>CM074488.1:41949635-42086856 GCA_037389245.1 Oryzias sinensis | reverse complement strand
TCACGGTACCGGCACCTCAAAAGCAAAAGAAAAAAAAACGTTGCAGAACTGTTGCTTCTCTTGCAAAACATTGAGTGCGTTGAAATACTCCAGTTGGATCCAAGGACAACAGAAAACACGACTACTTCGCCTCAATGTGATCCATCGTGATGCACACTAGCTTAGCAGCCTCCGCTCCCGACCGACTCCAGCGCCGTCCTCTCCGACCCAGAAAACGGCTCGCTCGCTTCCAGCTCACCCGCCTTTCCTCGACTCAGAAGCCAAGATCCTCCTCCCAACTCTCCGTTCAAAATTCTTCGTTTGTGTCCCGGTTTTTGTCCCTTCAAAAACGCAGACTTCTCTCCTGCAGATCTGGAGGGAAAAATCCTTCGCCGTCCACCTTCTTAAATTTTCCCCTTTTCAGCAGCGTTTCTTGTTTTGGGAATTTTATACACAGATACACTTTCACTAGATGTATTGCTACATCCAGCTGCCACACAACGACTTGGCATGTTGATGATTAACAGATTTAAACACGAGAGAAACAAAGACTACCTGTTTTGTTTACATGCTGTCCTAAGCGCAACTGCGAAAGGCAACTCCCTTTCGTTACGTCACAGGTCATATCGGGTTCACTTCCAGCCTGCGCTCTAGCGGCAGATCCAAATCTCTGATTCCTTCGAAAGATGTCTATTTTTCATATGCTTCGGATTTTTTTCGACGCAAACTATTGGTATCAATAGAATCAGCGTTTAAAGGGCTTTTTTATTTGACAAAGTTGTTCAAAGCATGGCATCCACACTTTAAATGCTTTAAGGATATTTGCTTTTCCATTGTAGTTGGTTTTAAGCTACTGACATAATTCAGCAGTGCTTGATATTTATTTATTGTAAAACAATTACATTTTACAATAAATCTCAAAAAGTTTCTTTCTGACTTAAAATGTGAAGCTGACATAAAACATAAGAAACTGTTATATAGATAATCATAAGAATCCAGGAACAATCAGGCAAAAGTCCTTGCAAAAAGGACATCGTATGTATTTTATTTTTGTCTCAAATTTTTCAGATAAAAGGCATAATTTGTTTAAGATTTCTAAAACTTTGAAACTTCTTTTTTTAAATGGAACTTTTTAAGAATAGTCAGACTTCAAGTAGACATTAGGAAATTGAATCGACTTCCTTTTTCATTGATTTGTTAGTGAAGAGTAACTGCCACGTTTCTTTCAAAACCTTCCACTTCCCTTATAATTTATTTTACCCTTTGATACCTGAGTTTTAGCTCCAGTGTTGACATTCCATAAATCTTGAATCATTTACACAATTAGCCTAATTCTTGTGGAATGAAGCAGAGAAAAGCGGCTTTATGCAATGTTTTACGTTAGTACTGTGTTACGTATGAAAAGCCATGATCATGTAAACGGTCAAAGAGTTAGTTTAAGTCAAAGAGACTGTGTTATTTAGGTGATTTAGACCAGAGGTTGGCAAAGTCAGTGGTGTGACAACAATAAGCACTTGTGTTTCTATTTTTTGTATTACGAAGAGAAGTGGGGTTGGAGCGACAATCTCTTCTCACAATGAGCTTCTTTTCTCCTACGGGGTCATGAGGAAAGGGTTGATTTTTGTAACCCTGTAACTTTTAATACAATTTAAACCTAGGGTTTTATATGACCAGGATTTATCATTTAAGGCTCACAATATAGCTAAGATCACAAAGATACTGTCTAAAAGGGATGCTGAAAAAGACGTTTGTGCATTTGTCACATCCAGCCTTACACAATCGGTGGCTGACTAAATACTTTATTCCCCTCACTGTATTCTGATAGGTGTAAATACAGTTGGATCTATCCAAGCATTATGTGTTGACTTGCAAAATAAAAGATTTATAGAAAAAAAATTGCACAACAAGTTGTTTACTTTTAGTTTTGAGCTGAGTATGTATTCTTTGAGTCATTTTAAATCAGGGGAGGTATGTGGGACATTTATAATCAAGCAGGCAGACCTGTTTGCAACTTTTGATCAATCCTGACCAAAGATTTATGGAGGACGGAGCAGAGCAGGCCACTGAGGCCTTTTGTACATACGTTATCTGCCATCTACAGGGCCCCAGTGCTCCCATGCTCTGGCTGTAGCCAAATGTTTATCATCCACTTGTAAAAACATTGTGCTTGAAAGTGGTTTTTGAGCTTTTTTTTTTGGAGGGGTGGGGGGGGGGGGTCTGGCTGGTTTTGTTTTGCTGTCACAATTCTCTCCCTGTATTTGATTTTCAAACCTAGTCCTGGCAATTGATTTGTTGGCGTGGGAGTGAGACAAATAACTTCTGCGGTCCGCCGAAAAACCAGAGGCAGCATCAGTCACTTATTCTAAAAGCTTTGCAAGTACTTCTCTTCTATTTTTCTATTGCACAAAAGGAATGTTGTTTTTCTTAAAAAAAACCTGTGTGATGGAGCTCCAATGACAGTCATTAAAACTCAAAACAGAGCAGAAGCCCACCATGTTGAAACACTTGTGACTCAGCGACGGAGCTGCTTTACGCTCAGATTCTTTTTTGGGGCTAAAACTTGTGGACAGATACAAATGACAGTGTTACGCGAGTCCCGAGTGCCTAACCTGCAGACGTGATTCTGTTTATGAGGTTGTGGAAGTCGGAGAGAAGCAGTTAGAGCAGGTGCAAAAACATGGGGGGGTGGTAGCGAACACGAGGGCAGCCAAGCACAACATCCGCAGGTCACCTGGGATCACAGACTAGCCGCTCTCCCACGCCTCCTAATGCCAAACCGCTCAGGAATAATTATTAAAACCTCCTGTGCATAGACCTTTGGTGCTGGGGGGTGCAGGCTTCTGACAGCAACACTTCCTAAACACCCCCATTGCAGGTCCTACCATTTTGTAATCCTTCCATCCACGATGGAAATCAACAGAGCCGTTTCTTCGATGCTGCAGGACTGTCCACCCTCCGCCTTCAGTCGTCATGTCGCAGAAGACCTGCAAAGAAAAGGACTGTTATCCTAAAGTTTGCCATAAGCTACCACGGCTGATAAGCTCTGTCTGTTTAAAAAAGATGGTAAATGCCGCTCTCTGCCAGCTGTTAGGAGAGTTGCTGGCCTCTTTAGCAGCTGAGAGCTCCGCTGCTGTCTGGCTTGTTTGAGCCGGCCTGTAGAGCACAGAGAGCTTTTTCACAGGAGAAAATCCTGTGCAAACAAACTTTTTTCATCTTTCAAACGACTTTATTTGCATTACAACATGACACAAAAGTACGACAAAGTCTTAGGGTCAGTATACGAAGAATTTAAAAAAAAAAAATTCACAACTTTAAATTTGTAAATTTACGAGAGAAAAAAGCCATAATTTAACGAGGAAAAAACACCAAAGTTGTCTAGCATGAAGATGAAATATGTGGAGCATTTTGCAAAGCTTCATTTCCGTATAGGTTTCAAAAACAAAAAATTCCGAACATTTTGGAGACTCAAAATCAAATTATTATTAGGTGTAGCCGTCTTTGTGGCGTTTGGTGTCGCTAAAGCTGAGTTTCATGTGTAAAATAAGGAGCTCAGAGACACGTTTGGGTGTAGAGGACTGCTGCAGCCTTTATTTTCCTTTTCATTCACATATCCAGAATTCCTTTTGCCTCATTTTATCATGTAACTGTTATTCGCACAACACCAAAGCAGAAGGTAAATAGGGTTCCAAGCGTTTCCTCTTCCAGATGAAATGTCTCGTTTCAACATAAAACAACAAAGATGAATGAAAATAGTCTATTATATTAGCATAAGAACATACAAAATGCATAAAGTGAACAGCTGCAGGAATACCGACGGCTTCTTCAATGGGCTGCAGAGATCCTGCAAGCCACCCATCAACAAATTATTAATAATCTAGTTGTAATCAAGTTTTTTTTTCTCATAAACTTATGAAATTTTTTTCTCATAAATTTACAAATTTTTTACTCGTAGATTTACAACTTTAAATCTCTGAATTTCCTTTTTTTTAATTTTTTTTTTGGGGTGGCCCCAAAACTCAGTCGTACAAAAGTAACATTTAGGATTAACAAATGACAAGCTGTATTGTCAACAATAGCTATAACCCCCAACCATGTTTACAACAGGTAAAAAAACAGAATAAAACAAACATTACTGTGACTATGCTAACTCCTAACCTCATTAGGAACACATAAAAAAAAGGAAAAAAGACAGAATGAAACCGCCACACGTTACCTACTTTAGTGTATTTATAATGAAACCCAACCCTGTGTGCAAAACACCTAACACCCTTCAAATTTGCTTTGACAAAAATAAACACAACCAGAATTAATCCAAAAATAAGGCGCTCCGGATCATAGGACGACTTCTTTTTTTGTGTTTTTTTTTAAACAAATAAAAAGGCTTTTAAATCGTTCAGAAGATACAGTGTTCTGTGGGTTGCAATGGAACAATCTGCTAAATGGGGGCAGGGGCTTCACATTTCAGGGTGTCACACACTGATATGACCCAGGTGGGAAGAAAAAACTAACATCTCTGCATGCTCTCTTCATCCCTAGGGGGAAAAAAAGTGTGTGTGTGTGTGTGTGTGGGGGGGGGGTGCGGGTTGGATTTCAACAGATTGCTTTCCTTCTTCCTTGGCAGCACATTTTGCCATTTAGAAGAACAGCTCAAATTAATCCAGTGACCAATTTTGAAATCTAAACTTCTGGGAATTTATTTAGTAATATTCTATGTGTCTGATGACACTTATTTTGGCATCCTGAAACGCAGGTAGTGCTGACTTGATAGAGTGAACTTTCCAAGCGATGCGAGAAGTGCATAAATCCTCCTAATTAGATAGTTTATTTGCTTGATATGCAAATAAAAAAAATATGCTAGGATTTTATTTTCCTTGGCAATCTTTGTATTTGGAATAGTTAATGAAGATGAAACAGTTTGCTGTCATAAATGTAAGAGTTGCTGTGCTGGGCACAGACTAGTATGTTGGCAAAAATCTCAAATGTTTAGACATGAAAGTTTTTTTTTTTTTTTTTTGGAGCCCCCCACCCTCCAAACACTGCCCCCTGAACAAACAAACATGTGTGCATGCAGTATTCTGGTCATGTGGGAACTTCTCTGCATTTCTAAACAAGGCTTGCAAAAAAGAATTTTAAATCGAAGTCAATTCCCAAATGCTCCAGTCTAAACTCCAGTCTTGAAACCTACAATTTCTAGCTTTTTTCCAAGAGCAAGCTCAATCAACTCAGTTTAATAAAGGTTTAATTTTCAATTTAATGAGTGGGAATATTTAAATTTGTTTTTGCTTTGAGAAAGTTGTGCTTTTTTGACATTTTTAAAAGGGATGTTTTTTTTTCAGAACGGAAGAAAACTAACAAATTAGATGATGTCCAGTAAATCAAAAAGATAGGTTTTGCCTCCAATCAGTCTGAGAAAACACTCGCTGTTTAGAAAATGGGTCATTTTTTTTTTTTTTTTTTAACAACTGGTTCGGCTGCCACACAGGAAGTGAATGGCATAGACTGAAAGCAGCCTGGTTTTGGTGAGGAACTTGTTTCTGCTGAAACCAACAACGGCCCCAGTTGGCCAGGAAACACATGGCACATGTGCCTAACACCTGGCTGTCCTGCCCACAGTAACAAAAAAAAAAAATAGGAACTGAGGGAAACAGAGGCAGGAGGGGAGGCAGCCAACAGTAAACTAGGCTGAAAGCAATGCATAACAAAAAGCTGTTTCACCCCTACCAGCTCCACCTCCACCACACTGTTTAAGCCGCAAGAGGGAAGATCTCATCCAAGAAGGCTTGATGTGATTCACAGAAATGATATCCTGCTGCCGGCTGCTATGGCTGAGTTAGCAGAAAGCAGGCATTTCAGATCAGTGGAAGTCCATTGTAGGCTTTTCTGACTCTGTATTCCGCAGCACACGCTCATTCACTGTAAAGGCTGCAGGTTTGATGCTCCTGCTTCTTCTTATTTTGGCCCGCTATAACGCAGCATGGCGTCTGCATCTGTGTTCGTGTTAAAGTCTTTGCGTGTTTTAATGACCCACTCTGATGACAGTTTTGTTTCGGATGTTTTCAACATGTGCATGTGACATTCCGCTGATGATGGCGGACATATATAAAGAAAATTAAGCGTAACATTTATGTTTTATTCATTCAAATTGCTGTGAATCGGGAGCAGATGTAAAAAATGCCGTTTTGAAAAAGATCGTATTTGTGACGTAAAAGCAACACCCTTTTATTATTTATTTGTTTAATTTTTTAATAAGGACAAACACAAAAAAACGTAGATCCTTTCATTGAAACCTTTCTCTGTTCCATTCTGATGCATCCACCTGTAGACAACTAGATCCTTTGTTTTTCATGTCTGAGCTGACATCTGACTCAAAACTATCTGGTTGGATTGCTCCAATATTGCTCGCCATTTTTCTTGTCCCGCCCACAACTCCTGCTTCATACACTTGTAATGAGCGTTAATGAACAAGCTTTTAGCATACGGTTTTCAAATTGGTCTGTTGCTACCTGATACCAGCCCTTGTTCATACAGCTGAAAGAGGCTTCATGCAAAATGTTGGTGCGGTGCAAATCTTGGCTTTGTCTTTGACAGCTCTTTTCTTGTATATGAAAGACTTGGAGTTATTTAACTCTGCCTGGGCACAAACTGCAATTATTAATGTATCCTTCATGATCAAACAGCTGCCACCAGGACACCATCCATGCGTCACTACCAAATCTGAGCTCCTGATTGGTCAAAGTTCAACTGGTTTAACTTTCATCGTGCGTTAAATGGCTGCATATTTTGTAGGCATATTTTTGATAAAAAAAATCTTTAATCATAATCAAAAGACTACTGGGAACACATGGAAATAGTTTAAAAGAGGATGGGAGTTGGACTTTAATGAAATCAGAGGAGTTTTACCTTGTAGTATTTATTAGGTTGTAACTTATTTAACCCAAGTGTTTTTAACAAGCCTGTAAAGAGATATAGAATAACTGGGCTGTGAGACAAAAGGACAAAAGGTTTCAGAAAAAAAAGTTTCATGTCAGTGTCAGTTAGGTGATATTTGCAGGAAAAGGCCAGTGCTCTTTAACGTCTACCTCCCCCGCAGCCCAACGTTGTGGGTTTAACTCCAAAATGCTGCCAATGTCATTTTTAGAAGGTTTGATAAACATGCCACATTCAAATGTAAACCACACCTCAGCTTCTGCGACAGAAATTGGGTCAACACACAGCTGGGATTCAACAACATCATCATCACTCATTGTTATGAGGCTGCAATTTGAACTCTTCATTAGGCAGAAGTGTCAGTTTTTACGGAAGCCTTCAAAGGCCTCTCAAACCCGATGGAGTCAGATTGATGTGAAGCTGTTTGTAGCTAAATTTGGATTTTTCATAGAAGTGAAGGCGCTAAGAGGTTAAAGATTTTCTACCTCAACGTCGCGGGTGGAGTTGTGCAGACGTATGCTATAAACTCCACTCTCTTTCACTCCAGATCGCAGGATTTCTGCGCAGTCCCTGAAATGATGCGGCTCCTTCTTGGGGATGCTGGAAACCTCTGCAGAAACATGAAAGCATATGTTGACAGACTGAAATCCGTAGCTTTTGATCCATATCCAAATGCCATTGCTGCATGTGAGCTGTCTTCCTTAAGCCTTTGATGTTTGCAGCCTGAATATTAAATATGGAAGCAGTGTGTCTGCCATCTGAATTACAAGCCGATGCAGATCACCTCTCGCCAGCATAAAACATCCCCATTCAGCGGTGTATCCCCATCCCCATTTTTGTGTGTATCTTGGAGTTTTCGAATAACAGATGTTGACAGCGCAATTTGCGGCTCCAAACTCTGTAAACTCTCAGGCCCTTACCGTTGCAGTGATTGACTTTCGTCAGCAGCTTCTGCACAGTGTCTGTGAGCATGGCCTGCTGGCTCTGGAGTAAAGTGCTGTTGAGCGTGGAACTTCCAAGCTCCCCCTGAAGCTGACCAACCAGTTGACTCTGCCTTTCCAGCAGATCTTGAAGCTGCTCCTTTTCGCTCTGCAAACTCTGCAGCTCCCTTCCGTATCGAGCTTCCAGCGCCAACAGCCTTTGTTCCAGGAAACTGTAAAAAAAACAAAAAGAAAAAGAGGCCAACCAAAAAGATCAAATCTGGGTCATCATTTTGTTTCCTTGTCTGATGAATAGTGCCTTGAATATGTATTTTAACCCTTGTGCTATCCTATGACCCCACCCTTACATTGTCGGGTTATCCCTACCATGACAAAGGTGGATAAATGTGGAAAGATTTCATGTAATCCATGGACACCAGTGAAGATCACAAATCATTGAAGAAAAAAGGATCAGCGCACTGTCTTGTGGGGTCTAGATGACCCGACCCCCAATGGTAAAATGCCTAGAATAGCACAAGGGTTAAAAGAAAAGGAGGTGCAGGTGCAGGATCTAGTGTTCAGCAATTTTTCTTTGGATATGGCGCACAGTTGCACATTTACAAGGGATGACTAATCCACATCAGTGCCAGTCTCACTGGGCTAACACAATATAAACACCTGTACCACAGCAGCACTCACAGATGGCCCAGCAAGCTAAGATGCTCAATCATAGAAGGCAATAACCTGACAGTCTGTGTATGTGTGTGCGTCTCCATGAGTGGCATTCCCCCACCACCCCTAAATGAAGATCATAAATCCCTGCAGGTTGATCTTTATGGCTTTAACTAACGACTCTGCAGCAGTTATTTAATAAAGCAATCCAGCCACCTAGATTGAACAAGCTACTTCTAAACTGTGCGTACACTCTGTCCACGATGGATCCTCAATCTCCCACTTAAAGGAGCTGATGGGGTTGAATGTTGGAAGAAGAGGGGGATCACTCCAAATCATTTTCTTTTATATACATTACTTCTAATCCACATCACTGTGGTGGGAAAATTCTCCATAAAACTGGCAGAACAAGCAGACAAATTATTCCCCATTGTGCATATTTTACTTTGAGGATCAGTCAAAATGTAGACTACGCCATAAAACCAGCAAAACGATGTTTAAACAGTTAGGAGAGTTGGCAGGACAAATGTGCCTTTTTGGATCCCATTGCATCCTGAGTTATTAACATGTTATGGTGATGATAATGTGCTATTTATTATCACTGGTGTTGTAATATGTGCATTATGAATGCATTTTGCTCCATCCCTCTGCTGCTCTTCCTGCCAGTCCTATTTTACATGCAATGGCTGTGAAAACAAACATGTCTCTGCCTTTTTTTAGCTTGGCTGTGGTTCAAAAACTTGCCCTTATAGCTCAGCAGCTGTAACCTTCTACAAACAGTTTCCACTTCAATCTACGGCTGCAAATCTGCTGCTACACGTTGGATTTCAGCAAGCCTCTTGCAGAGCGCGCCCTTGTTCAGATGCATTAATTTGTTTACATGTCGTAACCATTTCAGCACCTCTGAGGACGCGGCCTAAAGGTCAGAGCAGGGCCACACGGACCAAATGTGGAACAGGTGTTAATGCTGGGGCGCTGTTATCTCCCTTGGTCACACTTGGTACAGATGAATGGAATGATAAACAAGCAGGTTTGAAGAGTGAAAACACACTCCGCCTCTTGCACTGGTTGCAGTCCTTTTCTCATTGCCCCGCCCCCTGGCCCTTTTTCTGACCTTGCATTCTGCCACAGAAGAATGGGAAACCCCTCCTAACATTAACTGAAGGAAGCATGCACCCATGCTTACACAATATGCATGAGTTTGTCATTTTGTGGCTTTTTGGTAAGAATGTATAAGAATGTATCTCTTTTAGATGATGCTAACAACGTCCCTTTAAGTGGGATTTTTAGTGCAGCTAAAATCCAGCTGTACAAAAAATGCATTTAACCTTTATTCCAAACTAGCGTGTTAACGAAGTACATGTTCTCCTTCCATCAGCAGGTGTGAAAGGTTATCTGAACTCTACTGTGAATCAGTCAACCCAGGCCCACCTTAAGATGAGTCTCGTTAACTACACTCAAGCATGATAACAAGAAGCAGAATCTGAGGAGGATGCCATACCAAGTAAGTGTAATGTAATCTGAAGGTGTTCAAAAACCCACTCCAATAAAAATTGTGCTTTTAGCAGGTTCTTATGGCATTTTTGTGATTATGGAGGACATATTTAAAGAAAATTAGGCTCAAAATTTCCTTTCTGAGTATTTCTTTACTCAAATTGTTGTGTATCAGGAGCAGAGCAAAAAATAGGGTGCACCAGATTATTAGGCGCACCATTAATGAATGGTCTATTTTCAAACTTTTATAAGGCACATTAAGTGAGACAAAAGAGTCAGAGATGAGTCATTTAGTCAGTGGGACTTTATTAAAGCTCACAATTAGCCATGTTAGTGCATTTATTATACCTGTAACTCCCCAACTTGTTTGAAACACATAAAAAATACAGATTGATACCACTAAAATAATCGTTACTGACACGTTGCCAACCTCAAAACCTAGTAACACGTAAAAAACATAGCCTAACACTAATATACATTAGCCGTCTATTTACAAAACCTCCAACCCTCTTTGCAGATTGTAAAAAAAAGACTAACATTTTTACAGAAATGGGCCTTCTTAAAATCACGTCATCATGAATAAGCATAATCAGAATTCATCCGTATTCTAAAGCACTCCAGATTTTAAGGACTATTGTCATTTTATAAAAAAAAAAACCCCTGCTCTACTCCGTTCTGATGCACCTACTTATAGGCTAATAGATCCATGAACGTCTGTGATTTCCTCGTCTGAGCTGGAATCTGGATCTAAACTGTAAGGCTGGATATCTCTGATATTGCTCAGTGTTTTTGTTGTATTGGTAATACTAGGTTGGGGCTGTGAGAAAATGTAAACAGTTGGGCGATGGAAAGGGAGGTGGGCTTACAATGCACCAACAGTATCGTCCACTGCTCAGAGTTGAAATACTAATGAACTATAGTCATTCTGCGGAAAGTATCTCCTAGTAAAAGACACAGGTTTGTATTTGTTTTTTTCTTTCTGGTCAGTTATTATTATGGCCAAATCAGATGTGGTTGTTATTGTCAACAGTTTCCAGATAATTTGGTCTATTTTTATGGATTAAAGTAGCTAAAATACTTTACACAGGAAGATTTCCTGGTCATTAGAATCATATTGACAAGGATGGATCACTGTCAAAGAGCTGATAGATTACCTGTTTTTGTCACTGAGGCGGGAAATCTCTTGAGTCTGCAGGAGAATATGTTTCTCAAGGCGGTTTGTGAAGAGCGAATACTCGAGCAGCTGGATCTCCAGGCGGCTCGTCTGGTTTAACACCTAAGATCAATGAAAAATGAGGTGTTAGTTTAACCAAGTATGCACAAATACTAGAATAAATGAGTGTTGTTTGTGAGCGCCAATTTCCTAGTAAAGGATCCTTGGGCATAAACAGTGTCACACAACGCAACACAAATCCAATAATTTGCCTTCTTTGATCTCATAATCAAACTTTGAGGCAGAATGATCTCATAAGCACCTGCAACATGTTTTGAAGTTACAGATGAAATGAAAACTCCAACAAGGCAGTTCAGATGTTTGTACAGCTTCATATCTACTTTGATAAGCCATAAAAAAAGCATGGGGGCCAAAACAGCTCTATCTGTAAAAACAACGCAATGGAATGACTGAAGACACATCTGTGTTGTGCTACTGATATTTATGTTTTAATTGGCTTGTTGTCAGGCTCCATGCTCATTGTGTCAATTGTAGCCTCGAGGACCAAATAGTAGCTGTTTCAAAGCAGCTGCCGCCACCTTTGGGCAAGGCTTCTCAGCAGGTTACATCAGATTTACATTTAATTAGCTATTTATCTGGTATTTCAAAAGAAACAGTTTAGTTTTTGAATTGACGTGACCTCCATTGCAAATTGTTTGGGTCGGGTGTAAACAAGTTAACGCAAGTTAACCAGTGGATGGACTCACCTGGGTCTCCACATCGGTCAGTTTTCGAGTCTGCTCTGCCGATTGGCTCAGGAGGTTTGTTCCCATTTCCAGCATTGCAGCTGTCTGAGTGTGAACCGCAGATCTCTTTATTTCTTCCATTCCGGAGCGCACATTTTCTTGGATGAAGTTCTCCAGCTGGAGGGACATAAAGCAGACGGAGAATTTTCTGACAGTTTGACACTCCATGAAAAGGGCCCCTGTCAACGAGATGCAAACTAGGGGCCTCCCTTGAGACTTAAATTTAGCCCACCTCCACCTTCATGTCTGCACCCCTGATCATCCCCACTACCATTGCCAGTGAGCACATCTGAGGGAGAATTGATAAAAAGTGTGTACTTTGACATCACGATTTTCATGTTTTTCATCCCAAGTACAGGCTCTTCAACAGTATCTGTCACAAAACCAGAGAAAAATATCATCAGGAGAAAAAAAACAATTAGTCACAAAAAGACCAAAAATAGGATTTTATTTTTTTCTTAAAGAAATCTTTTCTCTTATCGTTGGATTTTTGTGAAAAGTACCAAGGGAATTTCAATCCCACTTTTGCTGCAGTGAATGATCAAAATTTGTTTTTTAATAAAGGAAAGTTGAATATCAAACCAGAGAGCATTAATATTTATACGTCTTTTGGAGAGAAGACATCAGACTTTAGTCATTAAACTGCACAACTGGAAAATGAAGTCTCGCAGGAGACGACACTCAATATTATCTGGTTAATGAGTTGCCATCCCAGTTTGAACAGAATTTAAATCAGACAAAAAATGCTTGGTCCTCTGTTTTATTTTATAAACGAACATTGCCAGAACAAATGTATTTTTAATGTGTGCAATGTTAAAAGTTATTTAGCTTTTTTTCCTTTATTTTTTTTAAATACAATTTAGATATAAATGCCAAATCATCTGTGTAAAAAACCCATAATGGCATTTAGCAGTCTTGAATTACAAGAATTCAATTTTTTTTTTTTTTTTTTTTTTGCTATTTTTCTTTCTTATTGTGATCTGCAGGCAAAATTTACCCCCACGCATCCTCACAGCCTCCTAAAATTTGCACATATCTCGTCTGGTAAAAATGAATTCATGACAAAAGGAATGAATAAAAAAAAGAGACATCACAGTGGGACAGACATGGGGAGAAGGCTACTAGCCACCCCGGGTGGACACCAATGACCGGTGGGGTCCCCCTCCCCGGGCTAGAAACGGTCCCCAAGGTGCAGAGCCAGGGTCCCTTGCCCAAATCATCCAAGACCCCAATGGGAACCCCGCTTAGACGCCAGACCCCCAACCCCACGAGAAGACCTCCACTGATCACCAAGCACCGCCTTCCCCCCAGGAGGCCGACGACACCGGTCGGGGATGTTCAAAGGAATGTTTGTAGAATGTATAGGATGACTAAAAGACCTGTGACTTGGTGGCCATTTTGTGGTAAGGTGTGATTTATGGCGATTTTTCAATTTTTTGCACAATAAAATGAACATATTAGGAATGTGATCATGGTGAACAACAAAAAAGGAATTGCTAGGCTAATAAAAATGTTTAATTTTGCCAGTTCTTTTAAAAATGATATAGACCTGTCCACCACCCCCAGACGACTCAAAAATAAAATGGTTGCTATGGAGATAAAACCAACAAAAAGGAAAAAAAAAGTGGGTTTATCAATGAATTTGTCAGTTGCAGCTCTGAGCAGGGTGGCAGAGGAGAAGAGAAGGGGGGGGGGGGGGGGGAAGCAGCCACTCTGCCAGTGAGGGTAGGTCAAAAGGTGAGATTGGGAGGGCCATACTTTGATTGTATCTACAACCACTTATTTGAGTTCTCGGGCTCATTTCTACGGAGCCCGTGTCCTGACATTAAGATATAAAAATTTATATGGTTCCCACAGATTAATATCTTGTTCCCACAGGTTATTATCTCGTTCGCACGAAATACTATCCCGTTACCACAAGATACTATTCCGTTCCCACAAGATACTATTGCGTTCCCTCAAAATACTATTCCGTTCCCTAGAAATGATTAACACGTGCGAACGCAATAATTATGTCGTTCGAACGCAATAATTAATCCGTTCGAACGCAATAATTATTCACGTCACCGTGTCCCTGTGACCAAGGTTTAGCAACAAGACCAATGATTGGGCGCTAAGCATGCTGGGAAACGTGACGTACTGCTATTGTTGTTATGCTACGAGCTAAAGGTAAGTGCATTAGGCGAAGCAGCCAGCTTAATATGATATTTTTCAGATTTTCATCGAGACAATAACAGATCGACCATTCTTGCTTTTATTTTTACCCCTATTGAATGCTCACAGAGACACGGAAGTAGCGGCAGCAAAATGACGGAGGGCGTACTAGATCATCATGTGAATGAATGTGAATACGATGGATGCTTCTGTGCTCTTTAAAATAAATAAATATGTTCTCTAAGCATCCTCCGTGTATTCAATGCAATGTAAAGAGACACACACAGACAGAAATGTGAAGGTATCTGCTGTAAATCTATGACGTAAATGATCGGCTAGTCAGTTAGCATGTAGCCTAATAGCCTTCGAATGTAAAGCAACTGACTGATAAGGTTAATAAAAGACAAGTCCTGAACAGCATTATTCCTTTTGGACCCTAAACTACAATATCAGCTGTCTGTCAACCGACCAGCCAGTTGCCCAAATGCCGGCATACATCAGAGCTCTGCGGCGGAGCTAGTAGTTGCCTAGCAGGAGCTATCGTATGACAAGCAAAGCAGTTATCATAAATCTTTTGATATTTTTCTTATATTCATTGAGACAGTAATAAAGTGATCATTTTTGTTCTTCATGTTCCTTTTTTTAACGACTATGGGTCACAGAGACACGGAAGTTACTGCTGAAAGCGGCTTTTGCCGGCGTACAGAGAGCATATCCGTGTGAATGACTGATGTGAATAATTATTGCGTTCGAACGACATAATCATTGCGTTCGCACGAGTTAATCATTTCGAGGGAACGGAATAGTATTTTGAGGGAACGCAATAGTATCTTGTGGGAACGCAATAGTATCTTGTGGAAACGGAATAGTATTTCGAGTGAATGAGATATTAATCTGTGGGAACAAGATATAGTTTTATATCTTAATGTCAGGACAAGGGCTCCGTACATTTCTCTAGCTTTTTGAATTTTTTTTATGACTTTTACGTTAAAGCAGCTTTTCTTTTACTAATCGTCTCTAATATTTTAAGCATCAAATAACTGAGACTATAAGGGATGAAAAAATAAAACTTTGCCTAAAGGTTTAAAAGTGATTGCTAAGGGGTTTGAAGTCACCTTAATCCTTGTGCTATCCTGGGCACTTTAACGTTGGGAGTGGGGTCATCTGGACGCCGCAAGACAGTGCGCTAAACCTTTTTTCTTCAGTGATTTGTCATCTCTAATGGTCTCCATGGATTACATGAAATCCTCTTCACCGTTATTAATCCACCTTTGTCATGCTAGGGACAACAATGTAAGGATCGGGTCATATGGACCCCATAGGATAGCACAAGGGTTAACTTTAAGACTCAACTTCTGCAGCATAATCGGCATAATGCACTGAAACTGCTATCAGGAACACACAAGTGTTTCTGTTTGAGCCTTTGTGCCTGAGGTTTCGATAGGCTTCATCTCTTCCTGCCAAATTGTTGATTACAGCTTTGTCAAATGCTACACCAAACGGCCAGATAAAATCATCTTTTGGATAAGGAAGAAGAACAGAAGTGGGATTATCGCCAAGAAAATCATACGGTTGAATCATTCTAACAAAATAGAATTCTTTGAACTGTGACACAGTAACAGACAAACTATTTGCAATGAAAAAATTGGTGGGGTTGTGTTTAGTAAGGTGGGCTAAGTTTTTTTTTTTTTTTTTAATTCCAGTAAATCCAATGTTTGAGAGATTAGTTAAAAAAAAACATTTGTTTTAACAATAAATAATTGATTAAAAGAAGGATGTACATTATCATATATAAAAATGGCAAAAGCTGTCTTTTTACATTTTGTAAATGCTCGTATGTTTTCCTTATAACACAGACAATTTTTTATGCCCATAACTTGCATATTTTCTAGATTTGTAAAGTTACAGTTTAGCATTGTGTTAAAATAATCTGACAGCTCGGGGAATTGATATTTTGTTTTGAAAGGCAAAATAACTGCAAAATTGAATCTTAAGAAAGTACAAAGACCCTTGTCTAAAGAAAGCATGTATTTTTCCTGTCTTGCAAGAAAAAATGATTGAATCAGAAAAGTTTTTTTTAATAGAAAAATTGTTTTAATTTTTTTAGTGATTAAAATTTGTTTTCTTAAAAATATGAATTCTTGTTAACACCATGTTTCTTTTGTCACAATTTTTTTTTGCTCAGTCAAAGAAAATCTGCCAGCAGAGAATTTTTCCTTGACCTATGTCGTACAGGGCCTACTTTTGTAGTGAAGAAAAAAAAAAAAGTTAGTGTTTATGTACCTGAGCAGTGGCTCAGGTCACCCAATGACTGAAGGGTTGGTGGTTCGATCCCTGCTGCTCCCAGGCAATCGGAGCCTCTAGCATGGCTCCACTGGTGTGTGAATGCGTATCAATGTCCCAGTAATGGTCAGAGCAGCCTTACCATCACCAAGTGTGAATGAATAATGGAAAAACATTGTAAGCGCTTTAAGCATCTGAAAAAGCGCAAAAAAAAAAAAAAAAAAAAAAAAACTAATCCATTATTGTTATCATTATTATAGTTCAAACATCAAGCAGCAAAAAATTCATTTTTAATACACCCAGTTGACATGCATCCTATGCTACATTTCTAAGGTTATAGAATTCACAACAAGTTAAAAAGTTAACACAAGAAAAAAACAACTTACACTGAGGCAATCCTGCTCTATTCCATTTGCAACAAACATACTAGAAACTATGTAATGAGGTCTGCAAAAACACAGAGTGCATTCTTAAAGTCCAAAGATATTTCGTTTCCCTCATAGTGCTGGTATCATAACTGAACCGGCACATACTATAATCAGCTTTTTTAAATGCTGTGCTTGACCATTGTCTGCAGCGATGACTTTCTGGGAGAGTGACAAGAATTTTTGAGAGGACTTCTGGAATAAGCACCATCAAAATGGATGATAAACTGCTAGCTAAAGTTGAGAATAATAGAAGTGACCATGTTCTGCCTATCCTTAAATATTTGATCGTTTTGTTAGTTTTGTTTGTTTTCATGGGTGAATTGCAGACACGCTGCCGAGGCCGAGTCTAGGTTGACATTATGAACTAGGCCACAAGGAGCAAAAGGCGGAGCCTCAGAGATTGAGTCGAATTACTTCTGGTTTGGAAAATGAGCTGCAAAAATAACTAATTAAAAATGTTTTCTTTAGTGTGCCAAAGGTAATATATTATCATAAATGTGGATATACTTTACTTTGAAGGGTTTATTAAACCATGATCTTAAAGAACGTTTTTCAATAGAATAATATTCTTACTTTGAGAGTGATAGCAGTTTTCTTTTTAAAATAAGGATTCTTGGTTCTTCTTTTTCTTACCCCATTGACATATTTCTTTGGTGGGGTAAGAATTTTTTATTTATGTCTAAGGGGCCAAGTTTTGCAGTTTTAAGATGGATGGATAGATTTCAAACGAATCCTTCTTTAATGAAAATTGTGGGACTATTTTAAGAAGTCATCTGATCAAGCAAACAACCTATAGCCCATCGTTTTTGGAAGTCTACTTTTTGTCCTTATTTATTTGAATTTTTTTTGCATCTAATTGCTCATTTGCATTTTTTCCCTAATAAATGCATTATTTAATTATTTTTTTTTAATAAAAAATGAGATAATGTCATGTGAAGTTGTATTACAGATGGAAGAAATATTAAGAAACGGAAACCAATTTGCTTCCATCAGCATCAAGTGGCACCAATAATACCCAACCTGATGAAAATTGTGCTTTTGTTGTTTTTAACATGTTCTTGGAGCATTTTTCTGATGATGGGGGACATATTTAGAGCAAATTAAGCTCAAAATTTCCTTTTCAAATATTTCTTTATTCAAATTTTTGTGAATCAGAAACACATGAAGAAATGCTTTTGGAAAAAAGAACATATTTGTGGCATAGAAAATACACTGGTGGGCCACAAGCTCCCTGCTGCTGGGGGTGAGGTTACAACGGTCACGCCTACAACTCAGAGGTAAATTTCTAACGAGTTCATGCTGCTCTGCAGAAGTTATGTCCTAGAAAAGGACAGATTTTTTTAAATTTTATCTAAAAAACAGATAATCATAATTCAAAGACCACTAGGAACACTTATAACCTTTGTGCTATCCAAGGCACTTTAACAATGGGAGTTGGGTCATCTAGACCCACAAGACAGTGCACTGAACCTTTTTCTTTGATAATTTGTGATCTTCACTGGTGTCCATGGATTACATGAAATCCTCTTCACCTTTATCTGCCTTTGTCAAGGTAGGGATAACACCTCAAAGATCGGGTCATCTGGACCCCATAGGATAGCACTAGGATTAATAGAGGAAAAGATAATAGTCGGTCCTTAACACTATCAATGTAGCAAAGACTACAGACCAGCATGATATGAGCTGTCAGATGTTTTTGACTCGTACTCTTAGTTGACAAGTTTGTTTTTTTATAGCTGCCCAAGAACAAAAACAAAAGTTTGTCATTAGCAGCTAAGCCAGTTTTAGTCCTTTAACACAACAAACTTCCTCTAAAACCCAATTTCACATCCAGCTTTTCAACTCTTCAGGGCCAAAGGAACAAGATGGGGGGGTTGGTTCAGAATTAAGTCCAAAACAAAACGAACACTGCTGGTTTCTTGGAAACACCAAGGAAAAATATGTACAGCATTAATATAGTCCCCAGAGCCTCCTCTGTGGAACATGCCGAATTGGTATGAATGCTCCGAATTCTGTGTGCGTGGGGGTGTGTTTCCTTTCTAGGGGTTTGGGTGGAAGGCTCAGAGAGGGTTGTGGCGTCCCAAGGGAGCTTTGAGTGAGGCCACGCAAAATTTCACAGATACACCAACACAAGGATGCCTGGAGCTCTTCTGCTTCCACTCCACCAGCGTCTTCCCAATCATGAGCCAGAGGTTTTCTTGAGCTCCGAAAGGAGCTGGAAAGACTTTGTTGTCTAAGTGTCAAAGTGTACTGGAATTGTGCGCATAACTGATGGTGTCTGTAGGGTCATGGCCGGTTTATGCAGACATCCCACCTACAGTGCGATCATTTATGCATCACTTTGGCCTGCTGGGGGTTGTGTGTTGAAAAGTTGGATCTTTGTGTTCATTCCAGACGCGATGTGGAAGAAGTTGGCAACAGAGCAAGAAAGTTGTAAGTAGAGCTTTTTCTCCGGATACCAGGGGGATTTAAACCGCATCTCCTTCTGAGGCTGCTTACACAACAGCTCCGGGTTTGAAGGCACAATGCCCTTTAATCAACGTCACTGTGAACTGGTAAGGGACGACAACATGGCATCAGGAAACAAAGAAAAAGAGGCAAGCAGAGGAACAATCAGCAAAAAGAATCATTTAAATGCGCAAGATTAATGTTGGATATAACACATTTTTGGCTTTCAAAACCCATGCATCAATAAGTGTGTGTTTTCAGTCCCCTTTCTCGTTCATGCAGTTTGTTCTCACAGAGCGTCCTGTGAACATCAAAGCCTCAGTGTATCAGCCTTGTTACGCACAATAGAACATAAAGATTTTTATCTTTTGTCAGGTAAGACGTTGTGCGCAGGAAACACAAGGTATTTGAGATTTTTGGTCTGATCTATACAAACTCAGTGATGCAAAACGGCGCACAGGAATATTTGTCGAAAGAAACCCTGACCACGGAGAATGTGTTTTAAGCAGGAAATCACAGGAACACAAAGAAAAGAGTTTTGACTGCCGTTATGCCCTATTCTCAAATGCGGAAACACAACCGGCATATTTGCTCAACACTTGACACAAATATTTATAATCATCCAGGGGATTAGAGTAAACCATAAATGTTTTGAGAAAGCAGGGAAAAAGGAAAGGGAAAAGGGATGGATAGGGGGTAGCATGTCAGCCTAGACAACTGCTGCTGATCCTGTGCCCAGATGACCTTAGTGGTTGAAACTGTGAAGCCACTTAATCACGTCTTGTCATGTAGGCCGTTGTAATCTGGGCTAAATGTAACAGGAAAGGCCAAACATCCAGTGAGATGACATGCCCAAATGTGTCTCTCTCTAATGAGTTTATGATATCAAAACAGAAAAAAAAAAGTCATGTAAGCTGAGTTTGGTACAGGGAGATTTAGATAGACTTTTACTTATAAACTGAGCGCAACATGGCCTGCATAATTGTTGCCTTTTGGGGGAGAAAACTAATTTAGAGGCTCTTACTCAGAGAAAATATTTCGCCCAACTTGATATTAGAAAACTTTGCAAACCCCGCACTTGCATGCAACTGAGACTTCTGGCATCCCAGTGGTCTTAGATTCTGACACACAACCATGCTCACACATCGTCATGGAGCCAGATACAGGAAGCATTAAGGAAATAATGAAGGCTTGACAGCAATGTAGATGTTGTTTGGTTGACAGTAAGAAAGCTACGTTAGAGCCGGACATGTGGACAGAAGGGGCAAAAGTTTGCTAAAAACATACCTTCTGCAGCCACTGAGTGTTGTTCTCCATGGCGCTCTCCAGACTCTCCAGCTTCCTCTCCTGCCATGAAGGCCTTTCCCTTTGGTCCTGCCGTTGCTTGGATTGGCTGGCGTCATTCTCCGCTTCAGGTGGGGAGTCTCTCTGCGGTGCATCAGTGAACTGGTAGTCCTTTAAAGGACGGCAGTTGTCCACCTCTGGGAGAATGAAGGTGTAGCTGCACGGTCCGTGCTGCACTCTGTGCTGCTGCTTCTGAGCGCCAATCGCCGTGGGCAACAGGTATGCCAGGTAGGCTAAGGTCATAGCAATCAAACGGCCCATTTCACGGGAGTATAAGAGAGGAGATTGGAAGAAAGGGAAGACAGAGATTCCGCCACTCGGTCAAGTGAACAACTGGAACAGGATGCTTCTATTTTTATCTTCTGGGTTTCTGTTCTTTGAAATTTCCCTTCAGACCGTGACTTTCCCACTTCGGTCTTCCCAGTCCAACTTTCTCGCTGCGTTTTTGGATCCCTTCTCCACTTTTGCCCAGTTGTCCTCTATGCTGTTGGATCCAAATATTCTTCAGGCCAATTTGCGCCCCAGCTGTTTTCCGTAAGCAAACGCACATAAAGGGGAAGAAAAAAAAAAGGGGGGGGGGATTGCTTCCTACTGTGGCTCCAACACTCAACCAGTGCATGGATCTCAGCCCTGGTACCCAGCGGCAGACATCCAAACATTCAACTCTCTTCTGAAAAGTTCTTGTCCTCACTGCCGTCTGCTTTTGCCGCTGGAGTCCACATGTTGCTCTGGACAAGAGGAGAGTGGCCTGCTGCAGAAAAAGAGCGGTAAAGCTCTTAAAGTCCATAGAAAGAGAGAAAGAGAGGCTGCACACACACCACCCACACACACACCCCCCCTTTGCACATAATCAGTCAACCACCCTCCATTCTTTGACTTTCTCCCTCCCTCCCTCCAACCGTACTCCTGTTTGCAGGGGTTAAAAGAGGAAGCTACAAAAATACACACCATTCACCGCAATAGCAAACGCTCTAGAACTCTCTCTAAAAACCGTAACTCCCTCCCACTCCCCGTCTAACTTTTTCTCCTTCAGTCTGTGTCCCTAAATTTGCTTATTTTGGCACGGTCGCAGATGTACACTGAATGGCCAAAGCAGCCGCCACACAGTTTACAATAATAGCAAACAGATATTTCGTGGTCTGATAATCAACCTGATTCTTTAAGTAGTTCGATAACAATTTGCAGTTTTACTATCAGTCGGTGGCTGGACACTGTCTTTTATGTTTAAATTTTCTTTTTGCTTGCCGGATTTAACTCTTGGCCAATCCTTTGGTTTGTTATCATTCTGTCCAGAGCAGAAAGGGGAAATTTCCTGGAGTGATGCAGCATTTCATGTGCTTGTTTTTCAATTCTGCTCTGGAAAAAAAACTAAAAAAAAAAGTTTTCAGGGCTTTAATCTTTTACATTGTTTGACTTTAATCTATTTAGGAAAGACTTTTTTGTGACCTTTGCGTGATTATAACACTTCAGAAGGTAGAATTAAAACATAACTAACTAGGACAGTTGGTCAATTTCCCAAATAGTGTTTTTTTTTTCTTTTTTAACTATTTTTACCCAACAACATTGTGCAAAATTTAAAAAAAAAAATCAGACTGAATTAGGATTTAGTTCCTTTTATTTTTGGCCTTTTTGTATGTATTTTTTTTTAAAGATATAATTTGAAAAAAATTCCAGATGTTTCATTTTTTATGTCTTCATGAAGACCTTTTATATACAGCTGGGAAAAAAAGTATTGAACACGTCAACATTTCTCTCAATAAACATATTTCTAATCGAGCTATTGACATGAAATTTTCACCAGATGTCGGCATCAACCCTAGTAATGCACACATAGAAAGAAATCCAAACATTTATGTCCATAAATGAAGTTATGTGTAATAAAGTGAAATGGCACAGGGAATAAGTATTGAACACGCATACTGAAATTTATTTAATACTTAGTAACCAAAACCTTTGTTGGTGATTACAGCCTCAAGACGCCTCCTGTATGGAGAAACCAGTCGAATACATTGCTCAGGTGTGATTTTGGCCCATTCATCCACACAAAGTGCCTTCAAATCAAGGTTTCGGGGGTCTCTTCTGTGAACCCGGATCTTCAGTTCTTTCCAAAGATTTTCAATTGGATTCAAGTCTGGTGATTGACTGGGCCATTCTAGCAGCTTTATTTTATTTTTCTTCAACCAGTTGAGTGTTACCTTGGCTGTGTGCTTGGGATCGTTGTCTTGCTGAAAGATCCACCCTCTTTTCATCTTCAGCAGCCTGGCAGATGACAGCAGATTCTGATCAAGAATGTCTCAATACTTTTCTCCAATCATATTCCTTCAATGATATGAAGTACACCAGTACCACATGCTGAAAAACAGCCCCACGCCATGATGCACCCACCTCCAAACTTGACTGTTGGTATGGTGTTTTGGGGGTGATGTGCGGTGCCATTTTTCCTCCAAACATGTTGTGTCTTATGACATCCGAAGAGTTCAATTTTGGTCTCATCTGACCAGAGTATCTTCTCCCAGAATGTCATGGGTTTATCCAAATGTTGTGTCGCAAACTCCAAACGAGCTTCAGCATGCTTCTTCTTAAAAAATGGAGTCTTGCGTGGTGTGCGTGCATGGAGGCCATGGCGGTTGAGTGCATTACTTATTGTTTCCTTTGAAACAACGGTACCTGCTGATTCCACGTCTTTCTGAAGCTCTCCACGAGTGGTCCTGGGCTGTCGGAGAACACTTCTGATGATTGTTCTGACTCCTCTGTCTGAAATCTTGCGAGGAACACCTGGTCGTGGCAGGTTTATGGTAATGCTGTGTTCTTTCCACTTCCGGATGATGGCCCCAATGGTACTCACTGGAACTTTCAGAAGTTTAGAAATGCGCCTGTAACCAATGCCTTCTGTGTGTTTTGCAACAATAATGTTGCGTAGATCTTTGGACAGCTCTATGCTTTTACCCATCATGCAATGCTTCTTGTCTAACACCTTGCTGGTGAGAAACCTTTTTAAAAGGCATCAATCAGGACTATACCAGCTGATATTACTTTGCACTAATAGGGGCAGGTTAACCTTCTGAATACTGACAAACTCCAGCTGCTTTCTTGGCTTGCCAGACCTTTTTACCCCTCCTTTTCTTCATGTGTTCAATACTTATTCCCTGTGCCATTTCACTTTATTACACATAACTTCATTTATGGACATAAATGTTTGGATTTCTTTCTATGTGTGCATTACTTGGGTTGATGCGGACATCTGGTGAAATTTTCGTGTCAATAGCTCGATTAGAAATATGTCTTTTGAGAGAAATGTTGACGTGTTCAATACTTATTTTCCCCGCTGTATCTTAAACTACAGAAATCATACATTCCAAATTGATGCTATTTCAAGCTAAATGAAGGACAGATATACTGTATACTCTTTGGATTGAACATCCTGAAGTTGGTGTAGTTGATCTTCACATTTAAAAATTCATTAGTTTATTCTATTTTCTGCACTATAGTGCGCCAAATTATAAGGCACATCATCAATGAATGGTCTGTTATGGAAATTATGTCATAAATAAGGCACATTAAGCGAGACAAAAGAGTCAGAGATAAGTCAGTCATGTCAGGCTTTATTGGCTGCGTTTACAGTAACTCTAGATCTTGTTTGTAACACCCTATATGTTAGCCACGTTACAGTGTAGAAGCTTTTATCACAGTGGACATTTTAAAATACCTGTGAAGCTCCGTTCACACCGCCTTCTGCAACGGACGCAGAATGAAAAATCTTAGGTTTTCATGTTTATCCCTTGTGCTATCTTAGATGACCCCACTCTTACATTGACATGTTCTCCCTACCATGACAAAAGTGGATAAAGGTGGAAAGATTTTATGTACCAAAGTGGACACCAGTGAAGATCACAAACCATTGAAGAAAAAAGGTTCAGAACACTGTCTAGTGGGTGTAGATGACCCAACTCCCAACGTTGAAGTCCCTAGGATAGCACAAAGGTTAAAACCCTCAAGTTTTTATTACCAATTTCTGGCTCTAGTGCAAAATGTGTGGACACTGAACGCGCGTGTTGCAAGTTAAACAAGGTCAAACTTTGACCAATCCGGGACTCGGATTTGACAGTTTCGGATGCCTGACGTCCCATTGATTCACAAAAGTGCCAAACATTTGAAAATGTATCATGGAGGAGGAATTAACAATTGTAGCTTGTTCCCAGCTGGAATTATATGACACCTAGTTTTTTAACCCTTGTGCTATCCTAGGCACTTTAACGTTGGAAGTGAGGTCATCTAGACCCACTAGACAGTGCTGTGAACCTTTCAATCCCTTCAATGATTTTTGATCTTCAGTGGTGTCCATGGATGACATGAAATCCTCTTCACCTTTCACCTTTATCCACCTTTGTCATGGTAGGAATAACATTCCAATGTAACGGGGGGGGGGGGGGGGGGGTCATAGGACAGCACAAGGGTTAAATATCTGAATCAACCTGAGATTTTCAATGATTCGACATTTCGCACCATGCCTCTTCTACCTGTAGGTGATGAAGTAGATAACGGAAAAGAAGAAGAAGCCCCTCCCTGCTTGTCCAGTGTGAACATCATGGGCTATAAGCACATTCAAGAACCGTTCTTGAACAAGCGTCATATGCCCAGTGTTTCTGTAGCATATCTCCCAATCTTTTTATGCAACACACAATAAAACAGACTGAAACCGCCAAAACAAACATTACTGTGACTATGCTAGCTCCTGACCTTATTGGTGATATGAAAAAAATAAAAACACAGCTCAACACTGCTACATGTTAGCAACATTAACATATTTAGAATAAAACCCAATCATATCTGGAACTCGTAAAAAAACAAAAACAAAAAA
The DNA here is from genome assembly GCA_037389245.1 of Oryzias sinensis. NCBI lineage: Eukaryota > Metazoa > Chordata > Actinopteri > Beloniformes > Adrianichthyidae > Oryzias > Oryzias sinensis. Next base: position 42,061,390 of record CM074488.1, on the reverse strand, counting down.
AAACAACAGACTTGACATTTTGACAGAGCACCGTCTACCTCTCAAGTCACTTCAACATCATTTAACAAAACCAGAATGAAACCATTTATGAGGTGCTCCAGATTATAAAGCACACTGTCATTTTTAAAACAACAAATAAGGCTATAATGTGCCTTATAGTGCATGAAATACTGTAACTGTTTTATATGGTCACTAGTGGAATGTTGTATGAAAATCACCAAAAAATATTTTCTTTCGTGACCTAATGCTGCTTATAATGTTTTTACCCAGTTACATTTAGTCCTGGCAGACAGATCCCTTGGCTTGATGTAGCATGAAATTAGATATTTTGAAAAAATAAATAAATGGAAGCACTTAAACTCTGTTTTGCTACATATGATCCATACTAGTATTTATATGTGTACATGATAAGTTACTGTTTGTACTCAGATTTTAGGAAGTTCGGAGAAAATGGAGAGAAGCTGCAGCGAGTCATAAAAAAAAAGCTGTAAATCAGGAAAAAATGGCACATAACTTAGCAATTGTTTCACAAAATTTACATTCCAAAGGTCAAATAAATGTCCACAAAAGCCCCTTGAGAATATCTTGCATTGTGTGATTTTATTTGAAAGTCCCTGCTCTTGTTACGAAGCCTGACTGTGTGTATATCAAACACAATTTCCCAGAAATCAGGGAGGGTTTGGTCTGACCTGCCGTCTTTCTCTTTAGTCTTCACAGCCAAACTGTTGCCTGCTTTCTCCATCTCCTGTTCCCAAGTTTTCATCCTTACAATGTGATTCATTAGGATTTTGATTTAGATGGTTTGTGTTTATATATAGAAGGTGGATTTGGTTGGAACGGGGAAGGACGCAAAAAAAAAAAAGTGTGAAATAAAACAAATTCGTGTCTGGTTGAAAATAAAAGCTTCTGATCCAGTTCTCCAAATCCAACTATTTTAAAGTAAGGGCTAATGGGTTCAACAGTAGTGACAGCTAGGGCTATATGGAGTATCCGAATACTCGGATACTCAAATCTGTTCTCAAAAAGATCGAGTTTGAAAATGAATATGGCATAGTGTAGTAAAAATACACTTCAGGCAATGTCATTGTTGCTCCCACATTGCAGAGTAGTGTGAACTGAACAAATCGAATGTACTACTGCCACTGGAAGTAACTAAATCTTTAAAATAAAGTGATAGTGAAGGTTTTCCATTTTCAAAGTTTAAGTGTTCGGGTTATTTATTTATTTTTTTGGGATGAAAAAAATGAGACTGAAGTTTTGTGTTCTGACATAAGCTTTCTGTTTTAAATATTGTCAACTGTTTGAATAAAATATATTGAATTTGAAATTTAGAATGTTACAAAAATCTCATGATCAATTAGCTGACGTCATTGACTGTCTGTTAGCATGGTGGACAATCCAGACAGAAATGCATTGTGGGAGTTCTTAGGTATTTCCACTAAAGATGAAAAAGTCAGTTTATCATCTTTAACATCTACTGGAAGCATAGTCAGAAAACCTTAAGGATGGAAAAACTGTAGTGAACATTTTCAGGATTTTATCAGCATTTTTTGTTTTAGCTAACACTTAGAAAGCCTGTGTTGTTTTCTAGGACATAGTTTCTGCACAGTGGCAGTAGTTCATTAGAAATTTAGCACCGTGCGTATCAATCTGTCCCTCACTTCCCATCAACCAACTGTTTGCATGTTCTTCGGCTAGCTTATAGGCCCTCACGCCCCCAATATAATATTACTAGTGCAACAAAAATGGTGAGCAATAATAGAGCCATCCACTCGTACAGTTTTGAATCAGATTCCAGCTCAGATGAGGAAAAAAAAAGACCTACCTGGATCTAAGTGGATGCATCAGAATGGAGCTTGTAGCTCACTGATTGTACCTTCTATGTCGACAATACCACACATTTTTTCAAAGGGCATTTTTTATTCTGTTCCTAATTTACAGTAATTTGGATAAACTAATACTCTGAAACACAATTTTAAGTTTGATTTTTTATACATGTTCTCCATTGTCAGAGAAATGGTAAAAGAATATGTTAAAAACACAATTTTTTATCTGAGTGTGTCTTTAAAACTTTGGCTTCGTTTTCATCTTTTGAAAATAAAATACTGCCACATGCAGCTTCATCTCGCTACACCGTGTTTAGCCCCTTAAACAAGTCCATCAACCAGTCTCTCCTCCTCTGATAGTCGTGCCGGCCTCTGTGTCTCTTTCAATTTCCATCTACAAAGTTGTTCATGTTGCTGCTATTTCCTGATGAATCATAAATGCCCTCCCAGCTTTATCTCCCGCTGTGCCATGAAAGATTCAATCCACACTGCAGCAGAGATCATTCACTTAATCTTAGCGTGAATGATCAGAATCTCAGCAGGGTGCCGAGCACACTTTCATTACATCCGGTTTCTCGGCCGTGTTCTCCCGTGACAGCATGATGAAGCGGGACTGATTCATGCGTGCAAAACAAAAGTCTCAGAGGATGACAGGAGTGGAAGTTGCCCCATCACACATCTGACATGAAGGCCGTTGTTTGCTTCCTTTGATCAATATTCCCAAAGAAGCACAAAGCAAATTGCAGTCTGGTGTTTTTGTCCTCCTCTTGCATTGTGCTAAACCCTAAACCTTAAATTAAAAGTGTCTTTTGTTTAGTAAGCTGTGTGTACCCTCATTTCCCAAACATGATAGACATTCCTTTTGCTAAATGGAGCCTTGAAGCCCAGTGTGTGGCCACTTTCAGCATATCAGCGGCTCGAATCTCTGCCTGCACTACATCCACTTAGGTAATGCATGGGGTGGACACACACCCCTCCAATAAAGACTGATTAGTGCTTACAAGGAAATGAACTTTCACTGCATTGAAGTTTTCACATGCAACTGTCAGTGTGTGATGTTCCTCCTGTAGAAAAGAAAGAAAAGAAAAAACAACAGACTTTTCACTTTAGCTTCAAACTATTGGCGTGTTTTGGTTTCGGTCTCTTGAGTGTCTCTCGTGTCTTTGAGGCTCTAACTGACTCATACGTAGATTAGATTGAATGAACTACTGTTTCGCAGGATGAAGAATCCCCGTCCAGTTTCTCGCCTTGCCATGGATAACAACCAGATGTCAAAATTTCTGATGTTGTGTTGTCCCACAACGGCAAAAATCCGGAAACACACTTCCTCAAAATAGTTGAGGGGGAAAATACATTTGAAAAAAAAATAGAAGTTTTCCCACCAACATGATTTATGCACAAACACGAGCTTGTTGCTGTTTTTATGTGTTAAGCATTCTAAGTGTTAAACACTGGGTTTAAGGTAACAAGCAGAGTAAAATGATCTCATGCGAACACATCCATGTCGTATTTTCCAGAGGGAAAACTCTGAAAGCTGTTCCCCTTGTGGCCTCTCTCTTGAGAACTGAGCACAATCACATTTTTTATTGCTCTTAGTTTCTCATTTGAAGACAGACCAAAGACCAAAAAGGGACTAGATGCTTTTGGCAGTGGTTCTTACAGAAATAAATCAAGCTGGAGTTTGAGCATGTTACGATCTATACTGTTATTTATGGCGGGGACTTAAACAATCAAACTTATCCAGGCCGCTATGTGTCCAGCTATACTCCATGTATGGTCAGACGATTTTAAGAGTAAACATGTGATATCCAGTTTTGCTTAGGCAACAGGATGTGAAATCACATGAGGTGGCTTTATCGAGGAGTTTGAAGGTTCCTAATACATTATTTCTTTCATACAAAACCCAAATACCAGCTCATAAAGGGCTTCCTTTAAAAACCCACTCTGTTCATCTTCTGAGCTATATTTAAATTGTTCCCGGGGGTCTTTTAACTATGATTATCATGAGAGGTTGTCATTTCAGACAAATCGTGCATTTTGTGGTACAAGCACTGAATTTGGCATGGCTGAACCTTAAGAACCCATCTTTCAAAAAAGTGCGTTAACCACAAGAAAAATCCCAAATGCTTTATCAGGGCCTGTTTGGATGAACACAGATCTGATATCCTGGAGATGGGAAATGTTGTTAGATCCGTTAATGAGGGCAATCTCCCACAGCACACTTGACCATCTTCCACGTGCCGCAGCACACTGGTTGAAAAACACTGAAATAGTTCATGCAAAGCGGAAGGAGTTCATTAGAAATTCACCTCTTATTTGTGGGCGGAGCAACCCCCCCTCTGTTCCCCTCCCCAACGCTAAGAGCTCTCTGGCTTTCCCGCTGCCATACAGCCACAACTGCATTTTCTTTTGGGATTCACTATATTTATATAGAGAAAGGCTCAGAAATGCAATTTTAAGCCTCCTTTTCTGAATGTATGTCCTTCACCATCTGGAAAAAAATGCCACAAGAACCTGTTAAAAACTTTTTATAGTTTTCATAGGAGTGGGTTTTTATACACTGAAAATTGCAAACATAAATGCTCAAAAACAGCTCAGGTCGTTCACAAATGTTTGTAGCTCAAATAAAATCATCTTGATCATAAGAAGATGATTATTTCACATTATCTTGCAAATAATGTCGCTCTGTGGTGAAAAAGAAACAAATACAAAGTGGTGAATGATATACAATCACAAATTGCTTGTTTTTCTTTTACTAGTTTCTTTCTAAAGCTCATCAAGATATAATTACCACTGAAAAAGGCTCCTTTGATGAATTTGTTTTCCTCCAATAAAAACTTTCTCGATGTATTTTCACACCAGCCCGTTGGCTCAATTTGAACCATTCTCTTGGATAATTTGATTCTCCAGGAAACATCTCGTTTATAACACTTCACGTAGTGTTTATTGAAATGTAAGTTTAAAACATGAACACATTCTCTGCCATATAAAAACGAAGTTTGGGGTAGGACAAAATTGCCAGAGGGGGTTGTAATTCATGGCTTTCTGCAGTAAAGCGGCCTCCCAGGGGGGAGAGGTTGTTTAGTTTTCATGTCTCCTGTCAGGGCGAGGTATTTCCCGTGGCTCCCTGAAGGCCCTGAATCAATCCGCTAGGCTCGATTTGAAGGTGACATTCGGCCTCCCCTCCCATTTGGTCTGGGTCCCAACAACTGGGTTTCTTCCTCATTTCCTTAGTGTATCGCCCAGTCAAGTCCCCTCTGGGGAGTCTGAAATGAGAAAAAAAGCAGATAAATTAAACCAAAAGTTTTTGAAAATTTAATGGGATTTGCTTTCCTTGAAAATTACAAATTTAGTTAAGATGAAAGCCATTCATGTTATTCTTGCAGAGTGGTGGGGAGTATATGTCTGGTGGCAAAGCCTTACGCAGTGGGAGCCATCACTCGACAAAGCAATCTAAAGCCGACCAGACCAGAGAAAGAGCAGAACAGGCCTGAATTCCTCTCCTTTCAAAACAGCAAAACACTGTTAAACACTTTGAAGACCCACAAAGTGTTTTTAGCATGTTCTTGTGGTATTTTTCTGACAACGAAAGGCATATATTTAAAAGAAATTAAACTTAAAATTGCATTTCTGAGTATTTCTTTATACAAATTGTTGTGAATCAGGAGTACACGAAAAATCCGTTTACTACGGCAGGCCACAAGCTCCCTGCTCCGCTCCACTTATGTGTTTTAAATCCTTCCTACCCTTGACATTTTTCTACCAGCACTCTCTGTGCATGCACAGTCCCAAATTACGTCATCATTTTCAGTCTTGGCAGACTGCCCATAAGTCTGTACTGCCTCTTTGATGTTGTGGTTACTGTTCTGTTTTATGCATGATTTGTGTCTTGAGGTTGCATTTAATGAAATGCTTCATGCAACTAATGCAATGCTACACTTTATAACTTTGCTCTGGACTTTTAGGCAAGCTCAGTACCTACCTTTTGTTGTTTTCACCCCGCACCCTAATGTTTAGTCGTAAACCCACCAGGAGGGTGTGTGTGTGTGTGTGTGTGTGTTTAAGCACAGTTTCATGGGTTAAAGTGCATACGTAATATGTGGTTGTGTGCAAAGAAAACAAGAGAATCCAGAAGATCTGTGGCAGATCCCTGTCCTCAGTGCCTCTCTGTCCACGACGTGAACGTTTCATAATCTGCGACATATTTTGAACACCGTGAGCGTGGCGGGGAATTAGAATTCGGCCCAGCTGTTCAGTTCCAATGTAAATTCATATTCTGCGCCACGCCAGTTCTGGGACTATGAGAGAGGCACTGTGGACACAGATCTGCCACAGATCTTCTGGATTCTTTCTTTTTTTCTTTTCCTTTGGCGTTTATTGCTGTCATTAATTGAACGAGCGCAAAGGTAACTCAGCAAGTGTATTCAGGGATCTGAGTAAAGGACCCAACATTTTACAACTGCACGGTTGCAATCCTAAATGAACGGCACTCCTGCGAGCTCGCTGCTGCTCTTTCACATGATCGATCCAACCTTGCATGAATAATTCAGTGTTCTAGACTTTCTACCATCAAGTCTCTCTAGAATTTGTAGCTCTTTTAACCCTTGTGCTATCCTAGGCACTTTACCATTGGGAGTTGTGTCATCTAGACCCACTGGACAGTGCACTGAACCTTTTTTCGTCAATGATTTGTGATCTTCACTGGTGTCCATGGATTACATGAAATCTTTCCACCTTTATCCACCTTTGTCATGGTTGGGAGACCACGTCAATGTAAGGGTGGGGTCATCTAAGATAGCACAAGGGTTAAAGCCTCCAGCAATGCATTTGTGTCAGAAAAAAAAAAAACAGTTTTGTTACAGCCCAGCCATATTTTCATCAGGTTTCGTAACGCCCACGCAAGGTACGTCTGCGCGTGGCGTAAAATAAATGTGGAGTAGTGACCCACAATCAGAAGAAATGTTTACATGCACCTCCATCGGATCAACAATCTGCGTAACCCACTTGTCTTGATAAAAGAGAAAATGTTATCCAAATGAGTCTGATCAGGCTACAGTATACAGAATGGCGTGTTTACATGACACATTCTTATTCTGATCAGGCTTTTATTCTGATTAGTTTTGTCAATGTAAACGCAGCTATTTAGTGCTACAGATAGGAAGATCTCACAACGATAGATCTTTAAAACACAGTCTAGCAGGATAGTGTAAACAAATAGGGAAGGCTTAGTCTGTGCCAATGGTCATGCTCACAACTCAGAGGCGAATTTCTATGGAGCTACTGGAGGTGAACGGATGATGGTTAGATTATCCAAAAGGGGGCTAACGAGTAGCTCATTTGACCGGGAACTCTCTTCAATGAACTGTGTGAGGAGACGCTCTTCCCTCTGCAGTCTTCTTTCCTGTTGTTCTTCAACCCACCTGTTTTTTTTGTTTTTTTTTTTAACCAAAAACGGTATAATCATAACTAAAAAACCACTTTGCTTTGAAAATAACCCAAATGATGATCAGAGTGGGTCTTTACTACTGGCCATCAGGCTGTTGCAACAGTACAACAGTAATCTGAAGAGAAAACAGAGTTTTTCTCGGCTCATTTAAACTTAATGTGAATGACCTGATTCGAAAGCAGCCAAAAAGCGTTTCTGTCAGTGTTTTTCTAGAACACAAAATGCAGCTAAATCAGACTCTTGATGAGTTCACCCAGTGGGTCAAACGGTTTTGTGCCAAGAACGCTGGAGGGTGACATCATCACAAAATGCCCTATCCAGACAAAACAAAGCTTCACATTCATAGTGGGAGACATGGTTGAACTTGAAATTTCATAGGGTCTGATTCACCACTGGACCCTCTGTGATGGGAAGCACAATGATAAGTGATCTTTTCCATGGAGACTAAACAAATAGAGGTTGGTGTTCCTCTTTCTTCCACTCTGCTGAACCCCTACCAGAGCAACTCAGCCTGCTTCCAAAAAGGAAATTCCTGCACTGGCAAGAAAAAGCAATTATTAACCATAAAACAGAAATGCACTGCAATTAAAAATAAAAATATAGAGGTTGTTTTATTGATTGAGGCAGATGCAGACAGAGAAACAATGGAGCTGACAAATGAGAACATGTGAAATATGTTGAGCCTTCACGCGAGTCTTTAAAGCAGACAGGTTAGGATTTGTGCTAATGCGGCAGTCGGCGTGTGTTGAGCCAAACCCACGGCATTAAGGAAAGCCTGCACTCATTTTGTGTCATTACCCTGCGATGTCTGTTCCCTGTTTGATCCAAGTATTTAAAAAAAAAAAAGCAATTTCACAATTGAAACTGCCAGCTTAATTCATCTGTGAGACACACATCATGTTAAGCGAGAGCTGCCTGATACACAAGCTGCCTCTTGTAAAACACAAAGAACCACTTTGGTGCCGGGGTGTAATTGATTACAGAAATAGGCAGACAACCCCTGTTTCTTTTTCTTTTTTTTCTTTTTTTACCACTGTTGATTTCCCCCTAATTATGACTTGCACAGAAATCCAACCAAATTGATTGTGATATTTGGGGAGGGCGTGTTGATAGCAACAGGTGACATAATGCTCTTAGATTAAATGAGCATGTCACAACAGAAGATGAACTGTAAGCTATCAGAAAATTCTTCCCTCAAGACAAGCTTTCAGTGGCTTCTCATGGGATTTAGCTATAAATGCGAGTAATGTGCCTCATATGTGATTTCAAACTGCAGTGGGTGAGCGGGGTGATGTGTGTGTGTTTGTGTGTGTGCGCGCGATTAGGAGGCACCTCCGCTGTTTTGCAGAAGGATTAGGTAATAGAAAGTGCTTTATGGGTAAAAGTCATTGGAAACAGCTGCTTTGCTCCAGCTGTTCTTGTCCTGCCTTTTGTTGTTTGCTGAGTGTCAGGAAGTCGGCCATGGTGCCCAGAACTCCAATCGCTGCTACCTTCCAAGCTAATGAAAAATATATGGGCATGAGTTTGCAGGCTTGCTTCAATTGGTTTTCATTTTCTGGCTCTTACTTAAAGTGACCCCTCTCGCACGCATACAGTCGCCATGGAGTAACATGCAATGCCACAGTTTCATCAAATGATAGCCGTTATCATCTATGTGCATTAGAGTGATGCAGACACATTATTCTAACACATCTTGCCTTTGCTTAGTCTCTTGTGGAACACAAGTAGTGTGACCTGTGACTTTTTACACAATCAGTAATCCATTTCCTTTTCCTGACAACAGCACCTCTGTGCAGTTCTTTAGATTTTTCTTTTCCCAACAGTCTTCTGACTATGTGTGTTGAACTTTAAGCTCATGTCACACTCACACATATAATGTTTTATGAAAAGACACACACTAGACGTGATTTATGCACTGAATTCGGCCCCTCAATTGGGGATGAGTGCTGCTTCATAAGCAACTTTTTTTTGTTTTTTTAATGAAACTACTGACCTTTATTTGTTAAAATGTTACATTCTGACCCCCACACCGCTGTCTTCTGCCCACAGGACCAATGACTTAATAAATGTCTTAACCCCTTCATGTCTGACTTTTTTTCCAATTGTATAGAAAAGTAGGTGGAGTTCTAGATTTATTTAACAGATTATTTGTTACTAAGTTCTCAGAATCCCTAATCCTTTTTTTCCAGAAATAATTAAAATGTTAACTGTTGCTGTTGGAGAATTTTGGAAAGGCTGATGTGAACTAAAATACATTTCACTCTTTTCAACAATCATTGTTTGCTGCAGTTGGTGACCAAGCCCCTCCCACATTCCACTGCACCTACAGTGGCTTCCAGCTCTAAATAGTGAAAAAAATACATATATTTTCTTTTAGTTTCATGTTGTCCTTAATGCTTCAACTTTTAAAGATATTTGACAAAAAAATCAAAAATCAAAAGAAAACCATTTTTTACTACCTATTCACTGGATGGAAATAAGTGTTGGCCCTAATGTGCTGTAATTTAGCATATAATTCTGTCACACACATTACTGGGCATTAAAAACCTGGTATAAGAAACTGACAATTTGAAGAAATTGATTGCAAATTTTTCTTTAACCCTTGTGCTATCTTAGATGACCCCACCCCGTGTTATTCCTACCATGACAAAGGTGGATAAATGTGGAAAGATTTCATGTAATCCATGGACACCAGTGAAGATCACAAATCATTGAAGAAAAAAGGTTCAGAGCACTGTCTAGTGGGTCTAGATGACCAAAAATCCCAATGTTAAAGTGCCTTGGATAGCACAAGGGTTTTAAGTGTTGTCTTTGAGGGTTAACTTGAAGTTTCAGATTGCAACTCACACCAGACAGGTAAGAACCATCGTCACTGCCCAGTGAGATACTTCTAACTCGTGCTTTTTAAACCAAAATGTCACAACTTGTGATCTGGATTCCCACTGTGAGCCAACGTTTTACATATGTTTAGAAATGTTTAGGAATTCATTTTTTCTTTTTCTTTATTTAGACAAACAGTGTGCCAAGAACATTTTAGTGGATGTAAACCAACTTGATTCTCTGCTGGTTAAAAAGCCCAGTGTGAGACCGACCTGCAGCTTGTTCCCCATTCTTTTCTTGAAAAGCTTAGAAATGGGAAACTAAGACACATGCAACCCATGACACAGAAAATAAATCATATATCACACCTCATTATTTTCGTGTCTGTACGAGATAGGGTGGGAGGTAAAGCATTGCATGGTTCTGCCTCACTGAGATGGTGGACGTACTGCTGTGCCTCTTCTAACAGCATTTTGTAGAAGAGACAGGGATCAGCGTCAACACAGAATATTTTAAAAGAAGACTGCACCACATCTCTGAAGAAAACATCTGGGAGGAAAAAAAATCTAAGGCAGCATGGAGACGCAAACTGCACATACTAATAAACACTTTTCAAAGACTGGCTTTTTTTTTCATAGATGGGCACATAAACATATTTTCACATTCTGACACAAGCACCCAAGAGCTCCTTGTCTGGTTCTTTCTGAATTCCCTTGAACATTATGTCCCTGGGAATTACAGTTTTAATGCTTCATCTCTTCCCATTATCCCATCCATCACACCAATGCTCACTTAGTCATGGAGCAGTTTCATCAAAGTGGGATAAGGGAGGGGGAAGAATGGATGCACATGAAAAAAGATACAGAGATCAAGCAAGGAGCTGGAAAGAAAAGGGTGAAGAGCATAAAGAAAAGTCTGACGATGAGTGGTTATAAACCAAAGAATTTAAGAACAGGAGGGTGTTCCGACAGGGGGTTAGAATATGAGGATGAAAAGGCAGACTAACAGCAGCAGAGAGTAGAGACACAGCAATCATTTGGACAGATTAATGGTGATGAGGGAGGGCTTAAGATCGCTCCAGCACTGATAACCACTTACAACTAGCCTGACAAACTGCTGCATGTTTCTGTGCCTGCTTGTCTTTTTTTGTCTATTTTTTATTTTTATTATGTGTTCAATCACCTGAAAAAGTGATTGAAAAATTGGTGGTGACACCGGCTGGGAACCAAACATTATCAAACAACAACATCAGGCCGATTAGACTTGCATGATCCAAAACACCAACTTTTTTGTTTGCTCTTCAGATTCAAAGGTCATCGGCCTTTAATAAGTCTGTTTGCGAGGAATAGAAAAAAGACAGAAAAGGCTCTAGTTTATCCAATTAACCCTTGTGCTATCTTAGATTACCCCACCCTTACATTGACGTGTTCTCCCTACCAGACTAAGGTGGATAAAGGTGGAAAAATTCCATGTAATCCATGAACACCAGTGAGGTTCACAAATCATTGAAGAAAAGTGGTTCAGAGCACTGTCTATGGGGTCTAGATGACCCAACTCCCAACGTTAAAGTGCCTAGGATAGCACAAGGATTACAAAGTAAGACACGAAAAGCACCTTCAATTAGACAACTTGTGCAATGAAATAGTCTTTAACTCTTGTGCTATCCTAGGCACTACGTTAGGCCATGTGGTTGTTGGAGTTCTATGTACTGAAGCTCCGTGAACGACAGAGCTTAATGGACCGGGCTTTGTCATCTATCCTGTTGTTGGGGGAGTGCAACGCCCCGCCTCTTAGAAATTGTGTTCTTTAAAGCCTGACAGTGCGATCTCTCCACATTTGTTTTGTCAAGTGTTGGGGACCACATGCGTGTGTGAGAGGAAGAGGAAGTGGGAGCGGAAGACAGGAGAGGAGCGCGTGCAGGGACTGGGAGGGTGTGGGGGTGTGTGTGTTGGGGACCGAGTGCGTGTGTGAGAGGAGGGAGCTGCAGAAAGGAGAGGAGTGGAGCACGTGGAGCGACAGAGAGGGGTGTGAGTGCGGAGGAGTGTGCGTTAACATTGTGTGTGTTCAGAGGAAGGAGAACCGTAATAAAGAGAAGCCCCCCCTCCCCAGAACAACTGTCATAGAGTCTTTATTAGCTCTTTCTGGAGGCTGAGGGTCTGAACGGGAAAGTGAACCCCGAAGGAGGATCCACCTTCAGCCCTGGAGAAAATCTCCCCTGCGTTTCCGAGAAATCATTGCGCAGGAAAGGTTCAACACTACCAGGCATTGATAGACAAACACCGGTCCATGTAGCGACCATAACTTTAGCTGGTAGCTCCTCCCACATGGGGCCGTGGTATGAAGTTTTAAAGAACACAATTTCTAAGAGGCGGGGCGTTGCACTCCCCCAACAACAGGTTAGATGACAGAGCCCGGTCTATTAATCTCTGCCGTTCACGGAGCTTCAGTACATAGAACTCCAACAGCCACACGCCCTAACGTAGGCCGCTATTATATGTTCATGAGCGGGAAAAAAACAGCCGAACCGACCCTAAAACCGCCCAAATTACTTCCCAAGTTACTTTCTGTTAGGCAGTTAGCCGCTTAGCCAGTTGAAATTTCAGAATAAAAGCACTTCCATTGCAGCTTTACTTCCGTTGTGAGTCAATGTGTTGTGCTGTGAGTTAATGTGTTGTGTTGTGAGTTATTGTGTTGTGAGTTAATGGGTTGTGTTGTGAGTTAATGTGTTGTGGGGTACGTGAATGTGTGTAAAGTGTAATAGTAAACAGTAAAACCATCAGCATGTTCCAAATTTTTTAGCCTTAAGTTGTGTGAAAGTCCGCTCAAAGTTTCACTACGATCATTTTTTGATCTATTGTAAAAGCGTTCCCAGGTAGTCTTTTAATTATGATTATGATGTTTTTGGTCAAAATCAAGAAACCTGTGTGATTTTTAAGAACATAGTTTCTGCAGAGTGGCAGAATTTAGTCAGAAATTCGCCCCTGAGTTGTGGGAGTCATGGCAGAGGGTAGGCATCCCCCACCTCCCATCATCCATCTGTTTTTACTCTTTCCTGTCAGCCCCAGTCTAATATTAGTTGTGCAAAGTAAGGGGCAAGCAATATTGAAGCTGTCCAGCAGTACAGTTTTGAGCTAGATGCCAGCTCAGATGAGGAAAACAAACATGGTAACAAAGACATGGATCTATTTGTCTGCTTCATTTTGTTCATCAGAAAAATGCCACAAGGACACACTGGAATCACCAAAAACACGATTTTAAACAAATTTGGTCTTTAAAGGACAACACGTCCTATGCACAGGTCATGGCTTGGGAGTGACCTATGTCATCGTAACAGAAGACAAGATTTTTTCCACAGTTCTGTCAAAAATGAGCAGGAAAGGGGAGTGGAGTGTGGGGCTGATGGTGGTGATGGGATTGTCACAGCTGAGCTGTCTCACAAAGACCTGTGAGGAAAGAGATAAAAAGCAAAAAGATGCAAAAAGCCATATGCTCATGCTGGCTCTCTAATGTGTGTTACTCCCTGCTCCAAAACTCTTCTGAAAGTTAAACACTTTTATTACTCTACAGGATGATGTGATTGAAGTAAGAACAGGAATGTGGTTATATGTTGCCTCGGATGACCCATTGCTCAATTTGTAGAGAGCTTTCATTTCCATAAATCCTTGGAAAAAGTCAGTATTACATCCTAAATACTGTTTGATATTAAGCCGTTCATGCAGCATCTGGAGTCACTCAAGAGGTTGAGTGCAGATTAAGTGTGTGTGTGTTTGGGAAATGATGCCAGATTTGAATTTTTGTTCTTTGTCAGATAATGCAAGCATTGGACCCGTAGTAACTCAACAAATGTCTGAAGGTGAGTCGCGTGTGTTGGTTTTTCTCGTTTACACTCAAAGGTTCAATAGATTTTATTTCATGTTTGAGTTAACATGGTCTCCAACTGTGCCCGATTTGTCGGTGGATATTCATATTTGTGTATTTCAAACTGATCCCCTCCGATGTAAACGTTGAACTAAACACACAAAAGAAACTGTAGTGGCTGCAGAATACTGAATTTTTCACCTTTTTTATTTTTTGGTCTAACATAGACTTGAGTTGATTGAAAAGATACTTTGATTGAGTAGCAATGAGATTTAAGTGTATTTAGGCACTTTTAAGCAAAAGCCTAAAACTAATTTGAACTTGTATCCCATGGACTTTCCATATTACAAAAAGCCATACTTGTGGAGGAAGTGGTAAAATATGAAAACACAGGGTTCATCCCTGTCTTAGTGTACAATACCAAGTGCAGTTGTTTGGTTGGGCTTCAACAGGGTGAACCATATTGCATAACTGTTTTCAAAATTTCTCCACATCTTTTGATTGTCTCTTAAGGTTTCTGAGTGTCACAGCTCAGTAACTAAACTTTTGAAACATGTATTGCAAAACAAATCCTCCCACACATGCCTCAATCCTGACTTAGACTGTTCGGGATTTGGAGATTATATCAGAAAGTTCAATAAAAGCAAAACATAGAAATGGAAACCTAACAGTATCCCACCAGATACAAGATGCATATTAGATGACAAATGTACAAGTAATGTAGATCAGTGGTCCCCAACCTTTTTGTCCCTGCGGACCGGTACAACGCAAGGCACGTTTACCGCGGACCGGTGGGGGTGGGGGGTGGGGTTGATGTGCAACGCAAGGTGTGTATCACGTGATGTTTAGTGTCGCGACTTTGCGTTAAGTGTGACGGATGTAACAGAGAGAATCTGGTCACTTTTCAAAATAAAACGTTTTTTTCCCAAAAAAAACAATAAAATGGAAATTATTTTATCTTTCTGTGCGTCCCGGTGCCAAAATTTCCCGCGGCCCGGCCCGGTGCCAAGTGTCCCGGCCCGGTGGTTGGGGACCACTGATGTAGATGTCTACTTCACATCTCTATTTTGCTACTCTATTAGAGGTCTTCTCTGAAGAAAATCTGCATATAGAGATCTCCTATATATTTATAGCCATCTACTCTTGGGATATTCTTTAGATGTATATTAGAGTACTTTAAAAAAATACTAAATATCAAATACACATTGCAATTTTAATTTGTTTTATTAGTGTTTTTGCTCACTGACAACTAGAGACCACAAAATTGTACATTCAAAAAAGTAGCTTTCTTCTAAAGGCAGCTTCTTCTGAAATCAACTTAAGGTGAAAAGATTTTTGAAACTTACTTCAAAACAATAATCTAACAAATATTTGCAACTACATGTGTGAACAGCATAGGAATTCTGAAGAATCAGAATAGCACATCTTTATTTTCCAGCAAACTAACAAATCAAAATCCAATCTAATATGACGACATCTTCAGAAAGTTGCAGAATATAACAGTAATGTACCTTTACCATTATTGTGAATTACTAGAGTTACTTTGTAGTAATGAAAGATTAAACACTATGAATACTAAGTATCACAATAGCTCCTGAACAGCTGTTTGCTTTATGTACTGCATATCTGGTCTGTTTCAGGAAATAAACGTTGCATTTCAAATCGAATCGAATCGTATCGTATCGTATCAAATCAAATTAAATTAAATCAACCTTTATTTATATTGCACTTTTACAACAATATTAGAATTACTACATTCATTTGCACAGTGGTTCCTGCCAGGTTATATATAATTTCTATTATGAAACATGATGTTGAATTTTGTACCAGGAACATTTTAAAACGCCTACATTGATTTAAATATTCAATTACACTTATTCTCATAGTTTTCCCAGGAAAGTCCTGGTCTTGGGCAGTCAGTTTGCTTACTTTTTCATTCATAAAACCACAGCTGTTCTGACTCCTTGTTTACAAAACTTTGTTTGGTTTCCATGATGTAAATTCTATATGTTATTGGCCAGTGGGTTCTCACAAAATGAGTCATGAAACATGTAAACTACACCCTGTAGACTTACTGATAGGGTCAAAAAACCTAATATTTACTGGAAGTAGTCTATATTTTAGATATATGTTTTACCACCATGTATTGTTGGGACCAGAGAAAACAAAGAACTTCAACAAGATTTATATGTAGAGTGAAAGACTTACATCATAGGTCCCATTGAAGTTGTATTACTCTTGAAGGAAAGTTGTTGTTTTCTTGTAAGCAGTCCAGCCTGTACATTTGTACTTTATCTGTGTTTTCTTGTCAGAAGCTGGTGAAGCTGATGTACTGATCAGTTATTGGTTCCTGAGCAGTTTCTGGGCACTGCATGTCCAGTTCCATGTGTCCACTTATCTTAGGTGCTGACATAAGCGTTCATGCCTAGCAAAGCCTGATTTCATCCAACTTGGTCACATGTGCTGGATGTCACCTGCGAAGAGCAGCTGGTCGTCATAGCCTTAAAGGCTCATTTAAAATGTGTTTTAACATGTTCTTGTGGCATTTTTTTCTAAAGATGGAAGACATATATAAGAGAAATTAAGCCTAAAATTGCATTTCTGAGTATTTATTTATTCAATTTGGTTTTGAATCAGAAGCAGACAAAAAAATGTTGCTGGAAAAAGGTTGTAGCTGGGACGTAGAAGCTACAATCGGGAGGCCACAGGCTTCCTGAACTACTGGCACTCTCAGAAACTATGTTCTAGGTTTTTTTGATTTTGCCCAAAATGGCATTAATCATAATTGAAAGACCACTGGGAAGACTTTAATTACAAGATGATTGGAGTGGGACTTTAAGTTCCGTACGATCTTCAATGTTAAATTTTACAATAGTTATGGTGTGAGACTGTGTTGTTGGAGGATCAGGTTAACACCCTTGTTGGGAAACATGAAAATGACACATTTGTTTTATATTAGAACATGTGCTTATTGTGGTTGAGAAAACAAGTAATATAAGATGACTGGAGTTCCAAGGCCTAAAAACATAATATAGATCTATATCTTTATTTTTCTTAGAACCCGCCAAAGATGCACGGTGCAGCCAACAAATGCACTCAAGGATAAGTAGCATTACTTTAAAATTCCTAAGCAGTAGAAAAAAACTACTTAAATAATTATTGAAGTAAGATTAGGAAAATAAATGGTAAGAAAAATCAACTCAACTGGTAACTCATTACAGTTTTGAAAACTTATAGAGATTATTTCTAGTCACTACACAAATTGCTCAAAAAAACACAAAAAGATCTAACTAATAAAACTGAATCGCCCCTTTCTTGTGTCCAGTTCAATCTAAGAAATGTCCAGATGGCTCAAGTGCATTATGGGCTAGATCAATGCCATGTGGAATTGAATATACAATGAAAGAATAGATTTACAAATAGACCACCAGTATAAAAAAAAAACAAATTTACAAAAACTTAAAATTCTCCTCTTTCTTCTAATGAAAAAAAAATTTTTTTACTGATGTTTAGAAATAAATAGTAAACATTTAAAGGGAAAAAAACAGCTAAATAATATAAAAAGTAGCTGAGAAATTACTTTTCAATATAAATCACCTCAAATAAAAGTCAAACTTATGGTGAAGTTTGAATCGACATTTTATAAACTCTTGGTCTAAGAAATCTAACTGAGGACATGCCCCGTGTGGCAAGACCTTCTGCTTTAAAACTCACCACTGATTTACCTGGCTGCATTTGTTAGTCCTTTCATTTCTGAATGTATGCGTGGGCTGATATCTGTCATTTCAGTGGCATCGTCTAACAACGTGGACAGTCTCGGCTTCTTTGTTCAGAACAGCCGCAGTGAAAAAGCAAAGATAACTGCTTGAATTTGGATAAGAGTGTGTTTGCTGCTTGCAAAAATTATATTTTGCCTTGTTCACTACTTAATTCAATTTAAAAATGATGTGGCAATCTCACTGCAGGCTGCAGATTTAATTGCAGTTCTCAAAGGAATTTAATTGCTTTCAAATGTAACTCCAAAATAATTGCTCTTTTTCGTGGCATTCTCTTGGTTAAAAAGTGGCTTCTATATAATTTTGTTTGTTATTTTCTTTAATATGTTTATGAAATCACTTGCTCTTGTTTCCTTACCAACGTAACCTGTGAAGCAGCTACAGAATGGTATTGTAAAGAACTGAATCTATCTGTTGTTGGGTCAATCTAGCCTGGAGCAGCCATCAAGTCTCCAGGTCTGTTCTGCTAAGCTACATGTTTTCATCTTCTCTGCACTCTTAACAGCCTTATTGGATTCATCTCAAGGTTAAGGGTTAGAACACTAACTGATAACTTTAGCATAAAAGCAAAAAAAAAAACATAAAACAATGCTTTGTATCAAATGTAGTTTACCAACTTTAGTATATATATATACGGATATATGGATTAAAAAATAAGTCAACATTAAGCAGTTACGCAAACTGCCTTCTTAAAAATAAAATCCAAAGAAACTAAAGTCTGTAGCATTGTATATGTTTGTCTTTGACAATTTGCAGATATCCTCAACAACTCTTACATATTTTCCAGCAGACGCAGTGCTGGACTGTAGGAGCAGGGCCAGCAACCTTACAAAAACCATTTTTTTCCCTTTATTTTTCAAGTGGAAACTACCGCCAGTACTTGGCTTCTTCCTACTAAAATAACACATTAATTATTTGAAATAAATATATAAATATATATATATTTATCTTTAACAAATGCAACACTTTCTATTGTGGTAGCTCAAATGTATTAGCATCTATTTATTTATTTTATTTTTTCTAAATTTCCTGTCTCAACAAAGCCATGTAAAGATTTATGAACTACATTATCTTTACGAATATCCTTAAATGACTATTATTTTATCAAGTTTTTCTAAGGAAAAATAGCTCTTTATCACATAAAACTTAATTTAAAGTCACAGGAGGCTGGGAAAATGAGGTTTTTACAACTATCATTACCATGACCGTGTCATACTTGGAAGTATTTGAATGTGTTACCCAATGTAAACATATTAAAGGATTAGTGAGAGTGGAGCATGAGACTGATTTCTCCTACCCCTTATCTTCAGCTGAGGATGTTCTGGGCACAGGTCCTATAGCAGTGTGTGCCATGTATGTTGCCTGGAAACCCCTTGACAAGCTCTGAGTGGGGTCAGCGGCTACTAAGCGATGTTCGTGTGTGTGTTTTCTTTTCTTCAAATCTCCCCAGCAGTCATCACGCTGTCAGCTGTTGACTCTGGGCCAGTTTACACACCACAGCTGGGTCTTGCCGCTACATCAGGTTCAACTCAGGTATGAGCCTCAGCGAGAAGCTCGACTGACAGGGCTGAATGCAAACTCACGTCAAGACCGCTGGCTTTAGCAGTGGAAACAAGAATGTAAAACAATTTAACACCAGTGTTGGTGACCGCTTCATGGCACATACCTACAAATTACCCCACAATATAAAAAAATCAGATTCTCTCTCGTTTGAATGTTCAGTGTTGTTGTAGTAAACCTTTTAAACCATGCCGAATTTTTGTTTTTGTTTTTGAAAGATTCTTCCATAAAGATGTTTAACGTATCAAAGAAGCTCCACACCTTTAAGAACAACCTTTAGCTATACTTCCCTTACGAGTTGAGTAAGGCATAATGGGCGACAAAGTGTGCATTAAAGTGCTTTAATTTCTGATAATGCACACTTTGAAGGCCATTAACCCACTAAGGTCACTTACAAAAGAAATAAATATTCAATCAGTTTTTAGTACTTTGCTTTTGTTATTTTTTTCGGTTTAGACAGCTGTTTTCCCAAAAATGTTAATTGGTGCCAAGCCAGCACCAACCTCGACTGCATTGGTAACAGAAAGTGATATATTAAATGCTGATCGTCACGTTTTAAAGAAGCCAGAACTTATTTTTTAGGCGTGCATTATCACTGTGGATTATCACTTTTTAATGTACACCCAGCAGCCAATCAGAATCCAGTATTCACCCAGACCATGGTATAATAGCGGTAAAAAAAAATGAGTACACCTGTAACAGAAATATCAAGTCAGTTCTGGTTGATCACCTGTCTGTCCTGGGAGAGGCACCCTCCTTCGTGTCTACATCTATGAGGTATCTTCCTTTTTTTTCCTGGAATCTGTCTTTTTAGGAGTTTTTTTCTTAATGAGAAGGAGGGTCTAAGGGCAGGACTATTGTATTTTATAACTGATTTTATTTGTTGTACTATTGTAAAGCCTTTTGAGACAAATGTGTTGTAATATTGGGCTATATAAGTCAAACTGAATTAAACTGAATCAAGGTCATAGACCACTCAGTGAGTGAAAATGTCCATGCATATTTGTTTTGGGTCAAGTTGTAGCACTTAGTAGAACATGCAAGGGTTGTACTAACCGGATGGGTAGCTCGGTTGGTAAGGTGGGAAGCTACCATGCAGGAAACCAGGGGGAATGAGGGGGAATGAGCAATGGTACTGGGGGCAATTACCATATCAATGGCGAGCAGTTAACATCACCCAGTGAGGGTCCTTAGGCAAGACCCTTAACGCTACTGCCTCCCGAGCGCGGTTTTGGCTGCAGCTCACCGCTCCCCAAGGGGATAGGTCAAATGCGGAGAAAGAATTTCCCTTCGTGGGATAAAATACAGTGTATAAAAAAAAAGAGGGAATTACGTCAGATGCAGGCACGTCGTATATGCTTTTCATTTTTTTAACCCCCCAAATCCCGTAGGCAGAACGAGAAGCCGTAAGTGCTGTTGCTTTGAATAGTGCGCTCTCCTTGAGTTCAGCCGGTATTTGTAGTTAGACAATTGTTTTGGTATCCTGTGAATCATAAACAGGGGCGGCCACGGTGCAGAGGTAGAGCCGTTAACTTCTTATTAGAAGAGTGCAGGTTGAATTGTGTTGAAGTGTCCTTGGGCAAGACATTGAACCCCACATTGCCCATGATGGTGGAAGTTGTCGCCAGTGTTAGGCAGTGGAGCCACCATCGTTGTGTGGATGTGTGTGAGTGCGTATGTGAATCGGACTGTAAAGCGCTTTGGTCCTTCAAAGGAAGTAGAAAAAAATCCCCTTTTAAGTACAGTGTTCCCTTGTTATATTGCGCGATTGTACACCCTCTTCTGCATCCTAATTGGCTGGAGACCTTGTCAACAACTTTCCTCTAACTGCCGTGTCTCCTGTACAGATCTCGAAATCGATATAAATCTTTGATTGCAATCAGATCTTTGTTTCCATTCTAATCTTTTTTTTTTTTTTTTTACATTTTACATAGGTTTAAGCAAAAGTTCATATATGTAGTGAGGAGTTTTACAGCCTTAAAACATCTGTAATCCTACTTTGTGGATTTCAGCTATTGTGAGTCGTTTATGGAACGTATCACCCACGAAAAATGATGTAGATTTACATTTACTGTTTACACTCAGACCCTGTGTGTGTGCATGACATTAGCAGATGGTGGTGAATGGGCCAATGAATGTATAATGGTATAAGGACGCCGAACGACAGCATAAATCATAAATAACTGCAATTTGAATTAGCCTTAAGAATACTTTACGCTTTACTCACCACACCTACGACAATGGGACATTCAATTTTCATGACGTCTCTTAACCCTTGTGCTATCCTAATCACTTTAGCATTGGGAGTTGGGTCATCTAGACCCACTAGACAGTGCTTTGAACCTTTTTCCTTCAATGATTTGTGATCTTCTCCAGTGTCCATGGATTACATGAAATCTTTCCCTCTTTATCCACTTTTGTCATGGTAGGGAGAACACGTCAATGTAAGGGTGGGGTCATCTAAGATAGCACAAGGGTTATGGTGGCCATACAAGCCTCAAGGGCACCTGTGCTTCCCTTAAGAAGCCCAGGGGGGTTCCAGTGGGTCTGCATATCCCAAAAACCCGTGCGTCAGCACCCGTATGGGTCAAACTCCCCATTCGAGTGCATGTAACCTAGGATTATGTCATTAGAGAGATTTTTAATGATAACAACTAAACACTTTCATGAATACGGTTTGCACAAGAAAATGTAACTTCCCATGTCGGTGCATCAATGCTTCATTGGACTTCAGGTCTCCTCCCTTCTGCTTCTCCCTCAGAAACACAGCAGGCTTCAAGGTCGGGCCTGCAAATCTACCAAGTCTTTAATGACCCTCTCTGTTATCGTTGCACTGCTACTCCTCACACCTGCACTCAAGAATAATATTTACCCTGTCGGTCACCATCACACAGTGCATGAGTATGTTTGTCCTCCTGTCTTTGCTCGAGAGTGTACTGATGGCTTCCATTCTCCGCTTTCCTCTGACGTCTCATTAGAGAAAGGAAACAGATCTCTTAAAGGCCGCAAACTCCCCGACCATTCATAATATTTCAATTAGGCGGCACATAGATGTAAAACACGTCCCTGCTTGTAGCTGTGTGAGTGCTGGAGTGGTCTGCAGATAACTGAATGTGTGTTAAGAGGTGAAAATGTGTGACGACCAGATAGTGGTTGACTTTGGGTGGCGTGCTGGCTCATGCATCTCTCAGCGGGGCCATGACGAGCCTGCTCGTCTTTCCTCGAGCAAGATGCAATCACTTTTGTTTGGAAAAACAAGAGTTAAGTCAAATTCTCCTGAGCGCTCAAACAAAAGCAGGAAGAGACGGGCAGAGAGGGATTCTGAGGGACTTAGATAATTGGGAGCGGCCAGTGTTTTTCTTGTCTGTTTTCAAAGTTTGAAGAGGCTCAGGGATCGTGTCCAATAAAAAAAAAGGCAACAAGTGAATGATGAAGCTTCGGTTTTTAGCCATGAGGGGGACAGCACAGCAGGCTATTGAAATCGAATCCCTTTTCAAGGATTTGATCTCTCAATTTTCTGCAACTTGAAGTATCGGCGCTCTGGCTGTGGATTTAATGGCTCTGTTTTTAGGGTTTTGAATATAAAATTGTCAAACTCATGCTGTGTGGCGCCTTCATCATATTAATGAATAGTTTAATCTCAAATCATGTTCATTTTTTCTAAAGTGATGCCATTTGGTGATGTATTTTTTGTGTTGAAAACCCAATTTAAACTGCTTTTTTAATCTTAAAACATACACTGATTGAAATTTAAAGCAAAATGGAAACAAAAATTGTAAATACACATTACAAAATTGCAAATGCACATTAGAGGCTGACTGGAACAAGAAAGTGAGAAAATGTTAAAAATGGTTGTGAAAGTGATAGTAGAGTTTGCAGAATATGAGTGTGCTAAATAACTACTGTACTTCCCCATTTGTTACTCAATTAACTGTGTAAATGTGAATGATAAAAGTAACTGAAAAAAAAGGGGACAAAGACAACGCGAGCTTACTTCAGAGCGGGTGGGCTGTTTTAAATTGAGACCTTTTTTTACGAAGCACCAGAAAAAAAAAGAAAATAAACTTTTTGCAAACTCTAAAAATAAAAGGAAAAATGAAATTATTTGTACTTTGCACATTCTTTTAGCAGAATGTGCAGGACATCTAATACTTGAAATGCAGTTCAACTAGGATCCCACATCCACCCAAATGACAGTCCTGATCTCACCGGATTTACCTGCAAAGAATTGACATTTTCTCCATGTTTTAGATGCAGCCAAACATAAAAAAAAAGAAATGCACCTCCTCTAATTAATGGCATTTTTCTCCTTTTTAATGCTCTGTCCACATGAATTTTTTCGAGCTCACCAAATCCTCAACATTTACTTGTCCATAAAACATCAGCATCTGCTCATTGCAGAACGAGTTATTTCCCTTCACATGTCTCTTGTTGCTGAGGGTGGAGTGAACGTAGCTTCATGCATTGATTTGACTTACCTTTCAAAACGCTGTTGTGCACAGCTGTGTAATTGCTTGAAAATGTCAATTCTATGTTTTTTTCGTTTTTTTTGTTGATGCTAAATTTACCTGTGACGCAATTTTGATGTTGGATGTTGTCTCAGGTGCAGAACATGTCCTGTCCACACATAAACGCATTACGGATGGCCTGATTTCTCATCTGATGGCCTGATTTCACAGGTTTTCATCCTGACCTGTAATCAGCAGGTCAGCCTCTCAGGCAAGGCAAACACACGATGCACATATAATCAGTTAAAGGATACTAGGTCAGGAAATGTGAATCTCTCATCATCCAAATATTGTTTAAGCTTTAAAAAAAAATGGATGTTTTCAGGCTTCACTGACAGGATTCTTTTTTCCCTACTTTGCCACTCTGTAATTCACTGTTTTTCACCAGCTGTCACTCAAACAGACGTCTCATTTTCATCCAGCTGTCTACTTTATGACGCCTATAATGATTTTGTATCTAAACTGCTACAATTATCGAGCTAGTGCTCGCCACGAGTGCAGTTAAGAGCTGCGGCATAAAAGCCATGCAAATGACAATGCAGGATCATGTCTGCACCTTTAGCACGTGCACATGCAGGAGGTGGACTGTGTCCTGCATTATGAGGCAATTCTGCTATTAAAAATGTACAGTAGACGTAAAGATTTCAATACAATGGAAGTGCGGCTTCAAATTTTGTACTTTATGCCTTTTGACATGCATGATCTCAAAATTTCAAATAATTATGTACATTTACCTTTTCACATTAAAACAGAACATGCAAGCTATAGAATTGGTGTCAATTATTTTGTAATTGGAAGTAATTCACAGTGATTCCAAACAAAACAAAACAAAAATAAAATTAGCACAACTCTGCTACAAGTGTTGGAGAAATTTAAAGCAAGAACAAATGGCATGCTCACAAAAACGAATTTGTTAAGTGCATATTAATTTGTGGTTCTGCAGTGTAGCCATGAACCGACATTTTGAGTCTATTTGATTACAACATGCTTTCGTAATTTGTATTTATATAATTTGGTCTGTTTACAGATGTGCATGCAATTATTCAACCATACAAGTACCAAAATAGAGCAAAATCACTGCAGACCTATACCTAAATAAATAAGTTGTGTTTTTAACATGTTTTTTGTTGCATTTTTCCATAGAAAGGACATATGAAAAATAAGAATACTAAGCTTAAAATTTCATTTCTGAGTATTTCTTTCTTGAAATTGTTGTGATTCAGGAGCAGACGAAAAAATGCACTCTAAAAAAGGTCGTATTAATAACAGAAAATACGCTGGGTGGGCCACAAGCTTCCTGCTTTTTAGACAAATAGATCCATGTATGTCTTTATTTTCCTCTACTGGGCTGGAATCTGGATCAAGACTGTACATTTAGGCAGTTCCATTAATGCTCGCCATTTTTGCTGCACCAGTAATCTTTGGTTGAGGGGCTGTAAGCTAGAGCTCTCAGTTATGGGTGAGGGGAAGGAGGCGGGGTAACTACACACCAACGGTCCCACCCACCCACAACTCATGTGAATTTCTAAATAACTAGTGCTGCGCTGGAAAAATTATGTTCTACAAAATCAGGATTTTTATTTTGGCTAAAAATGGAATAATCAAAATTATGCATAAAAGACCCCTGGGAACAAATGATCATCTAAAAATGGTTTTTAGATTCAAAGTTTCAAAAAGACATAAATCTGTGGGATTTATAATAATAGCATCCCTTGCATCAATTTAGTTACCATGCAACTGCAAAGGATCATCATCCTAACAACAATTTCATTGCTTTGAGTTTTTGATTCATTTTAAATTGTGTTACTTTTACAAAAAAGGGGAAGAAAATGGAATTAAAAAAGATTTTGAGAGAACGCAAAAAATAAAATAAAAAAATCCTTCAGTGACGCATTATATACAGACCGAATTTGTCTTTCATAAGAATAATGCAAATTCTCCTGCAGTCCACAACAGATGACAATCCACTCAAAAAATCAGGGCTCCTGGCATTTTCTAATTTCAATTTATTATCAGAAATGTCACATTGTTGCTGGAAACGAAGGTACAGAACAAACAAAACCACTTTACATAGGTTAACGTGTATTTGCTGCCATCTAGTGGACAGACAGAGCAAGACTGAAAATAGTACACAATCTGTCCACTAGGTATCACTTTTTTGCAATGTCCTTGTGTTGTCTCATTTAAAATTATTTTGCTTCTGTGACCACAGGATTTCAATGAAAAATAGTTAATGCACTAATAACAAATATTATTCTTTTATCTTTTTATTTGTCAAGTTCGTCTGATATTTTCAGTTTTTGACTTTTCCTGTACATTTATCTCTTTTTTTAATTATGAAAAGTTTTTCCTTAGGATAAAACAAAATAAATAAAACACAGATTTTTTAAGAGGATGTGCTTTTCTGAGTTGGATGTAAACTCATACATCTGACTTCTTCAAACTAAAACTTAAAAGTTTTAGTTTGAAGACTAAAAGTGGGTCAAAAGTTTGTGGACAACTGCAGAAATAAATGGGGAAGAAAGTATTTTTCATTCACTTTCAGGGGCGGGCGGTTGGGGTAGACTACACCTCTCTTTTTTCTCAACACTCCTACTCCATCCCTCCCCTTTCCTCGTCCATCCATCCATCCCTCTCCTCCTGAGAGGAGTTTTTTTTTCTCCGTGAGGTGCCGGCCTGGAGAGGAGTGGGAGAGCGGAGAGGGGGAAAGTAAAGTGAGGATTTGCTGATCTGTACAGGGCAGAGGGACCATGGCTGCGCTCTCCGCCTCGCTGAAGTCCTGGGTTGTTCTGCAGACCTTGTGCCTAGCTCTGGCTCAAGTGGTGAGTGCACGAGGGAAGTGCTCAGCTCAGGCTTCCTTCCCAAGTCAGCAGTTTGTGGAAAAAGTGCCTCCAATGAAGCCCGAATGGACCCTGGAGTGATACTCTAGGTTTTTATGTGTGCACGACCCTTTGGAGCATGGATGTGACAGATTTGGATATTTTAAAACGGCTTTGTGCTTTGGAGACAAGGAAAAGTGGATACTTTTAAATGGATTTTCAAAAAGAGGAGTTCATGTTGAAGACATGGACTTATACATTTGTGTTTTTATTTTAATGTTTATTTTATTTCCTTTAAAGCAACAGGAAGCAAAGATAGATAATTAGTGTGCACTGACATGCAAACCCAAACTTTGCAACCAGAGTGTGAAATCCACTGCTGGGAGTGACACCTCACTGTGCTCTAAGTGACTGGAATAGCTAAGA
Source organism: Oryzias sinensis (assembly GCA_037389245.1). NCBI lineage: Eukaryota > Metazoa > Chordata > Actinopteri > Beloniformes > Adrianichthyidae > Oryzias > Oryzias sinensis. The sequence goes on along the minus strand of CM074488.1, from coordinate 42,034,351 downwards.
TCTACTCGACTTTTACTTTTTTTGTACCCTGTTTTTGATGTTGTATTTGCAAAGACTTTGGTAATCTGAGGGATTAACATGTTTGTCTTGCATCAGACAATCTCAATCAATGCAAAGTAAGATGGTGGGGGGGTTTAGGCGGGGGAGGTGGCAGTAAACAGTGCCAGTCTTATGACCCCTCCCTCCTACATTCCTCCTCAATTCCTTTGCTACTGTCCTTTGTTTACAATGATTTATTTTTTATTTTTTCCCAGCATCTTTACTTTTTTACATCATGTTTTGGTCTAGTTTCATGCGTCCTCTAATTAGGCAGAAAATATTATGTTACATCAGTCAATCAAATTGTTAGGGATGGCATTTAAAATATGATGACACATCATTTAGCATGACGGGTACTAAACATTAAACATTTGATGGATTTTAATGTTGTTAAGGTTTCATAAAAAATATGTTTTTTATGTACATAATAGTTGTAGGTAAGATTTTTTTAACTCTTAACTTTTATCTGTGTGTTTTCACATTTTTATTGGTTTGACTCATAATACGGCGATTTGTTTCACCTGAAACATAGTGAGAGTAATAATACCCGAACACCTTTTCTTTTCTGTCTGTCTTTCAGATGGGTCCACCTGGACCCCAGGGTCTGCCAGGCCCACCAGGCCCCTCTGGCACTCCCGGCTCGGATGGCATTGATGTGAGTGTCCGCTCAGGTTTGCCCAACAGCTTTTTCCTCCACAAAGATCCTCATTGTGCTGAAGGAGCTGGGAATTTGGATCAACCTACACTTTGGGAGTCTTACCTGCAGATGGCACTGTGAATGAAAACACAGGCACAAAGGGACTCTGTTCTCAGCTGATAGAAGGCTCTTTGAGAGCGCGTGTAACAGTAATGTGATACATGCAGGTTATTTTAAGGGTTAAAGCAGGCAGGTTGGATGAATGTGCTGGAAGTGGAGGCTCATGGATTGAAAAAAAAGTCTGCATGCCGTCTGATGTCAGCTCCAGTTGCTCAATCTCAAACCAAGAAGATGGCTCCATTTATTTGTTTGTGACTCTCTTTCATGTCATATTCTTCACTTTGGAGTTAAAGTTGAACATTCCAGAGAATCAGTTTGTGGAAAAAACTACATTTCAGTACCGGACTAAACGTTGCTTTCCTTTGCTTTTTCTGTTTCAGGGAGAAAAAGGAAAACCTGGGTCCCCCGGACCTCCAGTGAGTTTGCATCACAGAATCAATTCTGTATGTTGTTACAGTAAATTCAGCTTCATCCGGATTGTCGTTGTGTATTTCAGGGGCAAAAGGGAGAACCGGGGCAGCCTGGTCCAAATGGGCCAGCAGGGGAGAACGGCATTGATGTGAGTAAACCCACGACTGAGTCAGTCTGCATCACAGAAGACAACAACAAATAACACAGCTATACTGACTGTTGTTTTAATTATTATTTTGTATTATCTACACTGTAAGTAACTCAAGAATCATTTCATTGTTAATTAAATAATAATAATTATTATTATAGTTTTTAAAATTTTAAATAAAGGTTTTTTGATAATAATAGTTCATCTGTGTCATGTGACTCTCAACAGGTTTTTTAATTTTTACTTTTTAATCGTACATATGAATTCACTTTTTATGTATTTGGTGTTCAACACATTTTTTTTGCAAAGTTGTCCTTTGTGGTTTATTATATTATTATATTCTTCCACAGTTTTAGCTGAATTATTGTTTTATAATTGTTTATATAATTGGGAGTTGGGTCATCTAGACCCAACTCCCAATTATCTAGACCCACTAGACAGTGCGCTGAACCTTTTTTCTTCAATGTTTTGTGATTTTCACTGGTGTCCATGGATTACATGAAATCTTTCCACCTTTATCCACCTTTGTCATGGTAGGAAGAACACGTCAATGTTAGGGTGGGGTCATCTAAGATAGCACAAGGGTTAAAAGAAAAAAAAAATCTGACTGTAGGGTAAAAAAGGGTTTTACAATTAATTCTTATTTTAAAAAAAGTATTCTTGTCACTAAGACATGTTTTATCAAACTAAGATTATTTTGAAAAATCTTATTGATAAAGAAAGCCAGAAAGTACATTTTCCTTGAAACAATGATTTTTGAACTTTGTAAAGATTTATTTCTTGCAGTGAAACCAATGATAGAGATGAAGATACAAGACTTTTAAGCTCAGGGTATAATAAGTTTTTAGCACCACAGAGGTCAGTCGGTGCAGATTACTGCTCATTCTCAATTAGCAGAAAAGTTGTAATTGTCAAATGATCACATGATAGCAACACAAACACATGCACACACACACATTCCTTGGAGATTTATCTGCTAATCCGCCCTGGAATCTAAGTCTTGGCATGGTTTGCCAATTACCTTCAAGAATAGCTCATTGCTCAACGTGATGTGAGTTCACCCAGTGATACGGCCAAATGCAGTTTTAAGAAAGGAATATATATATATGTTTTCTTCTGTGAGCATCTGATTTGTCTGTTTTCATCTTTCTGCGTTTGTCTCCAGGGTTTGATTGGAGCAAAAGGGGATCGCGGTCCCATTGGGAGACCAGGCCCAAAGGCAAGGACTGAACCTTTAGTTAGAAAAGCGTCAACAGTCTTTTCTCTTTAAATATAAAAACATAAAACCTGATTAATTTGCTGTGGAAGGAAAAGGCAGATTTGTTTTTTTATTTTTGCTTACAGGGTCAGCCTGGTCCGAGTGGTGAGCCTGGGGCTCCGGTGAGTAAATCATTTGTTTCTTCTCGAATGGATAATTTAAAACTAAAGGGGTATAGCTAATCTGTCTTTTTTTTTTTAAACTGACAAAACTGAGGTTTATTGTCTTTAGGGCTAAGGAGAAACGGTTGGAGGGTTGCTACAGAGCTTCAAACTATTCATCAAAAAACTACCAACCAGACCAGAAACGTGGGTGTAGTCGTGGATACAGACCTACATTTTGATGTACACATTACAAAATCAGCCTACGATCATCTCAAATATATTTCAAAGGATTAAAGATACCAGAATACACGGCTCACCTCCTGACCCAGTATGTACCAGACCTCTCCGGTCATCTGGATCTGTTTTTATTTTTTAAGTTCCTAGAGTCAAAGCCAAACATGGAGAAGCTGCATTCAGCTTCTATGCTCCACAGATCTGGAACAGACATCCAGAAAGCCTTAGATTAGCTGAAACACTCATTTAGCTGCATTTGATTCATTTGTATTTATAGGTTTATATCAGCACTGTTCACATATGCTTGATTTAAAATCTGTTCTTTTTAATTTTATTTAAATCTTTTTTAAATTTCTATTGTTTCTTTTAATGTTTTATGTAAAGCACTTTAAATTGTATTTGTACATGAAATGTGTTACACAGATAAACTTGCCTTATTTACACCTCTATAAGTTCAAACCATCAGAAAAATAAGTCAAGTTTTATAGAATGAAAACAAAAATTTGATCGGGATCAAAGATTTACAGCCAATCAGGACGCAAAACAGAAGTCGCTATTAAAAAAAATTGATAAAAAACAAAAGTTGTAGCGCATCATACACGACTCTTGAGATAAAAGAAACTACTTAAAAGAGAAAGCTGTTAAAAGTTTATAACAAGTTGATTTACTCTGTTTAAGTAACTTCTTCTAAACAATTAGCAGTTCAAGTGTAACCCTTGGTTTAAGGTGGTCAAAGGTCGAGGTCAATAGTGTCAAAACCAGAATCATGCATGATTTTAGCTCACAAAAAAAGGGACATGGAATTGACGCAATTTGTTTGTGAACTGGTAAAAAAAAAATGTTCTTGACGTATTAGCAAGTAACTTTAACTACACAGTTTTCTGCCTGTGACAGGCAAGCAACCAGTTCAAGGTGTACCCATCAGTAGCTGGGAAAGGCTCCAGCAACCATTTGACCCTAAAAGGCATTCACTGGGTCCTAAAAACGGACGGAAAGATGGATGGATGGATGGATTTTTTTTTTTTTAATCAGAATCACAATTAGCTTTATTGGTGTCATGTATAAGCCCACATAAAAGGAATCTGAGAAGCTCCAGAAGCTCTAAGGAAGCAACAGTAGATAGAACCAACTCAGTTGCAGACCTTATCCTGCCTGCTTTCCATTCTGAAATCACATATTGGTTACTCAAAGAATTACTAATAAAAATTGTCTTCTGCTTGTGTGTAACAAATATCCTTGTAGGAGGAAGTTATTTGCACAAAAACCATTGCAATTAATGGTTTTTTTGTATTGCACATCTATTTCCTCAACAAGCGGGATCAGACAAATCTAACAGTGTTTTCTTTGAAATTGCTTCTGGTCTCTTCAGCTTTTTTTAAATGTATTTTTTAGTTGATTAAAAAAGAAGTCAAAGTATACATTGGCATATCAGACATTACCATTTGCCGTTTGTTAGGTTGATCAAAAACGACCCTCCGAGGCTGTTTGCAGAGTGAATTATGACCGACTTGTTGGTTCACTAACAAGCATATTGTAACCCAGCTGGTCTCAAACAGCACCCTCCCGGATCATCGTTCTGTCATGCCTGAATGCGAGACCAGCTGTACCCCTGTTTGGCTGAGTTCACCAAAATCTGGCAGATGCTTTCCACAGCCGACAAGCGGTTTGTGGTTTGTTCAGTTACTTCCCCTGGATTCCATATTTGACAGTGTCTATAGCCACTAGGTGGTGCTATGAGTCCATCCACTGCATACCCTCTGTAGTGGGCTGAGAGGCATTCAATGTCATGCTTGGATGCTGTAGGACTGTAAGAGTGAATCTGTAGTTTGGAATCAGGGTGGGGGTTCTTGCTGTTTCTCTGCTGAGAGGAGATCCTACTCCTCTTCCATGCAGGCTTCCCTCCTTAATTACTTTGTTTCTAATCAATTGTCTAAAAAGTGCTGGAAAGTTTTGAACCTGCACTGAAATTGTACACCTGCATTACAGCTGGTTGTGTTTGCTGTTACCTGGCCTTCACAAATCGTAATCGTATTCTGCTTGATTTCCGTCTTGTTAAATAGGGATTTAACTTCATGTCATTTCTATTTTTCTTTACAGGGATCCGGGCTTCCAGGTCTGGCTGTAAGTAGTATGTAGTATTAAGCAGTTTGGTTTAATTATTTAACGGATTTGCACTGAGAGGTGACACTAATTTATGATATTAAATGTTTTTTTTCCAACACTTGGGCCCACATTACGGTTCTTTTAGGGAACTCTTGGGCCAACTGGACTTCCAGGTAAAATTGGACAAACCGGTCCAAAGGTACATGCAGCAGATCTCAATAATCACATCATTCAATAAAACCTGAGTTGGATTGCTAACTTCCCAATCACAATAGTTGTCTTTTCTCATACTTATGTAGGGAGTAATGGGACCACCTGGACCACCAGGACTCCCTGGACCCCCTGGAAAGCCAGTAGGTGTCAACCCAAGATTGATTGTTTTTCAAATTCAAATTAGTTTTTATCTAACTACAAAAAAACTGAGTGATAGGTAAGTGAATTCATACAGTTACTGGTGAATTAGTTTTTGCCAAAAACAAACTAATATTCATATTTGTTATCGATTGTGCTGTTTGGTAACTTAAAGTCCCACTCTGATCATCTTTTAATCTATTTTTTAAGTGTCCCCAGTGGTCTTTTAATTACAATTATGCTGTTTGTGGCCAAATTCAACAAACTTGTGCCATTTTCTAGGACAATTTCTACAGAGTGGCAGGGGTTCATTCGGCTCTGAGATATGTGCGGGACTGTTGATGTAGAGCAACCACACCCCCTACCTTTTTTGTTTACACACTGTCCTGCTACCTTACACCCCCTAACAACCCCTACCCAACATTCATAAATGGTGAGCACTATCGGAGCTATCCAGCCGTACAGTAACAGTATGTAGTCAAAGGGTATATTGCTGCTTGGATTCCATATGATGGCGGTGGAGGAAACTGGGAGCGTAAAAACAAGCTAAAGTTTCCTTTGTTCTGCCTTAAACTGCTGCCAAAGATAATTCTGTCCTGTCTGGGGTCACTTTGTGATAAAAGAAAAGCAATACTAAAATATCACCATATAGTCAACTGGGCGACAGTGGCTCAGGTGGTTGAGCGGGTCGTCCAATGATCGAAGGGTTGGCGGTTCGATTCCCTGCTCCCACCAGCCAAAAATGTCATTGTGTCCTTGGGCAAGACACTTCACCCTCCTTGCCTCCAGTGTGGCTCCACTGGCACGTGGATGTGTATGAATGATCCCGGTGATGGTCAGAGGGGCCGTAGGCGCGAACTGGCAGCCACGCCTGTGTCAGTCTGCCCCAGGGCAGCTGTGGCTACAACTGTAGCTTACCATCACCAAGTATGAATGAGGAGTGAATGAATAATGGACATAATGTAAGCGCTTTGAGTGTCTTGAAAAGCGCAGATAAATCCAATCCATTATTATTATTATCTACCATCTAGCATTTAGCCCTACCAACATCGGAGTCACTGATTGGTCAAAGTTCAACCTGGTTTAACTTTAAACCTGCGTCCAATGGCTCTACATGGTTTGTACGCAGAGCCTTAAAGCTGTCGTGGAAACTTGTATAGCGACCTGTGACCATGAGAGTTTTGAGCGCGGAAGCCTAAAACGCACATATGTTTAATTTTCCTTGGAAGTGGTCACTTAAAGAGACATGCTGAGGGGGGTGTGAATGAAGCCCACCTTCCTGGTGTATCCAATTGACTTTCAGCAAATTGCGGGGGGAAGGCGTTTCCACTAAGAGTGACGTTCCCAGCCCAGGGGAGTATATCTGTTTAGCTTTAGTGCTGTCTTATGACAAATAAACCACTATCAGATCAGTGGGCTGTCTTTTTCGACTGTAGCAGGAATGCATCATCTCCTAACTCAATCTATAAGCAGAGAGATGGAATGATAAAGGAGCAGACCAGGTGGAAATAAAAAGAGAGTGCTGACTTAGAGAAGACATAGCATCTTTTTTTCCAAAACTGTGACTCTCCTCGTTCATGTTTTAGGGTCCCCCGGGCAAATTCCTTGGATTAGAAGAAGGCAGTGCAGACATACAGGTATGATATTATGACCGGTTTTAATAGTGTTCACACTTTTACAGTGCTGTTTATCTGGATTTTTCTCAACAACAGTGTCCTCTCAACTGTCCAGCGGGTCCTAAAGGCCCTCAGGGGCTTCAAGGTGTCAAGGTAGTGAAAATTTCACATTTGTTGTGTGTCATCAATTTACAACTCAGGCCTGACAACATGCTCACTTTTAGGGACACAAAGGGCGTGCCGGAATTCTTGGCGACCCAGGCAGCATTGGAAAACCGGTGAGTGTACTGATGCATGCAAACAGACGTCCATGTTTTTTGTTGTATAGCCGTGCGCCCTGACCCGCCGTCCAGGATACGAGGAGGTGAGGATTAGCGTTAATGAAGCCCCCAGAGGCACATGACTGCTCTAATCTGGCTGTAATTACTTAGGCTGGGCCATGGCCTTGCAGTCTGCATACAACTCTCTAAATGAAAGAAGTGGTGAGCACACAGGTACATGAAGGAGACTACGAGAGCGTCTGGGTTCATGCAGACCTCTCACCTCGCCATATTAAGCTGAGCTAATGAGCACACTGTGGGCTCCAATGGAGCTGCTAGCCAAAACTGAGGACTTAGCCTCTGATCTTCTCACACACTGCTTTCTGAATGCACTTCAATGCAAAAACACTCAGGACACCCCTAACCATTCTTCTGAGGTTTCAGAGGACATGCCTTGATTTTACACTGCTCTGTAGTAAAGAAGCTGCTCAAATCCCCACCAAAGTTACAACTTGAAATATATGTGTGGAAATGGTGAGCTAGGGCAATACTTTAGGATGTTTATGTTCTCCGATGCTCAACTTTCTTCATAAATTGTCTTGTACACCTACTGAGAAAAAAGCAGCAACTAAAATAAATTTTGAAGGAACATTTGAGGCATGTAGTTTTAGTACAGATATGACAACTGATCAACAAGCAGAAGCAAAGTTTTTATATTCAAAGGGTGGGGAGCATCGGTGAGAAAATGTATTTTACTTTTTAACTGATTGAAATATCCCTCATATGTAATCACTTATTATTAATATATGTGTTCTCATAGATTTATCTCCCTTTTCTTTATTTTGACCAGTAGGAATTGCTCCACTGTGGCATTTAGCATTTCGCTCTGCCTTTCTTTTGTAGTCAACATTGTTTTAAAAGAATCACTTTTACCTTGGTGAGGTAGTTTTTTGGTTGCAGGTGTGCTGTTTTCTTAATGATATGACTTTCTGATTAGCTCATTAATCCAGGTAACGCTTTTGTCACAACCGCCCTTTTGGGTGGATACGGACTGTCTGCGGGTAAAAAATGGACAAACCAGTACGGAGCACACAGGTGACCCACACAAAAAAACAAGGTCATAGACCAATCGGTGAGCCCATAGGGCTAAAACGTCCTTTTACATCTTTTACTACGGGTATGCTGAGAACGACAGGTTGTAGCGAGCACTTACAGTATGCACTTAGAGTAAGGAAGTAGGTAAGATGCAGGTGTGTTATACCGATTTTTAATTGTGCAGGACCCCCACAAATCCTGCACAATGTTAGTGTAGTTCAAGTGAAAAGTGTGCTGTCCTTGCTGGAAGCCTAACTCCTCGAAAAGAGGAAACAATTAGAGTACAGTTTGGGGCAAGGGTGTGTGGTGTAAGGACACCGTACGACAGCTTCACCCATCATAAATGCGTGCAATTTACGTGAATTGTACTTTCCAATTTTACCACGTCCATTAGGGAAACCACATGAGCATCAAGGCAACTGCAAGACACAGCAGTGCTTCCTTTAAGATGGATTTGTTCTTGTCTAAAACCCTCCATGGGCCTGGACAGCCAAAAACAACCATAAAACAGATTTACTAAACGGAACATGATTCTGCAAGTTTATTTCAATGTTGAGTTGCAAACTTTTCTTAAGTGTGCAAAATACATTGGTTCCCCTCCAAATGCTGGAACTTCAAGGGATGTCAAACATCAGCTCACCATAAATGAGAAGAAGCTGCCAACTTGAAAATTGTGTTTATGCCAACATTAACACAAAAAGAAAAGTTTGAAGCTTTAAAACATCAGCAGAAAAATATGAATTTGACAGAGAGACGGTTACTGAGCTCTCACTTTTGGCCAGAGTGTGCCTCAAATTCTATGAATCTCTAAGTGTGAAAATGGGAATTGGGCCATTAATTTTTGATTAGCAAGCTCTAGCTGGCTAATTAACTGCAGTTAGACTTTATCAGGCTTGACTCTGCAAGTACACAGCATGTAGCCATCAAAGGACAGCTAGAAGATATAGCAAACTGGTTTCCATAGCATTTATTATTTCCATATTCTAAAGATTTCTGTCAAAGTTAGAAGGCATAACCCTTTTATATATTTGGTAAAAAAGTTTTTTTTGTTTCCTTTTTTCTTTGATACATAAAAGTTGAATACACTTAAACTGATTTCCTATGTCTTTCAGGGCCCCAAAGGAGATGTTGGGATCTCTGGGGAGCAGGGTATCCCTGGTGTGCCGGTATGGTGACAGCATGAAATCATATTGGATAACTTTTTACCTTTATGTGATCATTACCGGTGGACAGTCTGTCTGACATTGTTTTGACTCCCAATTAAGGGTCCGATGGGTCTGAGGGGGTACCCAGGAATGATGGGTCCCAAAGGAGAACCAGTAAGGGCCAGATTTTTTAAAATGTATTTACATAGAACTTTAATGTACATACTATGCATTTGAATTGAACATATATAATTGGATATTGCACACCAGGAAGCACAGGCAGCCTTGTTCTCTTTGTGCAAGCATCATCTATTATCAGCAATGGGGACATATGGAAATGATACAAACAAAAATCTCTCTTTTCCTCTAATGAGTTGGGGTTTTGTGAGTTCATGGTAACTCCGACTGTAGTTAATGATCCACTACAGCCATTTGTCTTACTGTTAACGTTAGCTACATTAGCCAAGTTAGCACCTCGGCTTTGTGCCAAAGCAAGAATGACTGGCTCTCCATGCACCTCTCATTAGTGGAGTGAGTTAAGCTAATTATGCCTTTATCACAATGAATGGAAGGCTAGTCCTACTTAGCTTGCTCTCAGAGCTATGGTGATTGATGGTACTTTGTTGTTTTCCTGCAGGGCCCTCGAGGATACAAGGGCATATTTGGACCAATAGGGATTCCTGGACCTCCTGTAGGAACACATGCATAACGAGTCAAATGAAAACATGGGGAAACTATCAGGTTATTGTATAATTTTTTCAGTATTCAAATAAAATGGGGTCTTTTGAAGGGTGAAGAAGGACCTCAGGGACCACCTGGAGAGCCAGGAGAGAAAGGAGACAAAGTGGGTGATCTATCTTTTCTTTTCTCTTAAAGACATGTCTTGCATAGCTTAACAACAAAAGTTATGTACATTGCAAGTGCACTAAAACAAATTGTTTTTTCTACAGGGCAGCAGAGGTATCCAGGGTTCTCAGGGTGCAGTTGGTAAAAAGGGAGAAAATGTAAGTGAAATTTGCATACGTGCTGTGATTTTATTAACATAGTGAAGTGTATTAAATTAAAATGAGTAAAATGTGTTTGCTAAAACTCAACTCAGTGATCTCCCTCCTTTCTTCAGGGTCTTCCTGGTATTGATGGAAAAGACGGCACACCTGGCATTCCCGGAATCAAAGTAAGCTCCATTTACCTGTGTCATCTAAGCAAATTTGATCCCTTAGTCACAACTGCCCTTACGGTTGGATATGGGCTGTCTGGGGGCAAAAAATGAACAAACCTGAACAGGGCACTGAGGTGCCCAACATGAAATGTTAATATTGTAGACCACTCAGTGAACCTGTAGCGATAAAATGTTCAAGTACATTTTTTCTACAGGCATAATGCAGGCGACAGGTGAACACTTCTAGGACACATAAGTATAAGTAAGGGTGAAGTAGGTGAGATGGAGGCACATTACACAGATTTCAGATTTGTTACTTTTTTCAGCAGCCCTGAACCCTGTGCACTAAGCAAGGGGGCCGTCAGCGCTATTCTATCGATAGGTTTGCACCCCTGTTGCACGCTCCGTTCTTGCAGCCTGACTGTTAAAAAGGAGGATTGGACCATCTGTGTGTAGGCATCCTGCAGACATTTACATATCACCTGCACTTCCCTTTGCACGCTAGTAAGTGTACCTTACTGACGACAAGAGTGCAGGATAAGGACACTATACAACAGTAACAATACTTAATACACTTACCGCATCCACAAAAATATTATGTTCCATTTTTATGATGTCCCTTGAGGTGGCTGTACGAGCCTCAAGACACACCTACTTTCACCTTAAGATGTGGCACCTCCTGCCATAGGGGCTGGTCAACCTTAAAACCCACAACAACCACAAAGTTTAACCCTCGTATGGTTGCATTTGACTAAGGCATTACTCATAGCACGTTTAAAGATTGCTTTCTTTTTTTTATGTGCAGGGTGCTCCTGGGCAGCCAGGAAGGCCGGGTCCTCCTGGTCCTCAGGGAACAGCGGTAAGTCTTTTTTATTCTGCATCTGCTACTTTTAAGTGATTGAAGCAGATGCATATAAGTGCTATCATCCAGTTTACCAGTTTGAGGGACAATATGTTCCTCTCCTCAGTTGAACCAAATCTGGTATTTTCTGTTGTCCAGGCATTCATCCAGCTTAACTGCAACCTTTTGACCTGCACACTTTTAGAATATAAGCCACCTTGAAACAGCACTTTCTCTTCCACTGCAGGCTATTTATCACAATCAGGCCTGTGGGACACACAAAGAAGTGTGTGTTTATATGTGTGCATCATCCTGACTAGGGGGTAATGAAGCATGAGATGCACACTTTGCTGTGTGATCACAGCAGTGACACCAGCACTGTTGCAGACTCAAACACTGGAACTTGGTTGGGTTCCTTTGAAAAAGCACCTAACACAAAGAAAAGAGTGCAGAATAGATGTCACTGGGGCTGTTTTGATCTTGCAATTAAGTTAACATTATTCTCACTCACCAGGAGGAGTCACACACTGTTGTACATTTTCATTTATACATTTAGAGCACATTCATAACTGGATTTCCTTTACGGGATATTCCATTTACAGGCTTGTTTGTTTTGTCTTTAGGGATTACCTGGATCCTCCGGGGCAAAGGGAGAATCTGGAGATAAGGTTTGTATGAAACCATACTTTTAAGTCTTTATCTTTCTTTTCTGCGACTTTACTGATTGCTCTTGTCTCCAAAGGGCGAGCCTGGACCAAGGGGTCATGTTGGTTTACCCGGTTCTCCAGGACCTCTGGTAAGCTTTAACAAAGGTTTTTTTTCAACCAATGGGCTAATGTTGTTTTCCATAAGCTGAATATTTGCAATAATTCATTACAATATGTTAGGGAGAGCCTGGCATTCCTGGGGAGGCCGGTATGGAAGGAGTTCCTGGACCTAAGGTACAGTTTGAGATCATTGCAACAGAGCAGAGAACTGCTGAGGCTCTAACCTTGCTTACTCTCCTCAACTGTCCTCTGCAGGGAGACAGAGGCCAACGGGGACCCACTGGCCAACAGGGACCAGTTGGAAAGCCGGTAACCTGCATTTGATTCTTTTTGTGTGCATTAAATTGAGCACAGGTTGCAGTACAAGCAGCATTTTTACTATTTCCAAACAGGGAAGCAAAGGAGAAAGAGGACCCATTGGTATCCCAGGAGCACAGGGTCTTACTGGAACTAAGGGAGACAAGGTGTGTGCTCTAAGGTGCATGAAAATAATATTTTATTATCATATGCTCTATGCTCACTCAATGTTGATGAACTTGCTATGCAGTGGTGTAGTTTAGCAACCTTGTCCATTGGGGGCAGTGTTTACCTGTAAGTAGAGCTAAGGAAAGCTACAGTGAATCGCTGAAGAAAGCAGAAAAAATATTATCTAGGTATCCTCATCTTGGTTTCCTAGATAAAACAATGTTATTTCTTAATTTATAATGATTTCAATCAAAATTCTCTTTTAAAGACAAACCCCATTTGGGATTTGACATAATTCACCTGAATCCTCCCCTTTCTTCTTCCTCCAGGGTTTCCAAGGCAAAATTGGTCCAAAGGGAGATATAGTGAGTGAGCACTTTTACTCCTTTTTAGTTAACGCCAGCCTTCCAGCCTCCTTTTCATCTTCTCCTCTCTGTTGCTTTTAGGGCGACCCAGGTGTTGAGGGATTGGCTGGTGAGAAAGGAGAAAAGGTAAATAAAGATTATCTCAACACAAGCTCTATTGCTATTTGAAACCTTCTCCAAAGCACCCCAGGGAAGGGCTTCCATTTTCAACTTTTAGAATTTAGATAAAGATTTCTAAGCACTTCCTACTGACGCTTTCGAAACAGAGTGATATGAAGCGTCAGGAGGATGTTGAAACCACACCAAAGTTGGAAGAAGAAATGCCTGTTTTTGAATTTGCTTACAAATCCCCCCCAAAATAATCCAAGGGAAAAGTAAGCTGTTTACATGACAGGGAAGCATTTATGCATACTGGCTTTTAAAATCGCCCTGTTCTAAGACACTCACTTAATATTCCTTCTTGGTTTATTGCTTAAAGAGTCTCTCCGAGGTGCAGATGATAAATGGAAGTGATGCTGTGAAAATGCTTTATTTTTTTTCTTTCTCTGAAAGGGTATCTCTGGTGAACCAGGGCCCAAAGGACAGGTAAGAGTATTGCAGTGTAAAATTCTGATGAACTGCTTCTTTTATTACTGTTGTCTCCATAAATTATGCTTTTCCTTATACAGCAAGGAATCAGGGGGGATCTTGGACATAATGGACCCACAGGAGACCCCGGAAAACCAGGCGATCAAGGACCTCCAGGGCTGCCGGGACCAAGAGGACTTCATGGAGAACGCGGAGTACCTGGCATGCCAGGCATTCAGGGACCATTGGTGAGTCCGGTTTGTCTCCTCTTGGCAAAATTTTTTTGTTTTATTTTTGCCTATTCAGTGCTCACTCCGACTTTCCTTCTCTTCAGGGTCGGGATGCATCTGACCAGCATATTATTGAAGTGGTTTTGAAGATGCTGCAGGGTGAGCATCTAGGCCCCAATAATCGTCTTTGATGTCTGTAAGGGAGATTAGAATGGTTGATTTCCCAAAGCTGCTTTCATCTCCTGAGCAATCAGCTACCAACATCCAGAGTGGCTGGATAAAAACAGGCATGCTTCCTGTTTTGTTGCAGAGAGACTAGCAGCAGTGGCGGTGAGTGCAAAGAGGGCTGTGCTTGGAGGTGCAGGTGTGATGGGACCTCCAGGTCCCCCTGGACCTCCTGGAGCACCTGGTCCTCAAGGACCGCATGGCTTACCGGGTCCCCGTGGCATCCCTGGTATTTTTGGTGCACCTGGGCAGATCGGAAACATAGGACTCAAAGGTAAAGACGAAATAGCGTCAGCAGCATGTGTTTGTTTGCTTACATTTGTTCATAATTCAAATGATCCACAGGAAAAAGAGGGCCAAAGGGGGAGAGAGGAGATCCTGGCAAACCACACCAAGGACAACCAGGACCTCCAGGAATTCAAGGTAGAACGCAAGATCTACATTATTTCAGTCCTAAATACAGTAGAAGTCAAAAGTGTCTGTTTCATTAGTCAATCTGAGCATAGCTGCAGATGCAATTGGGATGTGTTGAATTCTGACACAATTTCTTTCCATTCCAAATTACTATTTTTATTCATTCATCTTCTAAACCTGTTTTGTCCCTCTTGGGGTAAAGGGGCTGCCAGAGCCTTTGCCGGCAACTCGTGGGCGAAGGCAGGGGACATCCTGGACAGGGGATGAAAAAATGTTATTTTAGTAAAAAAAACAAAAAAGAAAAGGAAGTCCTGTACAACACCTTGTTAACCTGCTTTGTTGCAGTATATTATGCCTTTTTTTGGCCACTTGAAGCAAACCTGTATTGTGACTGAATACATTTGAGTTGAAAACTTGTGGTCATTCTAACCAGCCTGATTGTTTACAGAAATCTAAAGTGCTGGTTTACTAAGACATGGTCAAAGGGTTCAGTCACATAAACCCATTTGGCCATTTGATTCTTTTACATTTTTGCTGAAGAACTGCCCTACTAGTTTTATGTTGTGCCATCTTGAATGGATATTACATCACTAAATACTGTTTGATTTCTATAAATAGAAATGAATGGGATTGGCAGTTGTTGGTATGACCATTCTGTGGCTACAGATTTCCCTGACAACGGCAATGTGTCCCATTTAAGAGTAGAATCACTGGTAAACATAAGAGTCGAAACTTATAAAAAAGCCCATCAAGGAAGTAAAAACCCATTTTGATGCATTTTGATCAAAGGAGAAATTTGCAACTCCAGGTTTCAAAACGACAGGCCTGGTGATTTTTCAGAACCCTGCAGTTTATTGCTGGCAGATCACACCTGAATCAGATAATCTAATCAGGATACTAGTAACCCTTGTTCTATCCTAGGCACTTTAACATTGGGAGTTGGGTCATCTAGACCCACTAGACAGTGCACTGAACCTTTTTTCTTCAATGATTTGTGATCTTCACTGGTGTCCATGGATTACATGAAATCTTTCCACCTTTATCCACCTTTGTCATGGTAGGGAGAACACCTCAATGCAAGGGTGGGGTCATCTAAGATAGCACAAGGGTTAAGGTGTACCTTTTTATATTGTCGAACAAAGAAATTACTTGGTTTTGTAACAAGCTTTCTACCAGTTTATTTGTGAATTGACCTGGCTCCATTTACTTTCCTTTTCAAACGTGGTTCAATGCAGAAATCCAAGTGTCATCCCTACTTTTAGCACTAACAGGCTCTCCTTGGTTGTACTTAAAAGATTGTCCTCTGATACTTTGGTTAATTGCAGCCAAGAAAGTTTGATTTTTAAACTCATTTTTTTTAAACTTTACATCATCTTTATGCCTGGTTCATAAACACTGTGTTGTACTCAAAAACTTCCTTTCCACTTTCTCACATTTTGCTTTTATGTGGCAACTCTTTCACCTCTTCACGGCATAAGATCAAGCACACCATTCAGGTTTTTTATGGACCAATTGAAAATGACCATAAAAAGGGGGTAGTTTGGAGGCAAGAGTAAAAAAAAAGAAGAAGAAGAAAAGAACAATAAGCAACTGAAGGACTTGGCATTACATCTTTCACCACAGGAGAGGCTGCTGAAAGAATTTTAGAGGCGTCATTAACTCCAGTCATTTACCAGATGCTCTTGGGTGAGAATGTAATAGGACTGCAACTACACACACTTATTCAAACTGAAGAAACACACTGTCCCCTATGCGCACACACACACATACAAATCACACTTTTGAGTAATCTAAGGCAGTGGGATTTTAGTCAACCCTGGCCAAACTGCAAAAAACTGCGACTTCTCCATAGTTATCTGCCATAAATAGTTCAGTCACTATCTGACCTATTCTACAGGTCCTCCTGGCACTGATGGTGTGGCTCGGGATGGAAGGCCCGGTGAAAGAGGACCTCAAGGATCAGCAGGAGAGCCAGGTTATCCCGGCAAGGCAGGTCCTCCAGGGCTCCCAGGCTACTGTGAGGCGGCCATGTGTCTAGCTGCATCAGCATACACCTCACCCAGACTACAGGAGGCGGGAACGATCAAAGGACCCAATGTTTAGAGGCCTGTCTCTCTATCAGAAGTCCACAACACCTCACAGAGAGAGAAGAAGGAAGTGATGCCACTCTTCGTAGTCGGACAACATCAACATCAAGAACAATAGGTGGGGGACGGTGATGGTGCTAAAGGTGAAGACCCCACCCCCTCTCTCTTAAATCTGACAACCTGAAATTTTGACTGGTAAAACATCAGGATCTTAATCCCCCGCATCACCATGACAACAGCAGCCCACAACCACCCACAGTCTTTCAAATTCTCCCTTGTTTTGTGATGTCAGTGTCAGCACCATCTGAAGCTGTGTGAAAGAAACACTAGTACTGAGCTTTCTTGTCTCCCACAACCTGCAAGAGCCAGGAGGGGCTGGAAACCAAAATCAAGAAAGATTTGATTCTGCCCTTTGTTTTTCTTTTCTTTTTTTTTACAACATTGTCACTTTAAATACATTTCATTGATTCAACATTTTGGGTGACTCGTGTTGCCCTGCCTTTCTTGAAACATGACACCTCAAGCCTTAAACTGTACCAATAAATGATTGCAGCCTAAGTTTTCAGTCAGTACTGTACTGTAAAATGTATCTTTTCATGTGTAAACTTAAGTGAAATCTTTGATTTAACGTGTGTACATTGATCCCCCCCCCTTTTCCCTTTCTCATTCCCTGCTTTCTACCTAAGTCTCATTTTAGAAACTAACGACTAGCTTTATATCTTCTTCTTGTTGCTTAGCAACAGCATATCCCAACGGGAACTACCATCTCCCACAATGCAGTGCTGTAAATCTTTGTAAATGTGTGTTGATTATTATGTAGAGAAAAAGTAATGGGTTACGATATGCACCACCAAAAATCCTGGATTAATGAAATCAGTGAATAATGTGGAACTCTCTCCGAAAGAACATTTTTTTTATTTTTTCTTAGAGCAAATCAGTTAACAGCCCAAATGCGCTTTCTATGCCACTGTCAACTATTCACAAGACGACTGATTTATTTTCTATCCGAAAAAGCTATTTATTGTTCTTTATACAATCATCTGTAAAAAGGGGTTTGTTTCCAGGTGTTCAGCTCTCTCCCAAACAAATAAAAAGGAACCTTTTTTTAAAATCCAACGTTCTTCTACGTCCTCCTGGGAATGGATGCTTATCTACTTCAAACTTCTCATGTTTATATTTACCATTAATAAATACCTTGTTTTTGATCAGCAGTTATCACCCCAGTTGTACAGACTGAAAGTTAACCTCATTCAGCAATGTTATTGAGATCTTTATGTACGTTTAGGTTTCTTTTTAAGCAAATACTATGAAATTATTTATATATTCCAGCAATTAAGTGTAAATAACTATGTAACTATTACTAACTGTAACTATATATATATATATATATATATATATATATATATATATATATATATATATATATATATATATGATGCAATTGTGTGATGGAGCAGAAAAACCTGCATGTCAGAGGGACCAGAAAAATGAGAAATAAATTCTAGTTATAGCAAAGCAAAAAATGCTTCTTTTCTGAAAAATCTTTTTGATAGATTAGAGGGTGCTTTTGAAGTTTTGAGAGCGACCTGTATGGGAAAGTCAAACAACAACACAAAAAATGATCAGAAAAAGTGCATCAGAAAAAAAAAACAGTTAAGACGTTTCAACTAAAGGTAAAAGGATATATTTTCAACAAAAAAAAAAAAAAAAAAAACTTAAATTAACAGTGGATCTCTACACCTAAAGCCTTGTATTATCATTATTATTAATTATTGTATATTTTGTCTGCCTTTTTGTTTTTGTTGTTCGGTGTAAGTATGTAATGGTGACTGAAAAAAAACAATAAAAAAAAGGAAACAACAGTGAATATAATATAAATCAAATTGCTCCAAGAACAGTAGAAGGGAAGACTATAGCATGAATTAGTTTTCCAACATAAGTAATGTAAAAGAGCAAGTAATCTGTAGTCTATGAGGCCAAACCAGTAAGAAAACCAGACAATGACAAAAAACAACAGAAGTCAAGAAGAAAAAAAGACAACAAAAAACATAAAAACATACCGTATTTTACAGACTACAACCTGTGTAGGTACCATAACCGTTCAGCCTGCAACAACCATTCGGGGTCCTTCGACTAGTGCTGCCGTCACATTATGTGACTGGCTGTCCGTTGGTCCGATGACGTGTCAGATAGTGATTGATCTGGACAGATACTACCATAGAAGAAGATAGTATGCTGTCCGTTATAGACAGACAGATCTCCGACACAGATCGAGATTATCTTCTAAAAGTGCTTTTCTTATTAGGATTATTATTAAGTGCATTGCGGCCCAACGCACACTGTATCCCTTGTGCTATCCTATGACCCCACCCTTACATTGACGTGTTATCCCTACGATGACAAAGGTAGATAAAGGTGAAGAGGATTTCATGTAATCTATGGACACCAATGAAGATCAAAAATCATTGAAGAAAAAAGGTTCAGCGCACTGTCTAGTAGTGGGTCTAGATGACCCAACTCCTAATATTAAATTGCCTAGGATAGCACAAGGGATAACCAAGCACCTTCCTTGCCTGCAAACATGAAGCTACGAAACTCCAGCTGCTCTGATTAGAGTAACGGTTCGCTAGCGTGGAGCAGCAGGTTCATTCTAAAAGCCAAAGATCTTTTTACAAAGCGGGTTGTGGCAAAATCTCTCAATAAACATTGCTAAGAATACTGTCAGACACTACTTGTGAAGGAAAATAACTTTAGGTTACAAAAGGAAATGTGAAATGAAAATATGTAGAGCCGGGTAGATCACGATGCTACGTAGTTTGTCCGAGTGGGGTTACCATAGTGTGACATTATCCTCAGTCGAAAGGAGCCCCACCTTCCCCACCACATTCCACCATCCATTTTAGAAGAACATGAAAAACACACTAGAGCACAGGTGTTAGCTCACATTTGCACAAATAGTTTAGGTGATTGAATGAAATGTTTCACACTAGTTGGTTTGAAGGCATAAGTATGAGTGTGTGAACAATATTTGTATTGTGTACATGTTGACATGTAAACATTTATGGAGCCAAAAGGTATGTAATATTTGAGTGTGTGTTTGGACAGGCCCCGCCCTTATAGCCTTGTATTACACCTCACCGTAATGAGTATAGCTATCCAGAAACCTGTTTCTTTATGCTGCTTCATGGTTTTACCCGCCCTTTCTATAATCACCCTCCTACCCCCCCCCCTCTCTAACATCCCTCTCTCTTCTCCCTTCCTTTCCTTTTCCGTCCAGTCCAACACAAAAGATTTTCAAATATGATTTAAAATAAATAAAGTTTGGCCTCGATTACAAAAGGGGTTTCTCCAGACATACATTTGGTTTGTCAGAAGATTCATAACCCCTATTGTTAAAGTAAAATATGTCCAACACAAGAGGCCCTCAGCTCCCATCTGTTTTCCCAGCTGTTGGACAGGACAAGTACAAAAACATAAATAAATAAATAAAAAAGGCAAATCATAAGGAATAAAAACAACAAGACCGAATATCTGCACACTTCACTATTGTAACACATTGATGCTTACTAAGCTTCATAAAACACAGAAAGAATCTACTATATTACAGCAAAATATGGACAATTAGTCATAGAACCATAGAGAACATGCTAACAAGTCAACTAAACTACTTGTGGCTCTTCAAATTTCAAAATTTGTTGAATTCTTCGTCTTCGGTGTCCCTTTGTAACAATTCCATCGAGCCTGGTGAAGACTGAGCAGCGCTTCTTCTTTTGCATTGCTGTAATTAGCAAACACTGATGCACACACCTAAAGCGCCCTCTAGTGGATGTTGCTTTTTAAAAAAATCACATGTCACACCCCTGGCCAAACTATGGCTCCCATCCATCCTATTTCTGAACTCGCTAAATCCCTTTAAGGTTATAGGGTTGCTTAAACCTGTCAAACGAGAGCACCTCACAGCACTAAACCCCTATGATGAACTATGCAAAGGAAAAACTCTAGAAACTAGTATGTGAATAACTGAAGACAAGCACGGTAAAGACACTAGCAAAGAGCCAAATCCACAGTGCAGAAAGCATGGAGCAGGTCTGGTCTAAACGCTTGCTTGTTGACTGAAATAGTTTTTCTAAGAAGAATTCTTAGAAAAAGAAAGAAATACACAGCGTTTTAAGGATGTTTAGAACAAAACACACAACAAAGAGACCTTTTTTTTAAAAGCACTTTAATTCAGTCTAATATTTTCTGGGCGCTGCTGTGGTGAAACAAATATCTGACCACAGCGCAGGGTAAAAGCACAGAGCATGTAAATAATTCGAAAGTCCACATATGCAAAAAAAAAAAGTATCTGAAAAATAAGAAATCATTTAAACAGAATACTTGGGGTGAATATATTTACATATAATTACCATTAACATGGTTCAAAAACGTTTTGTTTTTTTTAAATCCCAAAATAAAAGAGAATTAAAAATTCTACACTGGCTTTGAAACGTTTTGAAAGTATTTGAAAATTAGAAACTTTGAAAGAACTTTATTCTAAAAGTTTAGAAGATTTATCAGAACCCAGGGAACTGCAAAAGCTAATATGTTTTAAGTAGCAAAACAAATGCATGTCTATAAAAAAAAATTGTATTCAATTTACTGAACACATTCATCCCATTTGATAAGCCGAGGGAAAAAGAAATTCAGTAAGATAAAGAAATCTGAATTGATAAACATTTGTTCCACAATACCAGCAATTTCAAAATGGCTAACTATCAGAATGTCCAATATAAAACTTTTAAAAAGTATAAAAAGCCAAAATACATAAATACGCTTTTAAATATTTACAAAACAATCAATGCATCAGAGAGTGTAAATGCAGTGGTATCTAAAAATATTCGGGGGCTTTTTGCTGCATGTCAAATTCAAGCACCAGTAGAGGCAGTTCTGTAAGAGTGAGGTGGGAAATGTGCAAATCAAGAGGAGAATAATACATGGAACTATGATGAAATTGTCTTTTTTTTCGTCAAAAAGAATCACAAAAACCTGTTGTGTATTCAGTTCCGATGGGATCCAAGGTAAGAAACTGTGTAGCCAAAGTTTAAATAGCGAAAGCAGCTCCTGTTTTCAATATAATAATTAAAAAAAACATGGTCTATCGCTTTGTGGGGTCACAAAATACTTTTCTTTGGTCCCTTCCCCCCATGAATCCTCACCCCACTACCAAGGCCCTTTGACAGGTGGGCCCTTAGGGCTGTAGTCTACTTGATGGGTCATACAGTCCACAGGATTACATCGACCCTCTTTTCCTTTAGTCCCGGGTGGTCCAGGAGGACCAGAGATCCCAGGAACACCCTGTTGGCCAACTGGCCCAGGGGGTCCCACTTTTCCATAGCCGGGGGGGCCTGGAACACCTACAAAAATTAGAGAGGAGGTTAAAGAAATGCACTCATATTCAGCAAAAGGCTTTCAAATTTTGTTAAGATTGAGATGATGCTCAGTGGTGACTGCAAAAACCAAGATGAATTATTAAACTACTATTACTTCATTTGAAACAAAACTGAGGTTGTATTCAAACTGGAAAAATCATTTGGTCCTGACAAGGTTCGCCTAATTTGTTCTGGATCAAGTCCTGAACATTGCATTTGTTTTGTATTCAGACTGCTGTCAAGTGGACTTTCCTGCTTCAAACCAAAACTTGTAAACAAAACGACGTAACCAAAGATCTGTCTAGTCATTGGCCAGAAATTATGAAGATGGGGCAAAGCAACTAAAGGCAGACGCTATGGAGGTGCTGCGCTTTGCAGTCCTTGGGAATAATTCACCTTTTCAAACTTTATATTTCGATCATCAATTTTAAACAGCTGTTTCACAGTCAAGTAGGACAATTTTTACTGCTGCTTTAGACCGGGTGAAGCGTGCTGCAGGGCGGTCACTGGGAAAACGATGGCTATGAAAGTACACTGATAAGTGTTTATGACATTTAGATTGTCTGAAAAACATTGAGAAGTAATGTGGATCACAATTAAAGTGGTTTTAATGAGCCTGCATTCATCAGAATCAGAATCCTTTTTATTGTCATTGTAGATGGTGATACAAAGACATTGCAGCAGCCTTGGAGTGATGAAGACAAATAAAATAAAATAAAATTAAAAAATAGAAATACTGTACTCATATCTCTAAAAAATGTACAGTATGTACAGAAACAGTTAAATATTAAATAAGTATGAACAAAATAGAATAGAATGAGTTGACTTGCTACGAGCGTAGCATATAAATATTGTGTGTTATTGCACAGGGACCCGGTTATTGCACAGACGTCAAGATATTGCACACATGTGTAGTATTCAGTAATTTAGCATTTGTAAAAATTCAGAGTGGAGTGTAGTTGGTGGAAGTGTGTGTATTCCGTATAGTGATTGCCTGTGGAAAAAAAGCTATTCCTTATTCTGTTTGTCCTGGTTCTGATGGACCTGTACCTTCTGCCAGAGGGCAGCAGATCAAACAGAGGGAAAGAAGGATGGGTGGAGTCTGTGATGATGCTAGTCACTCTGCTGAGGCAGTGTGACTGGTAGATGTCCTTCAGTGAGGGGAGAGGGAAGCCGATGATCCTCTGCACCATCTTTACCACTCTCTGGAGGCTCTGCCGTTCTGCTTCAATGCAGTGGGAGAACCACACTGTGATGCAGTAGGAAAGGATGCTCTCGATGGTTGAGCGGTAGAAGGTTACCAGCAGCTCCTGGCTCACATTGTTGTTCCTGAGTCTTCTCAGGAAGTGCAGACACTGCTGTGCCTTCCTGATGGCGGCAATTGTGTTGTTAGACCATGTGAGGTCAGCCGAGATGGTGGTGCCCAGCAGGGTGAAGCTGTGGACCCTCTCCACTCAGTTTCCGTTAATGTAAAGTGGGGGTGGATTTGCTCTGTTCTTCCTGAAGTCCAGGATGATCTCCTTGGTCTTGGTGGTGTTCAGGATGACGTTATTAACCTGACACCACCTGGACAGTTTCAGGACCTCATCTCTGTATGCTGTCTCACCACGCCCAGAGATCAGCCTCACCACAGTAGCGTCGTCTGCAAACGTCGCTATGGTGTTGCTGGTGTGGGCTGGTCTGCAGTCTGCTGTGTAGAGTGTGTACAGCAGAGGACTCAGGATACATCCCTGTGGGGAGCCTGTGCTCAGCATCCGGGTGGAGGAGAAGTAGGGACCAAGTTTGACTGTCTGTGGTCTGTTTGTAAGGAAGTCCTTGATCCAGGAACAGAGTGGGTGGAGTCATAGGTCAGACAGTTTCCTGACCCGAATGTCAGGAATGATTGTGTTAAAGGCAGGGCTAAAGTCCACAAAGAGCACCCTGGCGTGGGTGTCTCTGTGTTCCAGGTGGCTCAGCGCAGTGTGGAGGGTGAAGGATATGGCATCCTCTGTTGATCTGTTTGCTTTGTAAGCAAACTGGTGGGGTTTGAAGGTTGGAGGAAGGCAGTTGATGTCTCCTAGAAACAGCCGTTTCAGACACTTGGTGATGACAGGGGTGAGTGCAACTGGACGGTAGTCCATGAGGCAGGCTGTGGATGACCTTTTGGGTATTGGAATGATAGTGGACGACTTGAGGCAAGCAGGGATGGAAGCCTGAGAACCTGCAAAACCTTCCCAGGAACTCCATCAGGTCTAGCAGCTTTCCTGGAGTTTACCCTGTTGAACATCCATGCCACGTCCTGTGTCTGCACAGTCAGGGGTTCGGAGCTGGAAGCAGAGTGAGGATGAGGTGATGGGACTTCAAACTGCAGTGGTGTGGTCTCGAAGCGGGAGAACGCGTTCAGCTCTTCCGCTAGTGCAGCGCTGGAGTGTGCCTTGGTGCTGGTCTGTCCCCTGAAGTTGGTCCGGTGTTGTAGTCCCTGCCACACCTGCCAAGGGTTGTTGTTGGAGGTGGTCCTCTATTTTTCTTTTGTATTCCAACTTGGCCTTCCTGATTCCTCTCCTCAGGTCGGCTCTGGCAGTCCTGTACAGGTCCTTGTTCCTGACCTAAAGGCAGAGTCACGGCCGTTTAGGAGCAACCTGATCCCTCTGATCATCCAAAGTTTTTGGTTAGAAAAGACCCGGATGCGTTTCACTTCCGTGACAGTCCCCATACATAAGGTGATGTATTCCATCACGGCCTCTGTGAATACTGTCAGGTTCTGGTGTTCAAAAATACTCCAGTGAGTGTGTTCAAAGCAGTCCTGGAGCTGGAAGAGTGCGTCTTCGGGGCAAGTTGTGATGGTCTTGACGAGTGAGGTTGAGCTCCTTCTCAGATGTGTGTAAGCAGGGGTTAAGAGCAGAGGTGTGGAAGCTGAGTGGCTTTGTATGCATGTTTAATGTTTGTGTAAACATAATCTAAGGTATTTTTCCCTCTGGTTTGACACTTAACATGTTGGTAAAAGTTAGGCAGGACAGACTTCAGGTTGGCCTGA
Source organism: Oryzias sinensis (assembly GCA_037389245.1). Lineage (NCBI taxonomy): Eukaryota > Metazoa > Chordata > Actinopteri > Beloniformes > Adrianichthyidae > Oryzias > Oryzias sinensis. The sequence continues at coordinate 42,009,289 of CM074488.1, read as the reverse complement.
TTAAAGTCGCCAGCTATTACGCCGTCTGGGTGAATCCTCTGTAGTCTGTATATTGTGTCTGTTAGCAGTGAGAGAGCTATGCTAGCGTTAGCATCGGGTGGTATATAAACAGCTGTGATTAGCACGGCTGTTAGCTCTCTAGGAAGGTAGAATGGACGCCATTTAACGGATAGGGACTCTAAGCCTGGTGAACAATGTTTGTGGATTATTTGGCTGTCTTTTGACCAGTTATTGTGTACATACATGCACAGGCCTCCCCCTCTGCTCTTACCCGAGCCTTCTTTGTTCCGGTCGCTGCGGTTAACAACGTGGCCAGTTAGCTGGATAGTCGCGTCGAGAATCTCCGGGTGTAGCTAGGATTTTGATATAACCAGCACACAGCAGTCACGGACATAGCGGTTTCCTTCCATGAGTAGTTCCAGCTTGTCCATTTTGTTGTTCACGGATCCTGCATTGGCAAGGAACTTACTCGGAGGAGGAGGCCTATGGGGGTTTTCCTCAGTCTTTCCAGCAGGCCTGAGCGGCAGCCCCGCTTCTGCTTCCTGTCTCTCCTCCGTGTCCGTCACCGAAAACAAACCAGCGGGCACCCGCTGGTCTCGCTATCTCCGTGGGAATGCCGTGTGCATGGCGAAACTCTTCCGTGACGGTTAGATGCAATGTAGAAGCATGTCCAAAAGTTTCTGTCAGCTGAAGTGGTTTTTACGTGTGCAGAGGAGCACAAAAAGCAGCACAAGAAACACATAAAAATACAAAAGTAACTCCACAATCCAAGAGCTATGAGCCGCTGCGTCTGTCCGCGCCGCCATCTTAGCCATCCAAGCGCATTTCCTTGAGCTGCTGTGTCTCATCTTTGCGGTGTCATGGCGTTTTGTTTAAGAGAATTCTGAACTACAAGGTAGCTTTTAGCGTGATGTCACAGTAGCACCTGTCAGGTTCGTGCCACGTAACAAGAGACAGAAAAGCATGAAAGAAGCATTTTCAACTATGTTAAAATAAATATTCTAACGAGTAAACATTTGGACTCTTTTTTTGTTTGATAACACAACAATCGTTGCTTTATAAATGTCCGCGGATCATTCATTTCTTTTTACCTAATTTGTTTACATCCCATGACCAGGTTCCTGACCAGGGTCCATTTGGATGTATTCAGACTGAAAATTTGTTGCGGATTACCGGAGAAAACAAACTTTGGTTCATTTAATGTGGAGCACATGCGTCAAGTCTCAATACACTCTAGGATTTCTGGATGCTGTTTTTACAGAAAACACATTAGAAAAAAAAATCAAATAAGTTTTACATACATTTTGCAATTTGAAGCAGTTTCTCCAACTGCTACTTTAAAGACCCACTCCGACAATATTTTGTGCTATTTTCTAAATGTTTCCAGTGGTCTTATAATCATGAATATACTAGGCAAAATCCAAAAACCTGTGTTAGTGAAACAAATTAGCAATATCAGAGCTATCCAGCTGGAAAGTTTTGATCCAGATTCCAGCTCAGACAAGGAAAATCAAGGCCTACATGGATCTATTTGTCTGCAGGTGGATGCATTGGAATGGAGCGGAGCAGGCAGCCTGCCCAGCATTATTTCTACATTACAAAGTTTTTCAAACATAATTTTTTCGTCTGCTTCTGTTTTACAGCAATATACATAAAGCAATGTTCCGAAATGCAATTTTGAGCTTAATTTTCTTTCTACATGTCCTCCATCATCAGAGAAATGCCACAAGAACGAGCAGAGCTTTAACTTTAAACACAATTTATAACTTTTAAAAAATATTGTTACCCATCAATACAATATTGGTTTAAAATTATAAAGAAAACACAAATAAATGCATTTTAATGCCATCAAAAAAGCACTAAAAAAAGTACAACAATGTACAATAACTGTGCATCTCTTTTTGTGAGTTAAGCTGCGACTAGTGTTGTTGTCAAGGCAACATGCATTAAACATGAGCCATTGGCTCAATTCGATCATTTTTCGAAAGTGAATAAAAAAATGTTTCATGTAAAGTGACTGCAGCTGCCAGTTTAGCAAATTTGGCCAACACTTCCTGAACTGTTGATTAAGGTTTCTCAGACATTGGAATTTGGATTGAATGAGTGAAAATGGTAATTTTTCTGGAGAGGAATAAAGAGACAAAACTGGGAGTGATGAAAACTCTTTTTCATCACACCAGCTATTTTGCAATCAACGGCAAATGCAGACATTTTAAACTAATTAGCTAAAATTATGTGAAGTGATGTAAATTGAAGCTAAATGAGTTTTTCTCTAATTGTGTATAAAAGAGTTTAAGAATCTAATGAAAAGATGTTTCATTTTCTGAAATCAAATGTTTTGGAATTGCTTTGTTGTTTGGATATCTGTACTTTATGAAAATCACCACTTAGTGTTCTCAATTAAATGTCTGCAACTATAAGAAAAGCTAATAATCAATTGGTAAAATGTTACCTGGTGCTCCTGGAGGTCCTACGTCTCCCATCTCTCCAACACCCTTATCACCTTTTGTCCCTTGTGGTCCTCGTGGTCCTGCATAAAAAGAACCGCAGGTTATATTCACACAGCTCCAGCTATGGAAATAAGGAAAACGGTTCATGCCTGGAAGTCCTGGCCCGCCGGGTCGGCCTTGTCTGCCAATCTGTCCTGGGTGTCCTGGAGCACCGGGGGGTCCAGGACTACCTGGAGTACCGTCTTTCCCAGGGGGCCCAGGCCGACCTGGAGATGCTACCATCTCCACAGGCATCTGCATGCGGGACATATAGTAGCCCATTCTCTCTGTGGTGAAAAAGAGAGCAACCAAGATTTGTTCAAGCAAACAAGAACTTAACAGAGCAAAACAGGAAGATTTTGAAGGAAATGTACTGACCATCAAAGATCTTCATGACCTGTTGGCGAATGAAGCTCCTGATTTCATCATAGTTTACAACAGCCTATTTAAGAATAGGACAAAAAAACGAAAAATGCTCAAAGCTGGGTCATTAAAACTACCTGTCTATTTAATTTAAAAAACTTGTGTGTTTCTCACGTCATTTCCTGGTGTCCCTGGAAGGCCAGGGGGCCCAGGTGGGCCAGATGAGCCTTGGCTTCCCCTTTCTCCTCTGGGTCCAGACGGGCCCATCATGGGTTGGGCATCTTTGGGGAGATATCCTCCCCCTGGTGGGCCTGGTCTACCTCTCTCTCCTTGAGGGCCCCGTTGGCCAGGGACCCCCGGCTCCCCCTGGGGGATGTCATTATCAGTAAGTGGAAACTTAATCCAATGTCAGATGTTTTAGATTGTAAAAAAAATGTTTTTCAAGAATTGTAATTATTATTATTATTATTATTTTTTTTGGTTTGATGGTGGATTAAAATAATGCTTTTTGGTTTTACAAATTTTGTCAAACAAAAAAACAAACAAACCAAAAAAGGCAGGGTTTTATTTTTATTTTTTTGTTTGAAAAAATAACCCTACTGCGTCCTTCCTTTTGATTTTTGTGCCAAGCTAAATCCACCATCTTTGCACCATATTTGGTTAAAATCCAGAGATAAAAATAGATACCTCCAAATAAAAGTAAATATTCGACTAATTTAAGAAAGAAGATGTTCTTCAAAGATTAATCAAGTCCTTCAAAGTCCCAGTCCAGTCAGCTTTTGATTTAATGTCTGTTAATGCTTTGGCCGTAATATTGTTTTATTTGTACTTTTGGAGTGCTTTCCTGTCTCTGTTTTCTTTTGTTTTCTGCTGCTGTGGTAAGTTCTGACTTTCCTTTTCCTCTTCTCCTGTAGTGATGTGAAAATTGGATCCCAAATTGTCCGGTGCACCTGATTGGCTGTGGACTTCCAGGACAGGTTTAAATGCTGCCACATCATCTGTTGGAACCCCCCACCAGCTGGCAGCAGCAGAGCTTTACTTTGATATTGTTAGAGGCTTTGCTTCTTGTGTTTGGTTTTGTGGTTTTTGTGTAGTTTTGAGTTTTCTTCCCTGTAAATATATTCCCAGCAGAGGTTCATTAAAAATTCACCTCAGAGTTGTGATTGGGATCCTTGGTGCAGAGCAACCCCACCACACTTCCTATCACACATAATTGAGCTCTCTGCTTACATGCTCTCCCGCTAAATCACAACCTAACATTGCCGGTGCAACCAAAATGGTAAGTATTACCAGAACTTTCCAGCCGTAAAGTTCAGATCCATATTCCAGCTCAGATGAGGAAAAACAAAGACGTACATAGCTCCAGTGGTCTACAAGTGGATCATCAGAATGGAGCAGAGCAGGGAGCTACTGCTACTGATTTACAAGGATTTTAATATAGAAATTTAATATAGCAATTTTAAGCTTATTTTTTTAACACGTCTTCCATCATCAGAAAACACCAAAAACCCATTTTTTTCAGACTGGGCCTTTAAGCTGGCTCCAGCTTCTGTCTCTTTTACTCTTCAATCGGCAGTGCCCACTTTTCAGTTTCTATAAACACACATTTAAAAACAGCTCGGCTATATTAGCGACAGTGATTTATTGAGGACAAAGCGTCCCATAATGGACGTCTAATGTTTACATGTCACCAATAGACAAGCGGCTCCTGAAATAGAGAGAAGTGAGCAGAACAGAGAGATACGTTTTTGTCTTTCTCCTCTCTTCTGAGCGGCTAAAACCCTGACAATGCCGTCCTGTCAGCGTGACAAATAGCCTCATCTAGCATCTCTCCTCATGCTTAATAGCATTATCCCAGAGGCAGAAGAATGACTCTATCGCTGCACCGACCTACTGTAAGCCTGTTTCTGAGGAGAGATCCAACAGCTTCTGTAGCGGGGGGGCGGCGTGGAGAGGAGGGAAGTGATGTGAGGACGAGGTCTGTGCGGTTCAGGAGGTTAGTGAACTGATGACTGTGTTAAATGTGGGTGGTGAGTGGCAGAAAAGCAGGCGAGTGGGTGAGGTCAGCAGCAAGGCGAGCCAACATTAGTCGACCCAGACTACAGAGTGCAGAAAAGAGGTAAATCCTGCTGTGATGGGTGGGTGGTGGGGGGCTGATGCACAGCACATGCATTCACACAGCTCCACACCACAATGAGCAGGGTTTTACCTTCTGGCCCGACTGCCCGTTTTCACCCGGAACACCAGCGACACCCTAAAGATCGAAAACAAATAGAACACATCATCTGAGTGATACCATGATATGGCTGGACAAACATCAACATAGGGCCTGGACATCAAATCTCATGTATTTTTTACACCAATATCAATTGTTTTAATCTCCCTACCATTTATTTGCTTAACCCTTTTACACCAAAGCTTTACCTCCATTGTTGACATTCTTGTGACTACTCTTCAATCGCTTACACAAAAAAACATGAGCCTATTGGGTTCTGAAGCGGAGAAAAACTGCGTGTGCTGTTGCGCAACACTTTACACAATCAACGTAAATCTGCTGCTTCTGTGGCACAAATGGCGACTTTGACTTGGTGCAAAGGCAATATGAAAAGCTGCTTTTCTCTGCTTAAAATCATTTGATTGACATTGTTCGCACAAACGGTGAAAAATGTACGGGTTTGTTAAAGAGAGTGCGTGTTAATAAAGTGCTGTCTAAGACATCTCCGTTGTTAACGGGTTATGGAAAATTCACATTACTCGATTACAGATTACTCGATAAAAATTGATTAGTTGCCCAGCTCTATCCCATGATGTTGGCTTTACAGAGGACAGACAGACGTGACACCCTGACTATACTCACATCTTTACCAGGACTACCGTCACTGCCAGGCTCACCCTAAAATAAAAGCACAGATGATTAAAACATAGAATTTTATCTTTTAGAGTTGGTTAATTAGGCAATATTACCAAGTTAAAAAATTATTAACCATAGATCCCGGATGCCCAGGTGGTCCTGGAGGTCCAACAATCCCTGGCATACCTCTCTCTCCAGTTTCCCCCTTATCGCCTTTTATACCCTATGGAGAACAAGTGAAAGGATGGAGAGGAGGTTCTTTTATCTTTCAGCTTTTGGCTGCGCTACAGAATTTTTAATGTGTTAACACACATGCAAAAACACATGCATGTGCACACTCAATTCATGGCCTGTAATCCATTATTGTAAACATTTCTACAGGCACATTAATTTAAACTCGTGGCTCTTTGAATTTCACTTCCTTATCTCATAGTCATCTGTTTGTTTGTTTTTTTAGAAGATGCAGTCTCTGGGATTATTTTTCCTAATCAGAGAGAATCTTATCTGTTTCCCTTCAGTTTCAAAAGCTATCTTCTCTGACATTTTTCAGTTTAGCTGCAGGGATCCACCTTTCTCCCTTGGAATTATCACAGTCTTGACTGATCTGCTTTCATCCTTCAAGACTAGTTTGAGAAATTCGTTCTTACTTCTCCTGGTGGACCAGGAGGCCCCGGAGGTCCCGCTGGTCCCGTAGGACCCTGATAATAAAGTAAACACAATGCTTAAGAAAAAAATACAAAATAAATGAACACTTTAAAAGGTAAAAGGATACCTACAAGCTGGCCTGAAGGTCCAGGTCGGCCTTGTGGTCCTGGAGTACCAGGATCACCCTGGAAAATGGATACAAGTGGATGCATCAGAATGGAGCAGATCAAGGAGCTGGTGGCCTGGCCATCTTAGTTTCTACACCACAAATACAACTGTTTTCAATCAGAATTTTTTCTGTTTGCTTCTGATTCCCAATGATTTGAATAAAGAAATACTCAGAAATGCGTTTTTAAATGTAATTATCTTAATGTATGTCCAACATCTTCAGAAAAAATCCACAAAAACAACTGAAAAACACTAAAAACACAATTTTAATTACACTGCTGAAAACTGTAGAAAAGGTGTAACTCACGTCATGACCAGGTCTTCCAGTAGATCCCGGGGGGCCTACAGGCCCAACATCTCCCTGACGGGAAACAGAGAGCACTTCAAATCATCAGAGAAAGATGCATCAAAACAGCAATTGAAATGAGCAATGCAACCCAAGTTTCATTGTAAACACTACCTTGATAAAACAATTTAGGATCAAAAACATGCAAAAAGCAGCAATTGTGAGAAAACAGACAGACTTGGCATGATGGTAAACCAAACAGTTGTTGGCTAACCTTCTGTCCAGGAAAGCCAACATGGCCGGTTTTGCCTTTGAATCCCTGCAGAGACACATCAAAGAGAATGAGCCTGGTACAGTATAAAAATTCAAAAGTGGAGCCTGCCAAAAGAAGAGGCAGACTGTCTTTGAAAGCCCAAACACCTGCTCGTGGGTACAACACAAAACTGAAATACGGAGAGTAAAATGAGAGGGATGATAAAAAGAATGTGAGTGAGGAAGAGGAGCAGCTCAGTGAGGTGGATAGCAGAGTTCTCATCCCCACCGTGTTGAAAGAAAACATCCCGAAAGTCATTGAGATCTAAGGAGATGATACAAAGCTTTGAAGTTTGAAATGGGCTCAAAACACCTGCGACATTACAACATTAACTAGATGAGGTAATGACTGCACATATTAATGCAGTTGGACCTCAGAGCCCCACATCTGTATTCCAATTTTCATGCATAAATTAATTTCAAATCCCAAACAAGACCTCCGCGGTCCATCTATTAATGAAGGGCTTGTAATGAAAGAGACTTGGTCACGCAGGTTGATTTGTACACTGCAGGGGCAGGAACCCACAGGGTGACTGTGTGGTACTGTATGAAACTTCTGAAAAGTTCCCGCATTGAAGCTGATAACAGCAACAGAATGAATATAGAGAGGTCTGTAATTTACTAATTCAGCTTCAAGACAAATGATGGTCCAGTATCCTAATCCACCGCGTAGTTACCAGTGCAGGTTTAATTGACAAACAGGATCCTTGTTCTGAATGGCCTCAGGAGAAAGGCCATGTTCATCTTTTGTGGATCATAACCGCAGCAAATGTCACGTCTCTTTCTGTCATGATCATTCATCAGAAGCTCCAGCGTTTTGTTCATCAGATGTTTCGAAGACCAGATAAGGTAAATGTAAACGGTCATACTCACAGGGATTCCTCGAGGTCCTGCAGGGCCTGCAGGGCCCTGTTCTCCCTGACGATGAAAAAATAGACTATGTCAAGGGATTACTCACCAAGCGCTTTAATAATTTGTGTGTTTAGGTTTTTAAGCATGGGGTAAGTTTTTGTGATTGTTGTCTGTGAATTACTCTAAGTCCTGGTTTCCCATCTTTTCCATCCATCCCCTCGATGCCAGGGGGGCCCTTTAAATGCAAACATGAGTTTGAAAAAGATACAAAAATGTAATGGCATTCATGGATAAAGTAGCATAAAATCGTATTGTAAAGGATTAATATGGCAAAAATGTATACCATTAACCCGGGAGAGCCAGGTGAACCCGGTGGTCCAGTTGGTCCTTGAGGGCCAGCAGGACCATCATTTCCCTAACAAAATACAGATTTTATGAAGACCAACATGTGAATTGGACATGCAGAGACTGAAATGTGCTCTCTATACTCACTTTTTCACCTTTTATCCCAGGTAGGCCTTCTCTCCCAGATTTGCCAGCAGGACCGGTTGGACCCTAAAACCAGAAGCAGGAAGTCTAACTGTATTTTCTGACTCCATTATTGCCAAAAAGCAATGTAGAGGAAATAAACTGTTTACACACAGGTGGTCCTGGAAAACCTGGTTGTCCTTGAAAACCCTGGAAAAAAATAAAAAATAAAATCAGTAATGCCTGTGTTTATTTCTAATTGCTTGAGTTTTTGACATGTGAGCTGCATGTCTGATACACATACCTGCTCGCCTTTTTCACCAGCAGCCCCCGCGGGTCCAGTTTCCCCTTTAATACCCTACAAATGGAAAGAGAAATCTTTAAGTTCCAACATTTGGACATTAAGACTTCATATGTTTTATAACACGGACCGGTGCTCCAGCTTGTCCTTGATAGCCCGGGTTACCAGGAGGACCCTGCAGAGGCAAATGCTGTTAATATATGACACAAACTGCAGAGTGATTTGGTTTTATAGTCAAAGACTACTGCCTTACTGATTCCCCCTTCTGACCACCACTTCCGGGGCTGCCTCGCTCGCCCTTCAGTCCCTGTCAAACACACAAGAGTGGTAAATCAGAGTCCAATCTCATCTCCTTGTCAGATTGTGTTCCTTTAGAATGAAGAGCAAGCTTACAGGCAGTCCAGGTGGCCCCATGGTTCCTGGATACCCCGGGGTTCCCGGAGAACCCTGAGGTAAATATCATACAATCGATCAAACACAGAAACCAATTATTTGACCAAAACGTTATAATATTTCACAAAGCGATCGTCAAATGCAAACCTGTTCACCCTTTATTCCAGGGAGGCCTGGTGATCCTCTCTCCCCTTGCTGACCCTGAGGATGACAGCAGAGAAGACAGATTAGAAAATCAAGGAAAAGATGTGCTCAGTATTTGCTAGAATGGATCCTCTTGTGGAATCAAAGAAAGGACAAGTCAATAGAAAAAAAGGAAGAAACTTCCCACTGGAAGGTAACTTTGTTTGATTCTGTCCTTTGCTTTTCACTTTTATGAGACAATGCAATGACAAAAGTAAACACAGATGGTTCTTCTTTGTTCAATCCTTAAATGCGGAAGCCAATTCTACTAATCAAAAGAAAAGAGAGAATCCTGAGAGTAAAGAAAAGTTTGAATGTGTGTTGAGGCCATATATTTAAGTTTTTATTTCAAAGAAAATTGCATTTTTGGATCAATATTAATATTCAAAAGGACTTATGAACCGTTGCCTGGCAAGAAGACCTGTATTTTACATAAAGACAGATGAAAGAATGCTTTTCAGAAGTAGACATCTACATAATAGGAAACAACAATAGAGATTCAAAGACGACATGGCCCCATATGATAAATAACTTAAAGATCTAAATTGCTTAAGATTATGTAAGAGTATTTTGGCATGATTTGATTGGTTGTTGACCCAATCATGGACTTGGATTTGGTAGTGACGTACGAAGGAAGTCCCCTTTAATTCATGGATATGCCAACCCTTTGAAAAACAATAATGGAGGAGAAACTAATAATTGTGGTCTGGGTCCACATGAATTTATATGACACCAAGTCTTTCGGAATAGAGCTATAAAAAATAAAGCCTAAAAATAAGTTTAGCAAGATTTGCACTGCTATGACATTTCGCACCACACCTCTTCCAACCGTGGCGGTGTGCCAGTATCAGGTAGCAAAAGTCAAGTGTTAACACCACATTCTAAAAGTGCCTTCCAGAACCCACTTTTAGCACGTGTTTGAACGCGCGTCACATGCCTGGTGTGAACGTAGCATCATAAAGAAGTTCTAGATTTACTGAGAACACAGTTAAAGTTTGACTACCTGACAGATCTATATCCGACTCTTTAGTCTTGCTTAATGTGCCTTATAGTTTTGTATGCCTATGTCACAAATTATAAATAGACCATTCATTGATGGTGCGCCTTGTAGGCTGGTGCACCCAATTGTATGGAAAAAACAGTAGATTACTTTTCCTTCCAATCATCCTTCTTTCAAACTCACTGATCCTTTTTGGGCTGCTGGAGCCTATCCCAGCTACTATTGGGTGAAGACGGCATACACCCTGGACAGGGCTAGAATATTTTTTGCTTAAATCTGGACTTAAAACTTGTTTGAGAACCTTGGTCTGTTTTTAAACAGAGGGATTGGTTCCCTTTGGATAACATTACCCAATAAGATTAAATGATGCTGACAAATATGAGACACCATCTCAAGACATTTATTAAAATATGAACATTCTGGTGCTCATGTCTGCTTTTGAATGAACTGCAAAGAGGCTCAAGGAAAAGGACAACAGCAGCCAATAGTAGCTGCTCAGTGTGACCCCCCCCCCCTTCCCTTTTAACTCTCCTTCCACGCTACACTTAGCCACACTTCCACATTCAGCTGAAGCCAACACCTGCTATGAAGTGTTGCAAATGGATTCCACTCGGTGACCACATGTCTCAGCTATTTAGCACTTCTACTCTGCTAAAAGAATAAATCTGAATGAGGGAAGAGGCAGCAGGGACGGCTGTGGGCTGCACAGCCGTCACACTCTCCATCTATTAGAAAAGGAGATAATTAAACAACTGGAGAAAAAGAGAGACCCGAATCGTTTCCTCATCAGAGATAACTTTCATTAAAGAGCCACTCACTGAGGCAGGGACACAGAGAGATGACAAAGATGAAACAATAAAGGATTGCTTGATTTTGAAATGAGATAATCTCCCTTTTAGAGGAAATGGCAGGAAATAAAAACCACTAGAGAGATAAAACAAGATTTCCACCCCATGCTGCTTTATACTTTTGAAATGTTCTTCTTCTAAATTCCTGATAGTAGAAACAAGGAAGTTCTCTTTGCTACTCATGAGAATTATTTTTGAGAAATGCTTGAATCAAAAGTTATAGTCTCAACACAAAATAAAAGTGTAAAACCAAATACTCAAAGTTAATAGAAATGCTTTCCTTTATCCTTCTGTGTATGTCATTACACTTTTCCCCAGGTGCTCTGTCTCAATGACAGGCCATTTTCAGGTTAAATGACAAACCTGGAAAGAGAGTGTGAGAAAAACTTACCGCTAGCCCAGGTGGGCCCTGAGGACCAGGAAAACCTGGGGGCCCCTGTGGACAGAAGGTTTTGACAGAAACATATTAGAACACTTCCGATAGACTGAACTGTCCATTACAGGAGAAATCCATTTACATTTCAGAATAAAACAGCCAAAAGTCCTGTCAAGTCAGTGATTGTTAGCGCTGGATGAGTTGCTGTGTTGCTACACTGCATCAGCAGGGGGCACTCCTGGATTAAGTCTCTTTAAGTGCAGCATTTCAAAACAAAAGCACAAAATGCTGATGTTTGGCAAAACATGAGAAATGAATTTGTTCCCCAGGAAAGGTTTTCTGCAAAATAGAAAAACAAAATGCACTCATTTTTGCTTAAATATATTCATCACTAAATACCAATTTAAGTATAAAAAGTAAATCCTAAATCCGAGAGCACAAACGTTTCCGTGCAGTACAAACATTGTTAAATCTCCCTGCACCTCCTAAGTTAAATGATTATAGAGCCTTGCAGGTTTCTTTGCATCAGTGTGAATCAGTGACATCGGAGTGCCTTGCTTTTGCTGATAAAATGCTAAAAATCAGAACTTTTTCGAACTCAATGCCTAATCTATCACAGAGTCATTGCAGTAAATTATCCTGCTGGTGGTTTAATCCTCCAAGTGTCTCTCAAATCAAACCCATCAACAAATTAATTTATAATGTAATTTTTCTATTAGAGCTTAGTTTTAGTGATTAAAAAAGCAAACTATTTATTTTAAACAGACAAAAATAAAAATTGGCTGAAATCTAAAGAAGCCTTTACCATGATTCCTGGAATTCCAGCTTGTCCCCTTTCCCCTGGTGTACCCTGTGCAAAAAAACAACAAAAAAAACATTAGCCCTCACATCCATGGTACATCAAAGAGAGGCATAGAAAGATATTATGTTTGTTTAAAAAATGTCAGACTTCTACTCACAGGATCTCCTTTGATACCAGGTGAGCCAGGAATTCCAGGAACTCCTGGAGGTCCATTGCACGATCGATCAGTCTTTGACGAAAAACAAAACAAATGAGTAAAGGTGCCACAATTACAGATTTTACACAGTGAGGTCGACTTACTGCTGCTTGAGTGTTCTGTTCACTTTGCAGTCTTTCCAAACACTGAAAGTTAAAATATTGAATAAAATAAAATACAAAGAGTTCACAGGAGAATTCGTTTTTTTCTTCCCCTGATGCTGATTAATCTCAAAGCATGCAAAGAACATGCAAAATAATTTTTTGTTATTTTCCCATTTTGCGTTCATAAGAAATATTTAAAGAACTGGATGACTTGTGATAATACAATGTACTTCACAATAAAGCAAAGCTGACCAAAACCTCCTCATCCTTTCCCAAACTCTCACCCTGTCACAGTTGTCCAAGACGGTTGCACCAGGCTTGCCTTGGTCCCCTTTATCACCTTTGGCACCAGCCATACCTGGCACCCCAGGGGACCCTTGGGAGCAGCCGCCAACACAGCTCTCCTATATTATATACATACAAAAGAAATATCTCTCTCCTACATCATATATATGTATGCATATATATATGTATGTATACAAATATGTATACATGCATCTATATATATATACAAATATGTATACATGCATCTATATATATATATATACAAATATGTATACATGCATCTATATATATATATATACAAATATGTATACATGCATCTCTCTCTCTATATATATTTTTTTTTTTGAGTGTGTGTGAATACCGCCATCCCAATAAACAGTAGTCATGCTGAGTCTGCGACATACATGAATGCTCTTGTCAAAGCACATATTTACTAACATCAGTGGGATCATCATTTGAGTCTTGAGGAAGTTGTCGTATTCCGCTTGGAATCTGCAAAGGAAAAAACAAATTCAGCCAAAACTTATTTGATCATTTTATGGTGCTAAACACAACGATGAAGGGAAAACTATATCATCAGATCTCAATATCGTAACAAGGGAAAAATACAGATTGTTTTTGGTGATATAAAAGTCAAAAACGATAATTTTACATGACTCGCAATACAAGGACTAGGACAGAGAAAGGGACCAAGTCGCTTGTTTTGCAAGTCACAAGCTTGCAAAATTCCGAATCAAGTCTTGAGTCGAGAGCAACATGTTTCAAGTCCAAGTCCTACCATTCAATTTTTCAGGTCCTTTCCAGTCCTTTCAACAACAGAGTAATATTTGAACAGAGAAATTATTCTTTTAAGAAATGGGTGTATTTCTCAAAACTCTGCAAGAAAATAGGCTAAATATCTACCTATGATCTCATGTAGTCCCATCTCAAAATCCCAAATTATTTTTTGTTAACAAAAAACTTATTTTAACGTGTTTGCAATGTGACGTTAAAGTCCCACTCCCATCATCTTTCTATTTATTGTAAAACATGTTTCCTGTGGTCTTTTAATTATGATTATGCTTTTTTTTTTTTTTTTTAATCAAAGAAGCCGAATTGTTCATTGGTAATTTGCCTCAAAGTTAAGGGCAGGGCCCTTGGAGCAGAGTAAGCCCGACCCCTTCCCATCTGACAATTGTTCACTCACTAGCGTACAGCCCCTCATACCCCCAACCAAACACTGGCGGTACAACAAAGATGCTGAGCAATATTGGATCTATCCAAACGTACAATTTCGATCTAGTCAGCTTAGATGAGGAAAACAAAGACGTACATGGATCTATTTGTCTACAAGTGGATGCATCAGAATGGAGCAGGGAAGCGAGTTAGTTGCTTGATGTTGTTGTCTTTGGACTGCATGTTCTACAAACTGCAAATCCTTTTTTGTCGACAACCTCATTTTTTTTTCAAAGCCGAACGTAATAAACTGGTGAATCATGTTTCGCGAAAATAAACTGGTGCCTTACAGATCGTCTTCATTGCTTGTCCTGCAATTTAATTGGTTGTTTTGGCATCGGATCAAAACAACACAACTAATTTGATTGGATGATGAGTACACACAGATGCAGACCCACACAAAGACAGAGAGAGCAGTCTATGTCAAAAAAATAAATAAAATATATATACTATATATATATACATATAAGACATATAGTCTTCTGCTGTTGGGGGAACTAGCCATCGAGTCAAACAGTTCAAGTTCAAGTGAAGTAATGACTTATTGCTGATCCATGATTCATCATGTGACTTGCGTCAACACCTCTGCAACAGGGAGTGATTAGTTTGTTTACCTTGTTTGTTCAAACATCAGTTTATTGCTAAACAAAAGCAAAAGTATTATATATTCATCATTTAACAGTCAGTCTGTGTATGAATCTGACAACATTTCAGGCAAAAGCATGATCCAAATCAGTGAAATGTGAAAAGATTCTTCATTTTTCCAAAGAAGTCATGAAAGTCAGTCCAAACTGAAAAAAGAAGACGATGGGAAGTTTACTTAAAGAACAGCTTTGAAATTACAGTTTAGTTTTTCTTAAACAAACATGCTTTTAAAAACGAAAATGATTCTACCAGATTACGACAATAACGGAAGTAAAATGCCTGTTGTTCAATAACTCAAGTACATTTGCTGTGAAACACAGTCAACACTGTACCAGCACAGTGGCACCTTTCCCTTTGTGAAAATCTGTCACTTCCAGGTGGCACACTTACAAAGTCATTACAGACCCATTTGACATTGTTCAAACCACAGCCATTAGCTGGGAAGGCTATTCCATGCTGTACGCCGTTACGCAAGAACAAGCTCGCCTGCGTTCGTAGACTCGCTTGAAGAAAAGGTGACTGCAATTATAGGCCAGCAGGCGTAATCCACCATTAGCTAACGTTTGGACATTTTGTAGAAGCGTGTGTTTATAATTTACAGAAAAAAACTGGGCTTTCTGGGGGAAAGCTGCAGAACTGTGGAAAAAAAAAACATGTTAGAGGGAGAGAGAAATGTGGACACGTCTTTAAGTGGATGTGTTGAGCAGAGAAAGTGGTGGTTACTCCCCTTTAAGCTATTCAATGAATCAGAGGTTAAGTTTCAATCTGCAGCAAGTTCAGGAACATACTCTGAAGTGATGCATGAACGGACAACTTCATTTTAGTAAACAAAATGTGGCAACACGTGTGCAACAGAGTTGATGCTGTATGTGTGGGCAAACAGCCCTTCTGTTCAAAGGATTCCTTTCCCACCAGTCCCCCTTTTTTTCCCCTTAAACTACTCCCCTAATCCCTGCATTGAAGGTGAGGCTCCCCTTGAGTGCCGACTGGAGATCAGCACTGATGCAACCATTGTGAAATTAAACTATAAAAACAACAGAAAAATGACAGAAGCGCAGACAAAAAGCAGCAAATTACACACCGAACATCTCCTTTTGATATCCTCCCTACATTTACAAAAGTATTTGTGGTATCTTACACAGTTTAGTAGTCCTTTTATATGATAGATAAATTAATATGTCAAATAACTGTAAGAACTTTTTTTTTCCATGAAAAAAAAGCTGATGTAACCCTTGTGCTATCCTAGGCATTTTAATATTGGGAGTTGGGTCATCTAGACCCACTAGACAGTGCTCTGAACCTTTTTTCTTCAATGATTTGTGATCTTCACTGGTGTCCATGGATTGCATGAAATCTTTCCACCTTTATCCACCTTTTTCATGGTAGGGAGAACACGTCAATGTAAGGGTGGGGTCCTCTAAGATAGCACAAGGGTTAATTGACATCAACTTTAAAACTTCTATTTAAAGACCCACTCTGACCCTCTTTTGATGTATTTTCATAGCTTTCCCACTGGTCTTTTAATTATGATTGTGCCTTTTTTTAGCAAATAATCAAAATTCATGTCTCATTTCCAAGGACATAGTTTCTGCAGAGTGGCAGTAATTCATTAGAAATTCAACTCTGCGTTGACTGTTAGTGTGAAACCACCCTGACCCCCTTCCCGTCATCCACCTGTTAAATTTCTCAACCTAACCTAACAACTCCAATCTAACATTACCGGTGCAACAAAAACGGTGAGCAATATTGGAGCTGTCCGGCTGTACACATTTGATCCAGATTCCAGCTCAGACAAGGAAAACAAAGACAAACATGGATCTATTTATGTCCTCCATTGTGAGAAAAATGCAGCAACAACGTGTTAAAAACACAATTTATAGTCATCATACCTTTAAAACTGAGCTTTCGTGTTTAAACCACTTAGAAACAGAACATTTGTAAAACACCAACACAGCACACATATCACACAAGATAAATTCAGAACCTTTGTTAACATTTTGGAATAAAAAATATCACTTTAAAACAATGTAATACAGATTCAGGCCTAGGAAAACTCAATTTGTTCTTTTAAATTATTAATTAGAAACCTAGAAACACTCATTTGCAAATCAAATATGGAAACATCAAAGCAGGTCTCTTTTTTTTTTTTTTTAGAATTCCACTTTAAAACACATGGATTTACTGGGTGGTTTTGCATCATTTAAATACGCGCCCTCACATGTCGACTCGCTCTAATTTTACTTACTAAGTTTCCAGGCAAACCCGGTTTCCCGTCCTTTCCAGGAATACCCTGAAAGAAGGAACTGAGGTTGAACTGGTTTGTTGCCAGTCGAAGGCTAGCCACTCCCATCTACACCAAAAGTTAAGGCAAGCAAAGTGGGAAGGTACCAAATAATGGAACCTCTCCCTGCAGCTGCCATGGATTATGAAATTTAGGAAAGTCTATCCACTCTAATAAATGTGTAGAAAAAACAGCATGTTAGATCAAAAAATAAACTGATTTGAGCTGTGGAGCTAAAACCAGTGCACCCTTGTCATTGTCATGGCCTCTGCCATCCATCCATTCACTACCTTTGACTTGCAGCACAAATCAGAGTATCACTTTATTTGAAGGTCTGTTCAAATTAAAACCAACAAAGGAATTTAATTCACATTTTCGATGCATACTGAATCACTTCCCATAGACTTTTCAATTTTAAAACCAGACCTTCAAATAACTGTTCATGTCTGGATTGACATTCTGATTGAAAGCTTGCTCGAATGCCTCCCACACGGGTTAAAGCTTGAAGCACCATATGGGTTAGTGCGTTTCATCAACTTCATTTTCCTCTCATTGATGTCCAAGCTTTTGCATAGATTCCTTACAATGTCAGTGCATCTCCTACATGCATATCACACAAACTTTATAGACCCATATGGATGCAAAGCCGGTCAAAGCCTTTTTCATAACCCCAAAAGGCCCAAGCCGAAAGCCTACATGACACAAGTGGAGCCAGAGAGCTCTCAGGCACTTTCAAGTTCACTGTAGTATGTTTTAGACACAACCTGGACTCACCTGTATCAAAATTTGGCAGTACATCATATTCACAATGAAAAAGTATGACATTAATCTGGAATTATTAAGAGGGAAATGTAATATTCCGAAAGCGTAAGTATGCAGACTCATCGTTTTGTCATAGGCAATGTTGCTAGATTGGGTGGTTCCAAGCAATATTGGGCAGTTTTAATTTTGAATTTGCGGGCAAAAATTGTTTTGTAGACATGATTTGGTTTGGCAGTTTTTAGTTAGATCAACTGTATGAATAGTTATTTTGTGGTGTCTGGTTTTGTGGTGTCTGGAAAAAACTGTGGCCTGAGATTTAATACGTTTAAGGTGAGAATTTGGGAAAAAAAATAAAATAAAACACACAAAAAAAACACATAATTGTTTCATAAAACTGATTTAGCAAATAAAATATCTCAAAATGAGGTTTGGAAAGCAGAATTGGAGAAGCAGAATTTAAAAAAGACCATACTGCACTTTTGCAATGATTGATGGGGAAAAAAAATTCTTTTCAGGAAAAACTGAAAGGCTTTTGACAAGGATTCTGACCATTGACTAAGAACTCAACCAAGTGTCCCCTCAACCCTGACGTTCCGAACAGGAAGTACTCGCTACTTCCAAGAAGTCAAAATTCCACTGACTTCTACAGAGAAATAATCAGCTATTGCCCATTTATTATATTTCCCATATTAACCATTCTGATCTAGTTTCCTTTTTGAATATGTTCTTTTTTTCACACTATTTTTTTTATCTAACGAAAGATCTGAATACTTATGAGATGGCATCATTTCCCTTTGATTTTTGATGAATTGAATTAATTTTAGATAAAAAACTAGTAGATGATAAACAGAATCCATCTTGTGTCTAAAACATAAGAAAATATTAAAAAAAATGACAGTCTGAAAATTGAACAACTCTCTTACCTGAGGTCCTTGTATTCCAATTACTCCCTGTGGCCCTGGGGGGCCGGGAGGACCAGGAGGTCCAGGGGGGCCCTTTAACACGTAAAAGGGAAGATCATATGCTGTCAAATTGTTCCATTAAAAAACAAATCAAAACAAGATTTATTGTGATTTTCCAAACAAGGTTTGCCAGGCAAAGATAAATGCAAAGCGTTTAGAAAAACCCCAGCTGTCAGACAGTTCTGCTGGCTGGCAGATCAGACCTGAGGCCCAGGCTGCCATGTGTTTGCTGCAGTTCCTGGAGCACCCTGGAAGGCAATAATAGTCTAAATCACTGTATGAAGTGTGAAGTTAAAAATAAATGTCAACAAATGTCAAAGCAAAAACATGACATGTAGAAAAAATAACCAAGCTGCGCTTATTTATTTTTTTCTTAGCACAAGTTTGTGGAAGTCATAATCATCCCAAACTGGGCTGAATTCAGAGTCGGATGGTGAAGTTTATTAATGTTATTCGAGCAGAATTTTCCGAGAGTTTGGTTTGTGCGTACATGTGTGCAAGTGTGTACTTACAGGTCCTCCCACAACTGAAGTCACCGGATTTGTGCAGCTGCAGACTCCTGGTTCACCCTAACATAGTAACACAAAGACTGATGATGTAATGCAATGAGTTTCCATTGCATACCAAAGGAAAAGAATAAAAATACATTGGACATGCAGGTATGCAAATAAATGAATAAACAACATTAGCAAGAATATCAGTGTTTTCTATGGCATTCGAGCTCCTGGTTCACTGAAATCTTATAAATAATTGAGAAAATACGTAAATACATAGTAGGTCTTAGGGTTGACATTCTACATATCTAAATAGTTATAGATACAAAGACATACTCAGACATACAGACGGAAAAATAGATAAAGAAAATAATTTAAATTAGCTTTTTATTGATACCAAATAATAGATCAACTCTAGCCTGGGGCCTTTTGTACTATGAAATTTGCTCAACAAACGTCTTTTATATTTATTTTTTTATGGCAATGCTTGATATCTTTTTAGTACAAACCCAGCCTCATTTATAAAGACATATTTTTGGTTAGATAACACAATAATCACTGAATTAACCTGAAACTGTCCAAAAACTCCATTCTGAGTGGTAAATTCTGACATTTTTTACTGAGAAAAGTCACAAAAATTAGATCCAACTATTCTGTTATTTAACAAAGATCACATGTATATAGACAGAATACAAATGTATACATCTACCACCAATGCAAAGACAAGATCTGGAAAAAAAGTTCCATTAAACTATATATGATGTTACAAGGATTTATGCCTAAGAGAATCACAATTTTGTGCCAAAACTTTTGTTATGTTTGTTTTAAGCCAAAAATGTCTAAGCTATACATTTTTTTAGTCCTTTATTTTAAAGTATGAACAAAAATATACCAATTGGCAGGTGGTCGGTGTCATTCTTACATCATCATAAACCTGGCAAATGCACCAGTGAGTTTAAAGAGTTAAATGAATCTCAATAGTCTGTCATAAAGATTTAAATTCTTCAGTTACGTTTTGAAACTTAAAAACAGTCACGGAAAGTGTCCGAGTTTGTAATGTTTTTCTTTATTTCTTCTTATTTTTTTCATGTTTTTGAAACACAAAAAATGAAAAGAAATGATTGTTTGGAATAATCTGTCCTCAAATTCCCCAGAATGTGACAGGATCAAAGGACAGGGAGTCAAATCTATAGACAACCCACTCAATAACCCACAGACCCCCAAAGGATCCTCTGCTATAGCACAGCAGCGCTTCATACTGAGCACGGAGTTCAAGTGAGCACCGATCACATGGATCAGTTACACCCAAGCCAAACATTTGAATTATGCAGAAGCTCTGCTTGAATAGTTAGACTCTCTGTTTACATACAAAAAACACCCCTAAAGATTTCCTGCGCACTCATGCTCTCCCTTTTTGGCCTTTTTTCCCTCTTTCTCAGGATTTGGGTTGTTTAAAAGTCAGCTTTCATGAATGCTGGTGTCACTCATCAGGCCCCCTGAAGGCCTGCCTCCTTTGCTTCTACATCTCCTGCTTCCTCTCTGTGACAGTCTGGACTGGTGGCTCTGATGCAGGCAGTAATTAATAGTCTCAGTCCCACACTCTCTCTACAGGGCCCTGAAACTCCTCATCTGCCAGCGACACTTGTCACCTCCACTGCCACTCCATACGTGGCCTGGGGTCACCGTTTCATGCATGTGTGTTGACGCAGGTGCCTACGCAAGTGTGAGTCCGGGTGGGGTTTGGTGGTCTGCTGGGCCATCTCTCATGATTACTGTCTGTTCCGCCCACTTATATTCAAAGCCCTTTGGTTCCCGTCATCCAACAAAACGGCAGACTTACCTTGTCCCCCTTAGCTCCATCACGACCCTGCCAGAGAGCGAGAGAGAGCACACACACAAAGACAGTTACTTCTCCATTGTTGTTCCCGAGGAAAGCTCAAGGGGCAGTGAGCTGATTGTCAGAGGGGACACAGAGGATGAGATTGGAGCAGACACTGCCTCTGTTATGGTTTCAGGCAGATATCCTTGATTATAAAGTACCCCTCAATCAAGGATAATTCTCTAAGAAATATAAGGAAATTAAATAGGAACAGATGCTGCGACTGAGTTTTGTCTGCAAGTTTACTTTCTTCCAAAAAAAACAAAAAAAAAGAACTCAGGCACATGAACTAAAGCATGCAAAATACAACAAAGCTTTAAAGATTTGTGGAGTGTGAGGGCTTACTGGACTGCCTTCAACTCCTGGCAGTCCTGCAGGTCCAGGAGCTCCATCTTTTCCCTGTGTGTCAAAAACATAAATTAGACCGATTGTTTGCCTACAAGAAGATGTCTATTAAATACGCAAGAGTTTGAACCCTAATAAATCCTACTTGAGGTCCTGCTACTCCAACACCTGGAGGCCCCTGTGGGCCAGGAAACCCCACATCACCCTTGGATCCCTTGAAAGAAGAAATAAAAAAACATTAGAAACAAACATCAGTAACAACTTTCATACACATAATGGATAACAATCTTTTTCTTGAAGCTACCTTTTCTCCTGCAGGACCGCCAGGGCCTGGGGGGCCGCTAATGCCAGTAGGTCCCTATGCAACACGCTGCAGTTAGCCAAAGATTCTGAACATATTACAATTTTCCAAATCTGAATCAAGCTTACTACAAGCCCTGGAAGTCCTCTTGGTCCCTCCTCACCCTTTGGAGATCAGAACAGTAGCATAAGAGAAGGAGAATGTCACTCGAAAAGCTCAGAAAAAGGTACAAATTTGATCTGATACAATCAAATCTAATAATGATCTGTGTTTTTAATTCAGGTCTGACCTGTGGTCCTGGTAGGCCAATTCCTGGAGCTCCGGCTTCTCCCTATGTGGAATCCAATTAAACTCAGGTAAGAATGACAGCCAAAAAAGGACTAGACAAGACTGTGCAAGAAACATCTCATGGATGTGCTGGGACGCATCCTCAGTGATGTATCATCAGATCATGGGGTGTTTCGGGTCTCACAACATTATACACCCTCACTCAGGTGACCCAGCCGGAGTATATCAGACCCTGACTTGCGTCCCAGTAGAAGTCCATGGACCAGCCCTCTTAATCCAAAGCCACCTCGTGGCCTTCTCTGTGGCTTTGCTCATGGATTGAATGGCCCCTGTAATGCCTAACCGACAGAGGACTTTGCAAAGGGAACATCCTGCAAAGCATCTACAGCCAACTTCTACAGGCTCATAGATCGTTTTCCAGCCTCTCTCCATGCACCCCTCCACCAGTTCCTGGTACTTAGCGCATTTCCTCTCATTTGCTTCGTCAATACGCTCCTCCCAGGGCACCGGGAGTTCCTGGATGATCAGACGTTTTGAAACCTCAGAGATAACTATCATGTATCAGATTTGTTTTTACAATGTGCTGAGGGAACCATAGCTGTTTTCCTATTTCGACCTGCAGCTACCAGTCCGACGCTTTGTGGAGGAGGCCTGTTGTTAATTGTGGCTGCGCCTGAGGTTTCTCTCCAGCTTTGATGAAGGGGACTGCTTTCTTAGGAGCATGATGGTTTTTGCTGGTTTTAATGGCTGAGGCTAAGCTCTCAGTTAGTGCTTGAAGCACCTGGTCGTGGCGCCAGCAGTAGCGACCATCAGCCAGAGCCCTTGGGCAATATTATCTATTAAAAAAGACATACCTTGCTTCCTTTAGGACCAGCAGGTCCTGGTAAACCTTGTGGACCTTGTTTTCCCTGAAAACATGATGTTTGAGATTAACATCAGAAACTCTAACAAAAGAGCCACAAGTACATAAACAAGTCTCTCACATTTTTGCCCTGCTTTCCTGTTCCTGGGGGCCCAGGGTCTCCCTTCTCTCCTTTGGGGCCTGGGACAGCTACGCCATCACCCACCACAGCTCCAGGAGCACCACAGCTTGTGCAAGCATCCCCCTGAGGTAGAATAGCAGGACATAATGCAGCTGGATTTACTAAAAACCAAACTTCTGTTAAAGTCAGAGTTCCTGTCTGACTGTTTTCTTTTTTTTTACAGGTACAGATTTTTTGAATCTAACCTTATTGAGGACTTTGTGATTATAGGAGTAAGATGTGAAATAAAGAACTGAAAAGCTTCAATTTTCTGCATTGCAGTAATGCCCCACTCTGACCATCTTAAGAGCAGTTTTCCTGTGGCATAGAGCTCTCTGATAACACACTATTCTGCTAGCTTACAGCTTCTCACAACCCTCAACCTAACAGTCCAACAACAAAAGTGAGCAATATTGGAGCTATCCAGTCGTACAGTTTAGATCCAGATTTCAGCTCAGACATGGAAAACAAAGACCTGCATGGATCTATTTGTCTAAAAGTGGATGCATCAGAATGGAGCAGAACAGGCAGCTTGTGGCCCATCCAGCATATTTTTTAATGCCACCCCTACAACCTTTTTTAAAATGTATTTTTTCATCTGCTCCTGGAACACAATGATTTGAATAAAGAAATACTAAAATATGCTATTTTAAGCTTAATTTTCTTCTACATCATCATTAAAATGCCACAAGAACATGTTAAAAACATCGAATCTGTGTCATTAAATAAATATACACACAAAACAACACAATTTGAGGTCAACCATCAATACCTTTTCTCCTTTAATGCCCACTGGGCCTTGCTGACCAGGATCTCCAGGTGGTCCTGGGACTCCAGGATAACCATCAAGTCCCTTTTCTCCAGTATCACCTTGTTCTCCCTGGTAAAAATATAATTGTACTACAATCAAACATGATCAAAGATGATGCAAAGAGTATAGTATTAATAATAAAAAAAAACATTAAAAAGGAAATTTATGCACTTTTCATACGATTTTGCTGAAAAATACTGACTGTAAACATTGTTGTTGTTGTTGTTGTTGCTCTGTTTTGCACAAAAAAACTCCTTAGTAAAGCTCTAATTTCAGTGCATTTGACAGGCAAACATTTCTGATATATAATGAAAGGCTTTGATATCATGTTAAAAGAATACAATATTGATTGATATGAATGAATGCTAAGCACATTTGCATCTCAGCAATTCACTATCTGGCTCTATATGTAAGCTAAACCATTCCTTTCACTGAATTTTTAGCTTATTTAAGGTGGCCTGACTTTGCTTATGGCAGATTTACCTCACATTTTGAGTGAAGTGATAAAAGCTTTTCACACAACTGACTTATTTAATTTCACAGAAATCTTCTCCAAGAGCATTCTTGCTCTCGCTGGTGTCAAATTAATTCAGAAATTTCTGGTTGTCTCAGGGGCCTTATTTCAGTTATTTTATTTATTTTTTTCAAAAGATTATTCTTGAACTACTGTTTTGGATGTGTGGACAATGAGCTATTTAAAAAGCTCCAAACTGACACAATGTCCCAGAGGATTGATTAGTGAATATAATTGCTCAAATGCCAACATGGTTTTTGAATTTCTTTGCACGTCCCTTCAGACACACAACGTGTGAAAATAATACATTAAGGTTCTAATGGGGAAAACATGCAAAAGGGGCAGCAAAGACAATTACCTTCTCTCCTTTAGAGCCAGACAGACCAGGTGGTCCCTGAAGAACAAAATAACATTGACAATACACATCATCTGCAAGTCCTGAGCCAGCCTTTTGATTGTTGAGGCAATAGAAAAGAAAAAAAAAAAAAAGAAAAAACTGTTGACATGAAGCCAGACTCACAAGCATGCAATTGGCAAGAGTAAGTCCAAAAATACATATAATTGAAACAACTCTGTAGCTCTACGGGGATCTCTGTCTGTTTGTACAACAAGCATCATGGCATGTTTCGCCTTGAAGGAGGAATCTTTCAGCATCGAAAACTTCCACTCATTCAAATAGATTGCTAAGCTAAGATGCTCTGCTGTGCAATGTGATGCCAAAAAGCTGCCGCGGTAGATTGGAGTTATTCAGACGTGGCTGGATACAACCCTGAAGATCGCTAATGGGTGTTATGATCTATTTGCTTTGGTTGTTTTACTGTTTAAATGTGTTGGTATGATAACTCATTAGCTAGAACAAATATAATTATTTATTGAGGCTTTATTGACAATTCAGTTTGGAGAAAATAAAAACCAGACACTATAGAACTGTTGTTTTCTATATTTTTGCAGAAGAAAAATTAATAGTTCACAATAAGGATCCCTTTGCTAATGTTTTTTTTTTTGCATAAATAATCATTATTAAAACAACAAATGACGTGATAGCGGCCACTTAAATCCATCCCTTTGCATTACAAATGTTTATCATTTAACCGTTCTTAGGTGTTCTAAAGTGATAATTATTCACACTTTACAATAAAGTTCAAATAACACATTTATAAGGTTAGATTATGCTTAAGTAATGCTTATGAGGCTTTTTCATAAGGCTTTGAACTAACATGTCGTTAATACATTAGAAAATGCTAGGTGGTTGCATAAGGCAGCTTTTATCAATGCTATGAAATGCCTTAATTAAGTTGAATAATAAACATTAGTAGCTACTAATTAATGCATAAAATGGTACATTTAGTAATTAAAAGTAGTGCATAAAAGTGGATATTAATACTTTATTTAGTGCTTAATCATGCATTAAGTAAGAGATAATGGCCGAAGAAGTGTGCATTATCAGAAACGCACGCACACACATGGAAGCCTAAGCCGTCACACGTGAAGCGAATTGTTAATTTCTGAAAATGGATACTTTGAAAGCCATTAACACGCTTATACCATGGTCACTTATGAAAGAAATAAATATTAAATCATGTTTTAGTACTTTATTCTTGTTCTGTTTTTCGGTTTAGATTGCTTTTTATTTGTTTTACAAAAAGCGGAATATTTGTTACGTGATGCAGCGCGTTGTCATAGTAACATAACATGCAGAGCCAGCACCGACCTCAACTGCAGCGGCAAATGAATGAAATATCTATGCTGATGGACATGATGGGTTAAATAAAGCATCAGTTCAGAGATAATGTTCAACTCTTACCGCTTGTTTTTGTCCAGATGATGAAGCTGAAGTTTGTTTTAAAGAAGCCAGCGCGGTGATACAGAACATTTAAGCTATGTGACCGGAACTTATTTTTTAGGCGTGCAGTTATCATCATTTTTTAATTTAAACAGCTATCATCACTTTTTAATCCACACCCAGCAACCAATCAGAATCAAGTATTCACCGGGGAGCCATAGTATAACTAACATTAATAAGCAAAGTGTTTTAGAGAAAGAAGGTAGTATTATGCTGTCCTTTTTGGGGTTCTTATAGGAGATCACACCCTCTGCAGTAAGAAAGCAAAACCTAATCAAGCACAGTCCCACCTGCTTGCCATCAGCTCCGAGACCTGAAGGCCCAGGCGGACCTGGAGGTCCAGGGGAACCTGGAGGTCCAGGGGAACCTGGAGGGCCGGGATCGCCTTTTGTTTCTTCTGAGATTTTGAAGTCTGGTTTGTCACCAAATTCTGGTAACTGGCACACACCGCACTCCCCCTACAGAAGGAAATCAAGAGCATTGGAAGAAAGGTAAAAGCAAAGATTTAAAAAGCGTAGAACCAACAGAAATGATAAAACCTACCTTCTCCCCCTTTGATCCAGGAATTCCTTCACCAGCCAGGCCCCTTTCTCCCTATTCAACAGGATGACATGAAGATGACTTTGTTTCTCAGCCATGAAAGATGAGTAGACATAAAAAATGAAGGACAATAACTGAATCTTTGGAGAGTATAACATGAGATAATGCATGTGAAAAGTCCAGTATCCCATAAAGGAATCTATTAGATTAGAGTGCATGATTGATTTATTTTTACTCTGAAATTGCTGAATATAATTGATGACTACCAAGTCTGATAGGCCTATGATGGGCCTGTGACCCTTTGGCTGAAAAATAGACCCTATTGAATCCTGAATTTAAGTATTTTTATTAATTGTTTCACATCATAAAACTATTTAACAAGGAAAAAACTATAAATGGAGTCTATATGGATCATTTCTACACACTATAGGCTGATTCATGCTGAAACTAATTAAAAACTAATACAAAAGACACAGACGCAGGAAGATAATGAGTTTTCTCCACCACATGTAATTACTCTTATTTGAAAAACACAATGAAACTGTAATAATTGTAGTTATGAAAGCTAATTTTAAAGTAAATATGACAGAGTTTGACATCAAACTAATTTGGTTATATCCTCTCCAATGTCACTGGTGTGTGGGACGTCTAAGTTTCCTCATTATGCAATACTGTCGTGCCATAAATGTTAATATTAAACTAATGACATAAATGACAGCATAAATAAAGCGGAGGAGCGACAGAATCAGGTGCTGTTGAAACACCTCTGAACCATTTCTGGTTTTCATTTACAGCAAAGGCTAAAAACAGAAATGACTTGTAATATCTGAGGTAATTTTGCTGCCAGAGATTGTCTCTTTCTTTTTTCATTAAAACTGCCACACATCAAATAAGCCAATTTCACCACAAAACTCAAAAGTCACCTAATTACAATTTTTTCCACAGAATTTCCTCCCAAATGTAATAAAACAATTGTAAATAGGAGCAGTTTTTTTATGAGCTCACTCAGTATGCAGACAGAATTTATTCACTTTTTTCTTTTGATTTATTGTTGCTCTCTCTGATCTTTTCCTACTTTAATAGGGACTTTGGCTTTGTTACACATTCTTTTTGCTTTTGCACAGAACCAGGCATACTACTGTTAAGTTTGCAGCTCTGCCATCACACATAAGTAAACAGATGTTCATTTTAAAAATGTTTTTTTGCTATTCTCAACTCTTTAATTACGACATGTTTATGTGGGGGTCCCATATTTTTTTTAAAGCACTGTTTTAAACATAACAAAAACAAAGCTTTTTTGACCAAAAATCCAATCTAAAATAAAGTAACTCACAGACACGTTCACTCTACTACACTGTGTTTCCTTAGCTGGATCCTTTCCCTCTGGGTCGGCTGCTGTTCAGCCTCTGTGGCTCTAGCTGGGGAGCTGCATCGCAGCCTTGCTGTGGTGAGGCTAAATCCCCCCCCCCAGATGCTGCACTTGGCTGGCTTTGCCTCTAACCCCAGAGGAGGAGGTCCCAACTATTAGTTTCCACCTACCGATGTTATCCATTCTCAGCCTGATGCCCTGTGTTTACCTCCATTGTTTGCAAGGGGTTGGAGACGTGTGCGTGTTCGTAAATATATTTATTTATTTTTCACTCTTCATTTGACTTTGCGTTACCATGCATAAGAAGTACTATATAAAGAAAGATTGATTTGATTTGATACACTAATCTCACTACAGTGCATTTCAAGCAATAACAACAGCAGTAATAAAATGTGTAAACAGATAGAATGACATGAAACCAAGAATATGTCATTGAAACATGTATGTCAGACAAAGATTCTAATAACTTGCACAGAAAGTGACAATTGCTTTCTTAATTGCAATGGAACTGACAAGAATGTCAAGACTGCTTTAAAAATCCATGTCATAGTGAAGTCAGAATGTGGCTGTTATGAGAAAAATGTCAGAATATTGCAACTAAAATGTGTCAACCCCACATTCTCCACCTTGAGTTAAATTTATTTTACTGCTAAAACCTTTGAACGGGAAGAAATCACACGAGAACTTCTTCTTTGGGTACAGATTGTGGTGTTTCTGTAAATGTTACTATAACACTAGAAAATACTTGATCTGTTTTATCATTTTACAGCTTTGATGATATGTTTCTTTTTGTTTAAACTTCCCCTGTGATGTGTCTACATGTCACAGTAAAGGCATAGTTTCCAGTTTCACCTTTAAAGCTAAAAGTTTAAATCAGGCTTTAAGCATCAGCGCAGTTAGCTGTGCCACTTGAACAGTATTTTACTGATTTCCAAACATCAGTGAAGGTGACACTGACTTGAAGTTGAAATAGACCTTAAAGGTCTTCCTTGAAGTGTATCACCGCTCATCCGAGTGGCTTCATCAGTCTAATTGGTGGAGGTCTTAGTCTATATTTGTCTCTGCCAGGTGGGACACCCACATTCCATCAAATGGATGGATCATTAAAGAAAAAACAAAGAGGAGGAACCAGAGTAGACTCCTCTCCTCTTGTAATCCCCACTATCCCCAACACAGGATCACACTGGAGATAACACTTTTGGTCTTCTTAAGAAATAATGAAAGGGTAGCAGGAGACAGAGAGTGTCCAAGGCCTCCCCCTCTGTTGAGGGATCGCGTCTCTGACCACTCTTCCAAACCACCTGTCTCCTCAGTCAATAATCTGTATGTTTTGGACTTCAGATGAGTGAGTTATGTCTTTTAAATGTGAATACAGTGTTGAAACCGGTCCTGACACCTCAGAGGGATTTTAATTCCAGTTGTCATTAGTCAACTTTAAGACTGATATGTGATACATGAATGTTTCTGTGACATGAACATTTAGGAAAAGTGGGTGGTGAAACACTTGGGTAAGTTATACAGGTTATATTGGTTATAAAGCTTCAACATATGTTTAGAAAAACAGTTTAAAAGGTCTAAAATCATGCTATTCTTAAGCCTTTCACAGTACACCATATCCATATGTATGATGATATATTACCTTTGGCACACTAAAGAACGTTTTTGATGAAATATTAGTTATTTTTGCAGCTGCTTTACCTACCACTTGATCTCTGAGGCACCGCCTTTCTCCCCTTGTGGGTGCTGCCCATTTCATGACGTCAACCTAGAGTCGGCCTTGGCCGCATGTCTTTGTTTCAGCCACAAAAAAAAAAGAAAAAACTCCAAACTTTTGGAAAGATGGATGTGCATATTGTCCATATAAAAGGGAAGCGTTTAGCCAATCACCGGGTAGCTCTATGAAGACACTGGGTGTGTATGTGCAGACTCCTCCTAGAACGGGCTGTTACTATTGGTCTACATCATAATGTGAGAACTCATTTGTTTTTGTGGATTGGGGGCAGCTGGTGTTTAGAGATCAGGCCTTTAGAGGAAAACGCAAAAATGCCTCAATGGGTTAAAATACCACTTTTGGGTTGTTTATAATGAGGACTTACATATTATAATGCCCATAAAAGCTTATATATATGATTCATGATATAGACCCTTTAAATGTGATGGTTTGAATGAACAAGCAAAAAAAAAAAAAAAAAAAAAAAAAAACTAAAAGGAAGCTTTTAAAAGATCTTGAACTATCACTTCTCAGTGACCGGAAGTACACAATCCTTTTACCTTTTCTCCTTTCTTTCCATCCTTCCCACTTGAACCCCTCAGTCCTGGTTTGCCCTGTTATATGAGATAACATCCATATCAAAACTTTGTCAGAAGGTGAAGCAAAACATTCACTTTAAAGAGCAGAAGCTGAACTTACCGGCTTACCATCCGCTCCTGAGCTGCCAGAATTACCCTGGAGGCAGACAAGGAAAAAAAAAGGAAAATACATTTTTGAAATGATAAAAAAATGGACGGTGTTGTAAATTGGTAATACTCACTTCGTAGTAAGCTGCACCCCACAGGCTGCCATGTCAAAATATATTATTTTTTGAATACCTTAGCTCTTTGCTAATAAGTTTCATGCTGAAGGGAAATCCCAACGGCAGACAGTTTTAGGCTCTAGGATTAGTGCAGTGCTGTGGTTATTTTCCTGATGAAGTCTATTAGGAGCTCTGCCAAGAAACCCACCGGCTGAGCTCCTCTTGTATCAGCTTCAACTGCTATTAAGGTCAGCTGCTCTCACTTCTGTTTATTTTTATGTTCCTTACCTTCTCTCCCCTAAGTCCGGGTGAACCTGGCTTTCCTGGCTTTCCCTGTGAAGGAAGTTTTTTCAAGATTTTTTTTCTTTTATTTAAAAGAAAGCAAAATCACACAGAAGGAATCAATAATTAAATTGCGAAATTTAGTTTTGTAATAAACCAGACTCACCGAATCTCCTTTCTGTCCAAAACCAGGCTCTCCCTTCTCCCCCTTTGTTTGTAATACGCCGCTCGGGATGAGGTTCGGGGGCAGGTCTCCAACGGTGGGGCACGCAGAACAAGACTCTCCCTAAAGCACATTGACGAAAAAGTTACAAATATTCACAATCAAAATCTAACTCCATATCCGTTTCAGTTGAAAACAGGCAGAAAGCTGACCTTTTCTCCTTTGGAACCATCTGATCCTGGTTCTCCCTGCCAAAACAAGAGAAGAGGAACATCCAAAAAAATTAAAAAAGCAAATTAAAACCAACCTACTCTGCCAAACATGTCACTTTTCTAAAATGTCATGCCTGAACATGGCGTTGAGAAGGTTTTTGTTGATGCAATTAGGCACAAAATTAAAAGATGACAGTAAGATGTGTGTGGGTGAGAGTGGGTGGCATTCTGGACTTGAGCAGATTGGCATTTGTGGCGCAAAGTTTAAGAAATTCAAACATTTTGTTACTTTTCTAAACTTTCAGGTATGCATACTTTGAATCTACGCTTTCTTTGTACCGTCAAAATTTATAAACATACAGGCTGAATACAAAATTTATTCACTACCCCTATGGCTCCTCCCTATTTTAATGCTTGTAAGAACATTTGGGGATGTAGAGGAGTCCGAACTTGTTTCTTAACAGGGAGCTGTAGTGACTTAGGGCTGGGTATCCCTCCGTCAGTAGGGTGATCTGCGTCACATTTGGGACACGGCAGATAAACTCATTTCTTCATGTGGGTGTGCACTGAAGCACAGAAGTTTACATTTAAATGTAAGTAATGACTTGGTTTTAGCATGACTTTTTAAAGTTATAAAACCAATGTGTATTTTCTGAGCGCTGGCAGCTACGCGCTAACGTAACGTGACTGGCGACTATTCATGACATCATCAAGTAACATACAAACATACAAATCTGAAGACACTATTTTTCCATATCTCTCCACTTGGAGGGCTAAATGTAGGGGTAGGGAGACATCATATGGGCAGAAGATTAATACGGATTCAGCCATGGTCTGCTTTTTATTTAATAAAATGTTCCTATGATTGGGTTTTTGAAGAAAAAGGTAGTTAAGTTTTAATTCTGTATTGTTTTTCCATCATAAAAGACCTTTTTTAACAAATGAGTAAATCATCATCAGTAAATGACATTAGACTGAGGCACCTGTCTAAAAAGAAACCAAGTTTTGGGACAACAAGCCTTTTACTGGAAAAAACGAACATAAACACAAAAAACTGTTTTCCGTGTAATTTAATAATAAGATAAATTTTTCCGTGTAAATTATCTTATTATCTAGAAGAATAAGATATATACCTGCCAAAATAGTACCTGCATGGGTAGTTTTCTGATGAATGTATGTGAAAGACCCATGCGGAAAATTGTGTTTTTGGTGTTTTTAGCATGTTCTTGTGGCATTTTTCTGATGATGGCGGGAATTTATAAAGAAAAATTAGCTTACAATTTTGTTTCTGGGTATTTCCTTTTTTCAAATTGTTGTGAATCAGGAGCAGACGCAAAGTATAGTTTGAAAAAAAGCGTATTTGTTACCTAGAAAATACACAGGGGGAGCCTAAGATTCTAGTAACTTGTACAGAAAGTGAGATTTACTTTATTTTTTAAATTGCAATGGAACTGACAAAAATGTCAAAAGTGCTTTAAAAATCCACGTCATACAGAAGTCAATTCAGATGCATCCACTTTCAGACAAATAGATCCTTGTTCATCTTTGTTTTCCTCGTCTGAGCTGAAATCTGGATCTAAACTGCACGGCTGGATAGTTCCAATATTGCTCACCATTTTTTTTTTTTGCACTGAATGTTAGGGTGGAGGTGTGAGAGGGAGAGCATGTACACAAATCCATGACGGGAAGTGAGAAGGCGGAGTTACTCCACGCCAACAGCCCCGTCCACAGATAAGAGGCGAATTTCAAATGAATTCCTGCTACTCTGTTGAAACTGTTCCCTAGAAAACAAAAACATTTTTTTTATATATATTTTAGTTTAAAATGGCGTAATCATAATTAAAAGCTCACTGGTAATACTTTGAAAATAGATCAAAAGATGATCACTTTAAAAAGAATACGTCTATACCTGCAGTCCAAAAAAGTGTGTGTGAAGATTTTTTTGCTTGTTGATGAGTTCAGTTCTGGTAGTTTTGCTTGCATCTGCTTTAGTAGAGTCTTCTACAGTGCTGATGTTAGCATATCTAGCAGTGTGGGAATGCAGATGAGTGTATAGGTCATGCTTCTCCAGAATATGAATTAGCCATAAATTGCAAAAGCTGAAAAGGGGCCACACTGCATACCTTCTGTCCTGCTTTGCCATCCTCACCTGGAAGCCCCTGGTAAATAAACACAGAGAGAGAAGAAGGGAAGAGGTGTGACCCAAAAGTAAGAACGTTGTTAGTTCAGCTTTGTAAGAGTACTCATCTACTTCTCCCCCACTACTCCTCGACCTCCTCCTCCCCTCCTTCCTAACCAGGTATGACAGATTGATGCTGGCACTATTGGAAATCGTTGCACAGGGAATCTCATAAGGCTCAAGATTTATATTCGATGGGCCCTTCCCCCTTTCCACAAATCATTTTCTGTTTCACCTGCAGGAGTAAGTGGGAGATGCAGACAGACCAAAAAGAAAGGAAAGCTACGCTAAGGCAAAGCTAGTATGGTGTACCTCAGTTCAAAAGACAATAGAAAGATAAATAAATAAACAGGGCACAATCAGAAAAAAAGACCCTTCCTTCAGTGACCAAATGTTCGACAGGCTACCTCATATTCTTGGCTCGAGCTGCAGCCTCCCACCAAAAATTACAAGGACGAACACAACCCCCAGGTAGGAATAAATGTTATACTTAGACTCGGAACGATAAGAAAATTAAATATATACGCTATCAAACAAGCACCCAAGGTTCGATAGCATCCGAATGCACCTACAACTCCCTAATAAAACATGTAGCAAGATCATAAAAATGGAAAACAGAGAATCCCAGGCAAGAGCAGAATACATTATACTGCATTAAAGTCAGACTAGTGTACTAACAGAGGGCCCTCTTTCTCCAATCCCTGGTAATCCCATCTCTCCTTTAGGCCCGGGCTTCCCTTGCATAGTCACTGTGTTGCTTGTGTCTGGAGTCAGCGTTGGGCACGGTTCACATGGGTCACCCTGAAATGTGAGCATAAATGAAGCACACAAAACACTGGAAAGAGCACACTGACTTGCAGAGAGGGGATTAAAAATGGAGTTTGCGTGCTGTCACACCTTCGCTCCTTTAGCCCCAGCTGGTCCTCTTGGTCCCTATGAAAACAACAGAATCCCCATCAAACACTGATTTATCAGTTGGCAGTTGTAATGCTGTCTGTAGGGAGCTCATGCACACATCACTGAATACCAATCAATGTTTAAAAGAGGCTCTCACTGGATCTCCTGGTAATCCATCGTTTCCTGAAGGCCCTGAATCTCCCTGTTAATGAAAGAAAAAGAAAACCGTATTCAGTTGGGACATTCCACTTGAGATTTCTTTTTATCACTTAGGCTTTTTGGGATTTCAATTAAAATAATTTAAAGCCTTAAAATGAATTAATTCATCTGGTATTTAATGTGAAGGGGGGCACAAAAAGAAATGCTTTATTATTACAGAAAATACACAAAAAGTGATGTAGAAACCGTTGGGTAAAACCAATTAGCAAAGCAAAATTTTACAGTTTAAAAGATGACATATCATTTTTTCCTGAAATTAAAATGCTCTTTCTGGTTTTTTCAACATGTTTTTGTAGCTTTCTTAGACAAAATTGCATTTCTGAGGATATATTTTCTTCAAATCAGGAGCAAGGAGTGTAGACAATGCACTGGGTGGGCAACAAGCTCTCTGAGCTCTCAGCAACAAGGGAGGGGGGCTCACCAACTCTGGCGAATTTCTAATGAACTACTTCCACTCTTTAGAATAAATGTCCTACGAAACAACAGTTTTATTTATTTATTTGTTTAGTTTATCATTTTGCCTAAAACCTGTGTTTTCTTTTTCATAAGGTCACTGGAAAAACTTTTTTAATAGATCAAAAGATTCATATATTTAAATGAAAATAGATTAAATTTAAATATAAATTAAAAGAGCCTTACAAGTTTATCTAGTTCACTTTTTGACAATCTTTGATTTAAAAAAAAAAAACAACAACATTTGTTGGCTTTTGTTGTGGGTTCAACACCAATGTTCGAAGAATCTCATACTTAAAATTTGGGTAATATTTTAAATTATCTTTAACTTTTTTCAATAGCTGATTTTAATCATAAATCTCTTAATGCGTAGGCCTACTTTTGAGGTACAAATCACTAAAACATATCAGGAAACACATCAGAAGAAGTTAATGGAGCCTAATGTGAACACTAATGAAAATATTTATTTTTTATTTGTTGAAAACTAAGATCTTTTTTTTCTCATATTAGGTCTATCATTATATATTAAAGCCCAGATCAGACTGAATTATAAAGTGCAAAGTTTGTTTCTATGTGAACCGACTCAATCTAATATTTTACAACCCACACCGAATGTTTCCACATTTATATGATGCTTTCTTTGCAGCTAAAGCTTTGTGCTGCAGCACAGTCAATAAACAGGCAAACACACATAAGATCAAGCATGTAAAGATTTGAAGGAGGCGTTTGTTTGTTTGTTTGTTTGTTTGTTTGTTTGTTTGGCTCTGCTTTGCTTTGCAATAGACTTCCCAGGTTGTACCCTTCCTTTCATCGAATAGTAGTCAGTACAAGCACAACTTCACTTAGACCTTAAAGAGGATGAAGGGGTGAATCAAAGCACATTTACACAGGAAGATGGAAGCAGGTCTAAGATGCTGTAATTATCCAGATAAACTTGATTACAGCTGATATAAAGATATGACTCCAACATTAAAAGATGAAAAAGTAAAAAATCAAACTGGAAATCAAGGACATGTTAGGAATAGTATGGACGGATACAGAGAGAAAATAAACGCATTACAGAGTACTTGCTCCTTGATTGCAGTAAAAAGAAAAAGTTTGGACCTTCGACTTTTTGGTTGAAAACAAACACCTTACTACAAATCTCAAGAACTGAAATAAAGAAACAGTCAAACGTAGAGCAGGCAAACACATAAGAGGACAGCCACTACCTGTCAGTTGTTTTTTTGTTTTGTTGTTTTTTTTGCATTGTACTGGTGTCAATATCTATGATGAAGCTTATTTGAATGAACCTTCGGAAACAATATTTTAAACTGCGTCTTGCAGTTCCCCTTGAAACACATGCAACCACCTTAAGGGACGTCATGAAAATAAAACGTACCATTGTCATGCACATGGTAAGAGAATTGTGAAGTATGGCTAATGTAGGTTGCACGCACTTATGACGTACGGGTTATGCTGTCGAACGATGTCCTTATGTCACATTTCTAATCTAAGAGTAAGACTAAGGTGCGAGTACTGGCTCGTTATTACCTGCACGGGGTGTGCAGGTAATATGTATGTGCCCACTGGATGACTTCACAGACAGCACTGATTGTGTAATCTCTTTGTTTTCCCACAATGAGGATGCACAGAAGGAGGGAACACCTATTAAGTGTGCAGCACTAGCACAAGTGTTTTTTTTGGTTTTTTTTGTCGTTTCGACCTGTTGCCTAAATCATGCTCAGAAAAGGAAAAGTTGCATGAACATTTTCCCTCTACATTAGGGGTGTCAAACTCCAGGTTTCTTTCTAGTTTTCCAGAAACCGTGCCTTATCTACTGCTGATTACCTGGGTCAGGTGTATTTAGCCAATAAAGAGCTTCAACGGCAAGTTGGTTGGAAAACATGTTGGACACCAGAACTCAAGGCCTGAGGTCTGACACCCCTGCTCTAGAAGCTCACTGAATGGTCGACGACCTTGATATTTTGTGTGGGCCACCTGCACGCCCCTTACAGGTTTGCCCCTTTTTCTGCCCCTACACAGCCCGTATCCACCCATAAAGGGCAGTTGTGACAAAGGCTTAAAGCAGTTAAACCACTTCCAGGTCTTTGGTGGCAAAAATGTTTATCTAAGCTCTGGTGAAGAAACAGTTCATTCTTTTCTGCATGTGTGAGACTTGAGATTTCCTTTGAGTT
This sequence comes from Oryzias sinensis, assembly GCA_037389245.1. Taxonomy (NCBI): domain Eukaryota; kingdom Metazoa; phylum Chordata; class Actinopteri; order Beloniformes; family Adrianichthyidae; genus Oryzias; species Oryzias sinensis. Next base: position 41,972,001 of record CM074488.1, on the reverse strand, counting down.
GTGTAACCTTTTTAAGCATGTCCCACAACCATTCAGACCTACTTTAATCATACTAATAATTGGACATGATTAAAACGGAAAAGTGCTCTGGATTTATTTCGAAAAAATGCATTTATTCGTTTCTTTCAATATGTTCTGTCAAGATACATTTATAGTGCAGAATTTGAACCTACTTTTTCTCCTTTTGCACCTCCAGCTTCACCGGGGGGCCCCTGTTAAAAAAAAAAAAAGTATGAATATTTTTAAATGTTTTCCATCAAAAGTTTTTTTCAAAGACAAAACAAGATATGCAGAAAAATAGAGGAAAAAAAGTCTGACAGTTTTATGTCTTAGAGATGTTTTGGAATAATTTAGAGCATCCCCATCATCTATAAATATGTTCAACTCACTGGAGGACCTGGCTTTCCAACTCCTGGCTGACCTGGAAGTCCTGGCCTCCCTGGCTCCCCAGCCAAGCCTTCAGGACCCACCATGCCTGAGGTACCCTGGGAAATGGGTTCAACACACATTCTATTTAAACTAAATTGGACTGAGTTTAAGCGACAGACAGGTTGATGGCTGAAACTCTAGGAATTAATGAAGACTGACCTTCTGTCCTTTGGGGCCGACGACACAGATGCTTCCCGGTTGACCCTGGGAAATGGTGACAGGAAAGACAGTGACAGAGAGAAAATTGACATCATCTGTGCCATTCTGGGGATATCAAACAATTTCTCCCACATTACTTCGAAAAACTGTTTCAGACACTTGTTGTTGTGCCAGAATTTAAAAGTCTGAGTTTTTCTTTTTCTGCTTGTTGATTTAAGCCAAATTAAAAAAAAATACTTTTTTTCTTATATATTGGATGAATCGAAGCATCAAGAAAATCTATCCTCTGCTGAATCCATCTGGCAACATCGAATACTGGCGGACAGCTACATTTGTGTCCATTTGATGCCAAAAAGCACTTAAACGTATCAGAGCATACACACACATGTTGTAATTTGTTCCGCAAAAGTTTTCATGCGTCTGCAGGATAATTTCCACGTAAAGACAAGATTAAAAGGTTTAAGTCTTTCGGAGGAGACGGTTGTCTCCATCAGAGATGAACAAAACAGTTAGAGAGGCAGCATTGATTGTGCAGGCTTTGTTGCTTTAGCCTAATCTAACAGGCATTAATGGGCTGACTAAATGAAACAGGATTGTTAAAAAAAATGGGGGGGGGCAGATTTCATAGCTTAGAGAGTAATACCTTATGAGTGTGCTGAATATCCGCTCAAGCCTGATAAGAGTGGCTAAATGGATGCATGTGAGAGTTTTACTAGGTTTACCTCTACATTGGCTGTAATATAAGGAGCATGAAATAACTCAACTTGCTATAATTTGACAATATTTCATCCTTGGTGCCACTCTCACTAACTCTAATTTTTTATCTCAACCACTGACTGTATCAGAGAACGGGACCAAGCAAGAGTGATGTCACCCATAGAAAATGGTTTTCTTCTGAATGCAGTACAAATAAAAGCAATTCAGCTGCCTTTATTTATTTATTTTTTTTGCAATCCGGACCTCACCATTTTGGCACCAGACATTATTGTCTGAATCGGTTTGAGTTTCTATGACAACAATTCTTACCAGTCAGGAGTGAGCTTGTTGGAAGGCCACCCTGGCAGTTAAACGTTTTGAATGTTCAACATAAGCATTTATTGAGGCATTTGATTGGCCAGTTTTTAATTTGAATAAATTAAACTATAGAAAAAATTATCAATAAAAAAATCAGGACTTTTAAGAACGTAAAAGAAAAAAAAAAGCAGCAGAGCCAGAATGGTTATTCTGACAAAAATAATGACAGAGTAATAGCTATTTATTTCTCAATAGAAGTCTAAAGCAGTGGTCCCTAACTCTTGGACTGCGGACCAGTACCGGTTTGTGGGAAAAAGAACCCCTTCAACTTCAAAATAAAAGAAATCTGCATTTCTTGACAAAAACCAGGATTCTTTACTCTAAATATGGATTTATTGTGACAGTTGTTCCCACAGACCCCAATAATAATGCATAATATTCAGCAAGCAGTGGTCTAATGTTACAGGGATGATACTAATAAAGTTGCTTAAAAGGTGGATTCACCTTTATTGTTATATTAGAAAAATCCCTAGGATTGTTTTTTATTTTTCTTTGTTTTGTTATTATTCGTGGCACTCTATAGTCAGATGTGGCTGAAGTTGACATCTGGCTGGCTGCTACAATGTCATCGTATTACTACAATGACAATAAATTATTCTGATTCTGTTTTGTTAGCTTCCACTTTTACAGTTATGGGTTAAGGGAAAATCTATTTCACATTTTGATGGTTCCTACATAAAATCTACTTTACAGCTTACGTTTGAAGCAGCTGCTGATACTTTACAGAGAATAAAAGTAAACTTTACTCTCACAAGTTAAGGACAACTGGAAGCTTAAAAAAATTAATTTTCATCTTCTTGACCGTTTTTCCCTTTCGGGGTCACGGGGTTGCCGGAGCCTATCCCGGCCACTTGGGCGTAGGCAAGGGATGCCCTGGACTGGTCGCCAGTCTGTCGCAGGGTAGAATATCCTCAATCACACATCCATTCACTCTCACACCCACGCCTATGGACAATTTAGAGTTGCCAATCAACCTATGAAGCATGTTTTTGGACGGTGGGAGGAAGCCGGAGATCCCGGAGAAAACCCACTCATGCACGGGGAGAACATGCAAACTCCACACAGAAAGGTCCCCCATTGATGTTGTGTTTTTCATGTCCCCCAGCCGGGACTTGAACCGGGGGCCTTCTTGCTGTGAGGCAAGAGCGCTAACCACTGCGCCACCGTGCAGCCCTAGCTTAAAAAAATAAAAAATGAAATAAAAATCGGACAACTTCAGCCTCGTATAGTCTGTGAAAATATTGTCAAACATTAAAATAATCTGTGGACTAAACAAAGCTTGAGGACGACTGATCTTTGGGATTTTGGTTTCTTAGAACCTGCGGGTACTTCCTATTTGGAACGCAACGGGGGAGGGGTGACTTGGTCCAGGTCTCTCATACAGTCAATGATCTTGAACCCAAATTAAGTTCAAAACACCTACATTCTTCCCAGGTGTGCCAGTCAGACCCTGTGGACCGATCTCTCCCTTCTGACCTTTCTCTCCCTTTAAAACAGAATCAAAACATGAAAACAATCACTGAAGAGTCAAATATTCATTCCTTATTGAACAATTCATTCCTCTGAAACTTTACCTTATTCCAAACCGCTTCGCCCAGGTTGGGAGCCACAGACTGCAAAGAAAGAAAAGAGACAAGTCTCAGATCCAGGACTGTAGAACAGACAAAAACCCATAAACCCTCACAACATGGTCAATAACAGTGTGGATAACCCGCTGGTCTTGTGCTCCTTTCATAAACATTGACCTTTAGAATAGAAGCAGACTTTTAGACTGTGCAGACGTATCAAAACAGCAATTTGTCAAGGGAAGGACAAGTCAAAGAGTCACAGAAGAGTAATCTGACATGACAAAAAGCTTCAACCTCAAAGTCTGGACTCCTAAACCCTTGATGTCAAGCATCAGTTACTACAGCACTGTTACATTGGCATTGTGGAACATATAATACTGAGTCTTATTACCAGTAGATACAAAGATTTGTAAACACATGAGCAGTCAGAAGTCTATTAAATCCATCCACACATTCTCTGTTGTCAAACGGGTAAAAAAGAACTGTAAAAAAGAACATTACTGCTCCCTGGCTCCATTAAAACTTGGGGCAGATTGCTCGAAAAGGACTTTCTGGAATAAAAAATCTCACTTTATAGCTGCTGGACTGGATAGCTCTGGGATACACTGCTGCAACCTGTGGCCAAACATCAGCACTCACCAGCTCGCCTTTCTTTCCCTTCTGGCCTTTGGGTCCTTCTGTGCACTGAGGTTAGAGACAGTTAGTTGGCATGAACAATCAAAGACCATATTTGGCAATAACTTCAAGCTCATTTCGCAGCAAACAACGAAAAGCTTTTCTGTGGATTGTCACTTACTGGGCTGGAACGAGAGTCAGAACACTCATCACCCTGAGATGAGGGGAGAAAGAGAAGATGAAGTGGGAGTGATGCTCTGGGAAGTGTAACTGCTGGTTGAATTGGTCAAAACTCATCTTTTTATTACACTTCTGAGCGTATTAGGATACAAGTATGTGGAAATGCTGCAGATTCTTACCCGATCTCCTTTTTCTCCCTTCAAACCAGCAGCTTCAATAGCATTTGCCACCTGGAACACACAAACACACACTCACATGTCTTAGTTTCTTTGACTTGATCTAATGGAAGGTAGGTAAAGATCAGTGATCCTTTCATTGTATTGCCTATCCAGAAGTGAACAACCAGCACACTACAGACAGACAGAAAAACGAAGGTTTATTATCATCTCTTATGGAATGTCCATGAAGGAGTTCCTGCAAACGAAAATGCCTTGCAGTTGCCTCTGCAACCTGGCAGTGGAGCTCTTGTACAAAAACGAAATGCTGCTGCATCGCCGTGCTGCTACACTTTGCAGATAAAAAGATGAGAGGTGTGCAGTGGACACACATGAATACTCCCGCACACACAACAATGCGCACACATCTCCCGTGGGAGCAGGAGATCAATAGGAATGTCTGATTCCCACAGCAGAGCAGAGAGCAGACCAGCTGCTCCTCACAGGAGGGCACAGGCATGCATACAACCACATGCACATACCAAATAAGGACAGCCATTATAAATAACGGAGGGTTTTTGTTTTTGTTTTTTTGGCGGAAGCAAGTAATTAAAACTGAATTCCCACCACTCATTTTTTTCTGAAAGCGTTGTCTTTTTATGCCAGGAAGTTCACAATGTGCTGAAACTGTGACTATAAGCTTGCTGAGACAACGGAAGAGGGCTCGTAACAGCACTGAGACAATGTTCGATTCTCCTATTTCTCTTTTTTCCCTCCTCATTCTCACAAGCCACAAATCTATCATTGCCAGGGGGGACCAGCTGCAACAGAGTCACTCTTTCCTGGCTCTCATCTGCAGCTGGGGGCTCAAAATCTTACATTTAAAACACAAAAAAGTCTGCAAAAATAATCAAAAATCATTATATTAATCAGTTCACTTTTTCATTCTGATTATTGTAGGATCATTAATTTGCTTTAATAAAGTTTTGGGAATTTCCTTTTCGAACTTTGCAATAGTTTCAGGATCATACCCATTTGTCATCAAAAAGTAAATACTGCATTGATAAACTGTATAATCTCTGTCATTGACCAGATGATGCATCAGCGTGCGTCTCATGTAAGCCAGAAGGGGGTTTTAGATGATGTAACGGTTTTCACTTCATTAAAATGTCAACAAAATTATTTTTATATTTTAGTTTTTCTTCCTTTTAGATGCAGATGGATAAAAAGATGAATGTGGCGGCGTACGCAAATTGACATTTTTAGAAAAAAGCCTCAGTGCTTTTAATGCACTTCACTGACAAAGAGCACCATCATTCTGCTTTAGATGCAAAAAATGTCATCTACTTATTTGATGAAATAAAAGCCTACTTTTCTGAAACAACTTGACTGTTTTTCTCCTTGACATTACAATAAATTATATTATTTTGTATTATGACAGAACGATTGAAGTGTAGCAATGGATAGAAACAGACAAAGCTTTGAGGTTTTAGATCAGCTGGTAGGGTAAAAATAGATAAAATAAAAAAGATTTAGATTTTATTGCTAAAAAAGTTGAAAAATGATCCGGGAAAGCAGTTTGAGGCTCTATTGACAAGGCCACATGGAGTGCCGCTTGGTACGATCGTTTGGGACCCACGCTCATACAGTTTCCTCATCATTTTTGTAACAGTAAAAAAAAAAAAAGAGAGAAACAAGGTTGGTTTAAAATTTGGCAAATGGCTTTAAGGGACACTAGCCTTTAGAACTAACTGCTTTCCTTTTTGTGAGCAGCAACTCTGTACACCAGAACAGACAGACTTTTTCTACTTTTCTATGTATGTTTCTACTTATTACTCTCAATACAATTCAACATCTGGCCATACAAAATTACTGAGACAAAAACCGGGAACTTTGATAAAAATACTTAAAAACAGGGAATGATGAATGGTATCACAACATATTAGAACTAAGGGCTGTGCGGTGGAGTAGTAATTTGCACTTTTGCCTCATAGCAAGAAGGCCCTGCTTCAAATCCCAGCAAGGTTTTTCTGGATTTCTGGAGTTTCTGGAGTGTTTTCTCCCACAGTCCAAAAACATGCTTCATTGGTTAATAGATTAGTGTAAATTGTCCCTAGTTGTTCATGTACGTGGCCCTGCAATAGGCTGGTGGCCTATCCTGGGGGATAGGCCCCTGCACCCTCGTAACCCAAAAAGGGATACAGCAATTACGGCTATATAAATTTAAAAAACTGATGGAATGGATGGCGAGTATAAAAGGATTTAAAAATCAGTAAAACCCACCTGCATCTCACCTACTTCACCCTTACTTACCCTTGCGTGTTGTATAAGTGTTAGCTTGGACTTGCTTGCCGTAGTATGCCCATAAAAGTCCAGACATTTTTGTTCTACGGGCTCAGGGAGCGCTCCACAACCTTGCCACCCGTATTGTCATGTTTCACCCACACACAGATAGTTGTCAGGTCACTTTACCTTAGGAAAATCAAGTATGCACAACAGTGTTTTTTTTTTTCAATTTTCAGAGTACATTCTCTTGGAATTTCATTTTTTAAATTTCAAGCAGTTTTACTGTTTTCCTTTTGGAATTGCCTTTTGTGTCAACATTGTGTTAGCGCTGAGCCTTTTGACTCCCGTAATCAAGAAGCATTAATGTAGGGGGCACAAAGCACTATAGAAGAATAGCTGATGAAGCGTGACAGGAACACTGATGAAAATTGGATTCCGACTGAGATTTGGGATAGTACGGCACACGACAATTACGCCTCTTTCAGCTTGTTTATGAAAATCATCCCATTCATTCATGCGCCTGCTTGGTGGGATTGTTAGTCTTGAGAAAAGAACAGCAGAATTACAATTTTTATCATTGTTTAATTCCTGTAAGTTTCATACTTTGTAACAAAGAAAAGGTTATCATTTGACCAAATTAAAGTCTTTTTTGTTTTCTTGCACGTGTTTTCCCCCTGTGGCAAGGCAAGCTCAAAACCCGACTAATAAGTTACACTGAAGAACACAGTGAAAGGTTGCAAACTGCATTAGTAAGCACACACAGAAGCAACAGACTGAAGCGTCTAGATTTTTCTATTTGGGAACAAAGGATGCCTATTGTAGGTGTATAAAAAATAGAGGCAATTCATTTGTGCATGACAAGGTTCAAGCCAGTTTTTCAGTCATTCAGCATGTATGAAAGATAGACAAGTAAAAGAGCCCAATGTGCAACAGATAATAGCTCATACATTGTGATTTTTTTTTATTTAAATTCAAACAATTCATGTAGAAAGAATCTTACCAATCATGGACACTAAGTACAGATACAATTTTAATGTATTTTTTTGCTAATTATAAAGGCTGATGCTTTTTGTTTTCATGTGTTTTCGGTGCCTTACAAGGGCAAAAGGAGGACAGGAACAATAGTCCTAAGGGTGGTTGTAGTTCATTTTTTTTTTCTATTTGTAAATACATTTCTGAACAAATATGTTGTAGCTCATTTCTTAGTTTAGCATCTCTATTTATATTTACACGCAAAGCTCTCTTTTGCCGTTTAGAGATTTGGTAACCAAAGTGACATGTATGAACTGTATGCTGAGATTGCTAGTTAAATATGCCAAACAACGAGACAACCAAAAGCAGGACCAAGGTCTTATGGATTATCATGCAGGCTTATGTTTTATCAGATGGCGATGTGCTGGGAAGAAGGTCAGTCAATCTTTTAATTTTATTTAAGACACTTAATTGGGTCTTTTTGTTTTTTAGCATCTGGTGAAAACAAATGTAGATATATTTAAATCAAATACATGAGAAAAAATGCTTTTCTTAGAAAATTAAGGAAAGTAAAGTTTTACTGAACTATAGATCCAACAAACTATGAAACCTGTCCATGATGCATTTATGTTTGATGGCAAGCAATACGATTTGTGTAGTTGATATATATTGTCAACTAAACGCCAACTGCTTTAGAGTTGTTAGTAAAAGAACTCCCAACCCAAAAGGACTTAAACCGTGGCAAAGAAAGAATTATGAACTATTTGTCTATTTTCAATTCAATTCAATTCAATTTTATTTGTATAGCCCAAAATCACAACAACAGTCGTCTCGATGGGCTTCGAAGTAAAACATGAACTCAAAAGGATCATGAATACAAAGAGTTCAATAGGAAAATACAAAAATGAACTAACAAACTGACTAAGCTATACTGGCATCCCTGCCCTTAGACCCCCCTTCGCGGTAAGGAAAAACTCCCAAAAAAACCGGATTCCGGAAAAAACGAAGAAACCTCAGGGGTGCCCACATGAAGGAGGGATCCTCCCCCAGGACGGACAGGCGATGTACCAGAACTCTTAGAGAAGAATTAACTTATCTAAATCTACAACTACATATATAAAGTCCAGCAGACGAGCTTCATCCAGTCGTGGTTGTGGGGACAGTCAAAGGCGCGAGTCGAGCTGGAGACAGGAACCACAGCCAGGAGCAGGAGCAGAGACGAGGTACTCGGTCAGGTACAGAGCAGGGACGAGCCAGAGACAGGAACCACAGCCAGGTGTAGGAGTGGAGCAAAGGCGAGGTAGACGGTCAGGAACTGGAGCACGGATGAGCCAATTGGAGTCTGGAAGCACTCCCACTCCCCAAGAGGGGAGAGGAAAAGAGGGACAATACATGAATCGCACTGTTCCAAACAGAGGCATGGAGAACTAAATGATAAATGATGATCAGGAATGGAGGAGAGGAAGGGTAGAAGTAGAAAAGAAAAGAAGACAGAACCCCAGTGCACCATAGTTACCCCAGCTTCAACTTCTAGCAGCCTTTTAAAAGAAATAGTTAAGTTTAATTTAAACACATTAACATTAAGTTAAATAATCTCTGAATACTAACTAGTCTGACAATAAGCCTGTCCAAAGAGGAATGTTTTCAGTCTAACTTTAAATGTAGAAACTGAGTCGGCCTCTCTTACATGAGCTGGGAGTTTATTCCATAAGACAGGGGCTTGGTGGCTAAACGCTCTACCTCCAACCGTACTCTTACTAATTCTAGGAACCACAAGCAGTCCTGCATTTTGCGAGCGAAGTGTTCTCATTGGATGGTAAGGGACTATGAGGTCCTTAATATAGGACGGGGCCATTCCATGTAAGGCCTTATAAGTTAACAGGAGGATCTTGAACTTGATTCTGGAATCAACTGGGAGCCAATGGAGCGAAACTAACACAGGAGTGATGTGATCTCTTCTGCTAGTTCCAGCTAACAATCTAGCTGCTGCGTTCTGAACAAGCTGGAGACTTCTTAAGGAACTCCTAGGACACGCTGCTAACAAGGAGTTACAGTAATCCAGCCTCGACGTAACAAATGCATGAATGAGTTTTTCAGCATCACTCTTAGAAAGTATATTTCTGATCTTAGCAATATTCCGCAGATGGAAAAAGGCAGTTCTACACGCCTGAGATATGTGAGCCTTAAATGATAAATCCTGGTCAAATAAAACCCCAAGGTTTCTAACTGTGGAATTGGGGGCTATACTTATGCCATCCAGGGAGGCTATCTGAGCAGACAGAGCATCTCTGAGGTTTTTAGGTCCAAGTATAATGACCTCAGTTTTTTCTGGGTTCAAGAGGAGGTAATTAATTGTCATCCAGGTCTTGATGTCACTGATGCAAGCGTTCAGTTTCTCTATCTGGTCATTCTGGTCAGGCTTCATGGATAAATACAACTGCGTATCGTCGGCATAACAATGAAAATTAATGCTGTGTTTCCTGATTATGTTTCCTAGGGGTAGCATATAAAGCGTAAACAGGATCGGTCCCAAGACTGAGCCCTGTGGGACTCCATAGTTGACTCGAGTGCACTGAGAGGAATGTCCATTTACATTAACGAACTGATACCTATCGGACAGATAGGATTTAAACCACTGGAGAGCAGATCCTCTGATCCCTATGTCCTGCTCTAGTCTATGGAGTAAAATACTGTGGTCGATAGTGTCAAAGGCTGCACTGAGGTCCAACAGGACAAGAATAGAAAGTAGACCCTTTTCTGAGGCCAATAACAAGTCATTAGAGACTCTAACTAGTGCAGTTTCCGTACTGTGGTGGGGTCTAAACCCCGACTGAAAGTCTTCAAAGAGGCAGTTGTCCTGTAGGTGGCAGTAAAGCTGCTTAACTACAACTCTTTCTAGGATTTTAGAAATAAAGGGCAGGTTTGATATCGGTCTATAGTTGGCCAACACGCTAGGATCCAAACTGGGCTTTTTCAGAAGAGGTTTAACAACTGCATATTTAAAAGACTGTGGCACGTAACCCGTTTCCAGAGAGGCATTTATCATTGTTAATATGGGATCATTGATTAGGGGAAAAGTTTCTTTAAAAAGTCTAGTGGGAATTGGGTCTAACAGACACGTTGAGGATTTGGAGGACGTAATAATTGATGTTATTTCCGCTTGATCCACAGCAGTAAAGCAGTCCAATGTTACAGAAGTTTCTATGGATGCCTCCATTTCTACCACTTCAGCCTGTTCTGGGCTGATTGTAGGAATAACTTGATTTAACTTATATCTAATATTTGAGATTTTACTATCGAAAAATGTAAGAAAATCATCAGAGCTGAGAGAAACAGGAACATGTGGTTCTACTGAGCTCTGACTGCGAGTTAATTCAGCAATAGTGCTAAAAAGAAATCTTGGATTGTTTCCATTCTCTGATATTAAGGTTGAATAGTACTGGCTTCTAGCTCTACGCAGAGCTTTTTTATAATTTAATAGGCTATGTTTCCAGATATCCAGAGACTGCTCTGAACCGGAGCGGCGCCATTCTCTTTCCAACTTACGGGTTTCTTGTTTAAGAGAACGAGTTTCAGCGTTAAACCACGGTGCTACTCGGTTTTGTCTGACGAACTTAGGTTTCAAGGGGGCAACAACATCGAGTGTACTCCTGAGGGCTTGTAAGGCATCATTAACAAAGTGGTCATTTATACTAGGACTGATGCCATGGGAGCTGATCTCAGAGTAGTTTCTCAGAATATCACTAAGTACTGGCTGAACTGTGTGTTTAAACTCAGACACAGAACGGTCAGTTAAGGTTCTTCTAAGCTGTTTCTTATTCACTGGGGCAGAAGGATGGTCCAGTGTAAACTGGAAGGTAATCATAAAGTGATCAGAGATGATGGGGTTAAGAGGAAGGACACTCAGCTGGCTGATCTCTATCCCATGGGTTAGAACAAGATCCAGGGTGTGCTTATGACAGTGAGTGGGTTCATTCACACTTTGGGTGAAACCAACATCATCTAATAAAGCTGCAAAAGCCTTTCCTAGGCAGTCACTGGGGTCATCAACATGAATATTAAAATCCCCTATTATTATAATTTGATCAGAATCTAAGACAATAGTCGATAGGAAGTCGGAAAACTCAGTTAAAAATTCTGAATATGGGCCGGGGGGGCGATAAATAATTATGAGTAAAACAGGTTTTCCAGTTTTCCTGTTAGGGTGACTTAAAGACAATACGATGCTTTCAAAGGAGTTATAAGCATTTTTAACTTTAGGGCTGAGAAGTAAGCTAGACTGTGATATTACTGCCAAACCACCTCCTTTCCCTGAAATCCTGGATTTCTGATAGTTAGCATAAGTGGGGGGGGTTGCTTCATTCAATCTAACATAGTCATCCTGTTGGAGCCAGGTTTCTGTTAAGGCTAAAAGACTCAGGTTGTTATCAATGATTAACTCATTGACTAAGAGGGACTTGGAGGAAATGGATCGAATGTTTAATAAACCGCATTTAATTACATCATAATTCTGCTTGTGAGAACTGCCGTCTGTCACTTTAAGGTTTTTAAGACGCGCTCCTTTCATTTGTCTTTCAGCGCATAAGCTAACGCTTGAACCTGCTTGACTTTCCCTGCATGGGTTTTGCACCGGCACTAACCCTAAGGGAGGCTCAGAGGAGCGTTTTACACTGCTGCTCTGCGCCCGGGTCTCGTCTCTGGATTGTCAGGTTAACAGACTAAGGCTAGCAGAAATGTTTCTAGAAAGAAGAGCGGCACCGTCCCGGGTGGGATGGACGCCGTCTCTCCGCATGAGACCGGGCTTCCCCCAAAACGCGCTCCAGTTATCCACAAAACCAACGCCGTTTTCTGGGCACCATCTAGAAAGCCAGCGGTTAAATGATGAAAAGCGGCTGTACATTTCATCATTGACTAAGTTCGGCAGGGGACCAGAGAAAATTACAGTGTCGGACATCGTCTTAGCCAGTTTACACACCGAAGTTACGTTTAACTTAACCACCTCTGATTGTCTCCGTCGGGCATCATTACCGCCTGCGTGAATCACGACTCGACGGAACCTGGACTTACTCTGAGCTAACATCCTAAGGTTCCCCTCGATGTCACCAACTCTGGCCCCCGGATAACACCTGACTGTAGCCGCTGGGAGCTCCACGTTTCTAACTTCAGAAGAGCCTATAACCAGAGTTGAGTGTTCAGCGGGTGTGTCGCTGAGGGGGGAGAACCTATTACTAACGTGGAGTCTCGGGTGCTCTAAGTCTTTGCGTTTAGCACTATGTTTCCTCCCAACCGGTACAAACCCCTGACTGTCTCCCGGCTGTTGGGAGGGCGCTGGGGTGCTAACTGGGTTAGCCCTGGTAGCGCGGCCCGCGCTACGAGTAACGACCTGGCTAGCCGGCTTAGCTTCCACTGTGCGGAGCCGCGCTTCTAACTGCTCCAGCCTGGCCTCCAAGTCTAACACAAGACTACACTTAACACACCTACCGCTATCTTCACTAAAGGAGGCAGGGTCATCACTAAACATATGGCACATGGGGCAGGAGAAAGGAGGAGAGGCAGAAAGAGCGGTGGCCATGCTAGGTTCTAAGCTAAGGCTAGCGGTGTTTAGGTAAAGAGAAGTGGTCTATTTAGCAAAATGAGAAAGTGAACAGCAAGCGGTTTAACAGTGGTGAATTCGCTAATAAAAGGTACTAGATGTGAATATTAACCCAGATAACCCTTAGAGTAAGCAATAGTAGTCAGGCTAATGCCAAACAAGAGGACAGCAGTCACACACGACTAGCACTAGCACACGGAATAGCTCACCCGGAAATGACGTCACAGGCAAAGACTTCTCAATGTTAAGATAGTTGGGTTAATTTCAGCTTTTTCACTTCACGAATTTGCTATAGTTTAATTTAGCCAGAGTAATAAATAAAAAATAAACCATCATTTTTTTCTCGTATCCCCAAGTATCAAGTGCAACATCTTGAAATGAAAGGTTAGTGCTATCCAATGGTGTAGCTCACTTTGCTTTCTTTTGTTCTGTGCACCCCAAACCATCTGAAAAAGGGAGTGATGTCAACTCCTCAGTTTAAAGTTGACTCTCATCTAATAAAGTTCTGACAAAGCTTGAATTTATGTTTTAATCATTACTATATCGCAGGATGAACCCTTGACCCACTTGGCACGTATTCATGAGAACTGCATGGTACTGCTACACGATGTGGCAGATGTATTAGTTGTGTTTGCCTTCTATGCTGTACACGTTACCAATCCTGGATAAGCAAAACTATAGAAGAGCCTTTTTGTCTTGTTCTGGCATTTTACCTAGGTCTATTTGCTTTCCCTTGTCCGATTAACTCTGCAGCTCAAAGTCCTCTTACTTAAAACGGAAACAAAGACTAAAATGGTGCTGTGCTTAGAGTTGTTGTCCTGTGTGGTGCCTATGATCTAGGTATAAACTCACACTTCCTCTGTAAGACCTATTCCTGTCAGAGTTTCCTCCAGCTTCTCAATACCTTTTGACGGTTCAAGAAACTGTGCTCGATGGCACCTTAACTGTGCAATTTTTCTGTCAGAAAGACCTACATTTTCCAGCTTTCTAATGGTCCGCTTTTCTTCCATTGTTGGCAGCCTTCTTTTGCCATTTTTAAAACAACTTACTACTTCGAGCTATAAAATACTGTTCAACAAAAGCTCATGAGGGTTTGGGTTTGGTACCACAGTGTGTTCCAGCTCTGCTTTAGGCAGACAAAAGGTTGTAAAATAAAAAGAAAAAGTTGGAATCCCAGTAGGAACGACTTTTAAGACTCCATCAACCTCTATTACACAGAAAGACATTTGTGTTGTATTGTGAAATTCTGAAGTGTACACAGGTTTTCAGTTAAATATGTCCTTTTTTTTACCTGGCATTTTACAGTTAACTGAACTTTGGTACCAATTTCAGAAATTGGTTGGACTTTACTATGAAAGTTTCAATCATGCAATATGAACATACATTTTTTTTTTTCAAATTGACAATTTCAATTTGCAATTTAGGCTTGGAATATGAAAATACTATTTGGAACTTAGAATTGAATGTTAAATATTACAATTCAATATGAAAAATTTAAAAATATTAAATAAAATGAAAAAATCAATTGCATTTTAAATTATCATGGATTGTTGACGCCACTGCAAGTTGAATTGTCAATTGAGAATCGGATATTATTTCTGAAGTATGATTCAAAATACTTCCATATTTTAAAACTTTGAAATGAAAAAAAATATTTGTATAGTTGGGATGATCTAAAGGTTTTGCTATGTGGTGTAAAGGTACACTATTAATAAGTGGTTATTTTCATTTTACAAAATAGCAGGTTATTAATAAATAAACACATCCACAAATCAGTAATTTTGCCACTCATGGATGACATGCTGCCTCATGTCATGGCCCATCCACAGACTACATTTTATAACCCCTAATCTTGCCTCACAGCACCATGCTTTGTGTGTTATTTTTATTCCAAATTAGGGAGACGCGTATTTATTTTTGAGAGGTTGAGGATTTGCTGTCATATTCAGACATAAGCAAATCCATTTCGGTGGGTCTGTTTAAATGCAGAACAAAATCCTGGAATTTCACGATCTTCATCAACTAATTTTTCAGTTCAAGCCAGAACATAGAGGGCATGCTTGAAAATAAGTTCAATTTTAAGCAGGCAGCTTTTTTCCCCTACTGGTAATCTATCTGATGGGATATTTTCATAGGGTCTGGGCTGGTACAGAATGATCTAAGAGAGTATGAACCATCTAATAGCACAAATCTGATTGAAGAAAAAGACTCATACTAGAAATCAGCACATTTATATGGACAGCTGTGAATCTGAGGGTGCAAACCAGATCTTCCTGTGAAGCATAACAAATTTGCTCACATTGTTTTTTTTTTTTTTATGTTAAGGCCAGATGCTTTTTTTATTTTTATGTTTTTTAAGAGCAACACAACATCCGAGCATGAATAGAACTTTAAACTGGGCTCAACTTGCATTGTTTTCTTTATTCAACTGACAAGGGAGAATGGATTGTACATGACAAGAGTTTCACTGTTGAACTTGGGCAACTACTTTAGCTTGCACCTTTACGGTGTCTCATAGGTTCTATAAAACATTCAACTTATGTGTGGGTGTGAATTCTAAGACTTACTTTTTCAGCAAACTCCTTAGAAGAGAACTTTTCCTGCAGAGTAAACGAAAAGGCAGAAGTGAGTTTTCAAATGAACTTAATGAATGCATCACATTCCCTTTTCTTCAGGGGGATGTTGTTGTTTTTTTCCCCATGTCATAAATGGTGCATCCCTTTAAAATCTGTAAGTTTCAACTCATTGCATCAGATAAATAACAACAAAAGATGAAACAGGGTCCATCCTGGTTGCACACATCTCTCATTAACAACTTTCTTTGGCCTCTTTTTACATGAAAACTAATAATAAAAAAAGATTAAAAACATGAATAAGACTAAGTTCTGAAAATTCTGGGGCCGATAGAAAATTGAATCTTTTGTACACAGAATTTCAACAAATTGTCAACAATAGCAAAGGTAGAAAGTTAAGTTGTAGAACATTATGGCCCTGAAAAAAAAAAAAAAAAAGATATTAGGACATCTTGAAGGGTAGATGACCTTTTAGCAAAAAAGCAGGGAGCGGGGGCTTACAGCACTGGAAGATAAGAAACACTTCGGCTGAGATTCACCGTATCTCAGGAAAGCAGTGACTACTGAGACCAGCACGCAGTCACGTAAATCTCACAAAACTCTGCAAAACTTTTATTGAAAGTAGTTGCAAAAATAGGTTGTTTAAGATAAGATAGGTTGTAGAAGGAGAAGCTCAAAACTCGAGAGCAAAAAACATTCGTACCAAAATGAATTTAACCACAACAGGCCTGAGGTGATATGTGGAGGACAGTATATGTTTTTTCTTTCTACTTTGTTTCACACCAGCACACAGCATTAGGCGTGCAAAATAGAAACAAGCGTGTTTCCGATTTAGATGGTATACATTTTTTTAATGTATTTTTGTTATTTGTTATTAAATGGATGGATGGATGGATGGATGGATGGATGGATGGATGGATGGATGGATGGATGGATGGATAAGTTCATCCTCCATGGGGAAACTAAGTGTATGTTTGAATACAACTTGTTTTTTAATTGATTCCTATTGAAATTGGAGTCAAAGTGAGAATTTTAAGCCAATTGTTTGCCTATTGTTGCTTTGTATCATGGTACATTCTTCTGCTGAAGACGGCCACAGTGGATAAAGAAAGATCATTTCTACAAAAACACTACATAGTCTTCACCAACACCAGCCAAGGCTTTTCATCAGATCATTATTCAAAACATCATATAGCCACTGACTGCTAGCCTTCTAACTTAAGGGGAGATCCTAGTGCTATGTCTGCTTTCACCAATCAAAGAACATGCACCCATTCAGCAATGCCATACAAAAATGGCTTTAAATTTATCAATATTCCATGTTTTATATCTGATGCTCAAAAACCCATTGTTTCTGTTTTTGGTTGGAGGCTGGTTTCAGCATTCTCACACTGAAATGTCTGGGGGTCAACAACACAACTACACTCTGTATTGTGACTGTTTTCTGAATTACTTTCTCCAGCATTTTGAGCATCAGTAACCCATCTATTAAGTTAGCCCAAGAACTTTGACGGCATTAGCTGTCAGAGACGTCTTAGTTTGGCAAATTATGGATCCATGTTTATAAAACCTGGGCTAACAGAACTGTTGCAACTTTAAAATGGCTTTAAAACAGGAAAACACTATTGTTACAGTGTGTGAGTCTTTTCTGCTTTGGGAAAACGTTGATATGAGTCTCTGCTGTAACAGAGCTAGTGTTTCATAGGGGAACTCAATGTGACTGTTCATACTCATATATCTCTTAAGGTGGAATTAATTAGCTTCATCGCAATGGCCAAGTGCTACTTTTGCTTAATTAATAACAAAAAATGCCCCAGTTCAAATATATAATTCACACATATGCAAAATCTTCTAAACACAAGGAAGCATGCTTAGAAAAAACGTAGACAGGGGAACCGACATTAGCCTGTATAAAGGTATTTAAGTAACTGTTTTCTCTGGAGCAGTAATGGAGATAACATCATTCACAGAACATAGATGACCCCACATGCAGGGCTTAAAGTGCCTATAACACATTATTTAAGATGCATTTTCATTTTTACGGTTTTGCTCTACACGCTTTGATGCTAAAACACACCTTAATTTTGAGTCACATTTTAACAACTTTAAATTCCAAACGACTGTTGTTGTGATTTTGGGCTATACAAATAAAATTGAATTGAATTGAATTGAATTCAAATTTAACTTACTTAAGGTAGGCTTGTTGTAGAATGGCAACTCAAAGCTCAGACCTTAGGTCTTAAAGCCTAAATCTTCTATGCCCAATCTTTTCTGTTTAGGGTCTGTCAGGTGAACGCGGGGTATGCCCTGGGCAGTTTGACAGTCCACTACAGGGCCATACAGAGACAGCTAACCTCACACTCACACCTAAGGTACAAATTTAGAAACACAATTAACCCAAGAGGCATGTTTTTGAACTGTGGGAGGAAGCTGGAGTACCTGGAGAAAACCCACTCATGCTTCGTAGATAATGCAAACTCCATACAGAGAGGACCGTGGTAGAACTTCAACCAGGGCCTACTCGCTGCAAGGTGAGAGTGCTCATCCCTGCACCACCATCCAACCCCCTATTTTAAAGCCTTTCAGAAAAAGAGATCTGAATGGCCACAGGCATCTATCTCTATTAGGTTTTCATTTTGGAGAGAAACTCTCCCCCGTTGGCGTTCTCCAGCCTACAAACTATAGGTGTCTGGAGACACTCTGACCAATCAGTAAACTGGATTCTGGTGACGTTAGAATCCAGCTTTAGTCAGCATTGAGCAATCTTAGAAAGTACGGCACAACATACAACAGCACAAAATAGAAATACCATAAATCGTTGTAGACCAAGATAGGGATTATGAGAATTGTTATTATGACAATGCAGCTTTAATAAAACTGGGTTGGACTGTGGCTTAGGAACATCTGGGCTGCAGGCTGGAATCTTGGCTTTAAAGTTTAAAAAAAAAGAACTGTACAAAAATAAAGCAAGTATTCTCAAGTCAATTGGTTCTTTGAATCTGTGAAAAAAATCTATTAAAAACAAAATGCTTTAGTATTTAAAAAAAAAGACCACTTTTTTCACATTTCACATTTTTCTCCACAAAATACTTTGTCAAAAAGTTTAGAGATGACCAAGAAAGTTTTTGACACATCCTATACAACTATTTACAATACTTCGATGAACTTTAAAAAAAACAAAACAATGTTTTTTAATAGCGATTTATCGCATTTCGGGCAGACACTCGGCAGAATTGCAGGTTACTCCCCTAGGGCGGGTCAGTTAATTAACCCACCTGCTTAGCGTCCTATTTAAGTCAGGTGTACGATTGTTCATTCTCTTACTTTCAGCGCTCATTCTTGCCGGTCTCCGAGCCCGCGGGTCTCCTTATCTTTCGGCGTCTTGCTGTGTTCCCCCCGTCCTTCGGATGGATGATCCCCATTTTTCTGATGTGGGGTTTTCGTTTCGTCACGTCTGCTCTCCTTGCGGCGATCGGCGGGTGGCTGACGGCGCGCGGCGCGTTCGTTTCGCCGCGGTCGCGTGCATATGCAGGGGGTGTGCTTTCCGCAATGTTCGGGATGTCCGTGCTCCCCGATCAGGAGCGGTCCGGGTCTTCTCGTCTGCCGTGGTCACCCCTATAATCTACGGTGAGCTTCATGGAGTCCTTTTCCCGTGTAGTTTTCTAAGGCTGCGTGTTACTTCCTGTTTACTTCGGTGACGTCACGCCCCTAAGGATCTTGGGAATTGTAGTTTTGTCTCATGGTCCATCATGATGCACTTCTGATTCCTTTTCTGCGACGTAGTTCTGCGTCTCCGGTTGTCGTTTCAGGGGTCGTGGGGTCTTTTCTGTGGTTATGGAGGCTGGCGGTCCTCGTTTGGACAGGTTTCTCATGCTGGCTGAATTTGTTGTGGATTTTAGCATTTTTTTTTTTTGTGGCTGTTTTGTTTGGGAGCTGAGTGTAAAATCTTAATTATCTTTAATTCGATGCTGGCTTTATTATTATGGCGGTTCTTCTGTTTATTTTCTTCGTGTTATAGCTGCTGGTTGGTCAGAATGTGAATCAGTGTATCTTGGACCTGTCTCTGCTCTGTGGACATTTTTCCTATGACTGGTCTCTCTTATGCAGTGTCTATGGCTCATTTTATTCACTCGGCGATCCTCGTTCGTTGCCCCCGCCCGTTCTGCAAATGGTTCTGCTACGCATGTTTTGTTTTGTTTTTTACGCTCTGTGTACCCCAGTGGGTCCTGCCCTGGATTCAGGGACTTGCGTCGGCCGCATTAGTGAGTGTGTCAGTCTCGTCGCGGCCTCGTTTTCTCGGCTTGACAGTTAATTTGTTATTCTCTCTCTGGTTTGGTTTGGAGGTTTGTGGGGGCTATGTGATGGATTCTTCCGGGGCATCGTTTTCAAAGCCGCCACTGAGGGTGGCCCCTAGGAAGTGTTCAGGTTGACGTTCTTGATCTGGACCATGTTAACGCCTCGCAGTTCATTTTTGGGCATCAGTGGCCTGGTTTCCCATGCGCCTTCAGGATTAGTATAAAAGTTTCTTCGTCTGCCCATGGTGTCTCCACGATTTTCCTCCGAACGGGATATAAGGCTGAGGATGACTGTTATCGGCGATGTTATCACTGTTCTGCCTCTATGCCTCTCAGTGGTGTCCCTTGGCATTCAGTTGGCGCTCGACGTGTTTGTCGGTTTACCTTTCAGCTGTCGTGGCAGTCTTGATAATATCAACTTTATTATCAGAAGCCCTGCAATGGATATTTATAGGCGACGGGTCCCCTTCATTTTGCGAGTTATTGATGATTTCTGGGTGGCCAAATTTCCTCTGTATCCCTAATCTTTTGAATCTCAGTGGAAAAAATGTATTTCCACGTTGTCTATACTGTATGGTCCTCCACCCATCCGGTTTTATTTTTCTTCTATAGTTCTGGATGGTTTATTGATGCTTGCCGCTCCCCATTATGTCATCTCTAGCTTTGTGCAGTGTATTGTTTATTCATTCTTGGTTGAATATGATTTGTCAATGATTGGGCCACCTGAAATTTGCTGTGGCTTTGTTCCCACGCTAATCTGTTCATCTTGTGTTCTTGTTCTGGGTAGCTCGATCATGGGCTACATGTTCCAGTTCTGGATTTTGTGTTTTGCGTTCGATCTTTCCCTCTCTATGCTTGGAGTGGTTTTGTTATGGTAATGACTGTCGTGTCTCCAGGCCCCCCCACTTGTTCTTCTGAGGCTGCACCTTCTGGTTTTGGGGGGAAAGATTTAGGAAGAGTGGTTTGTGTTTGTCCGGCTGCCTGAATTCACAGCTCTAATGGTGTGTAAGGGATCGTGTAGTTAGATGAGATTTTATTTATTATATTTTGCATAGTACAATTTATGAGATAATTCAGCCATGGAGATTATATTGCGGCTGTTTCTATGTGAAATGATAATCTTATGTGTCATCGGTTGACTGGGTAGTGTTTAATAACACCATGGGCAATTTTAACCCTGACCGGAGAAATTATCACTTACACTCTCTCAAACTTAGTTCAAGAGTTAAATCTTGTGTCCATTAGTCTTCTCTCTGCCCTGTTTTAGCAGATGGCACTCGGCTAGAGGCATCTCCTTTAGAGGCTCGTTATTCTCTGCCTCTAAATGTTAATGTTCAGTCTAGCTAAAATACTTAAACCTACGATCCCTCGTGGATCGGAAGTTCTTCTTTTTTGTTTTTTTTTTTTTTTGCAGTATCCAGATGCCCTTGGCTAATTAAAACTTCAATAGTCTGTGCTTCGTTGTCCACCTATTTGAGGACCACTGATGTCATAACCGGCCGAGCTGCGATCCATTGCTACTTGGGATGATGATCTTCCTCATCTACAAATATTTTTGGTCTTTGGTTACCCTTCCATCACCTGCTCCTCGATGACCTTCTGAAGGTGCGTCCCTCTGGAATTGTTAAAGGTTACATCTCTTACATTAGTGTACATTAAATTGGTGTTGAGATTTCTTGCAGGTTCTATATTTCTCTATCAATTCTTTACTGGAATTTGTGATTCTGGCGGTTTTATGATGCAATGAATCCATAAAGGGACTTTTACTTAATAACTAACTAAATTTCACTTCTCAGGACTGTTCTTTAAAAGCACTGTTATTCCATTTATATCAAGAATTTAAAAAACTAAGCGGTTTCTGGGTTATTTCTATATTCTTTTGCCCAGACTAATTATGCTTTGTCTTTATCTATGCATCGCATCCTGAGCCTACGAACCCCTACTTCCCTGTCTGCTCTTCGTTTCCGGCGAACGACGTCACCCCGCAGTCCTTGATCTGGTGCTGCAAAGACGTCTGCTTGTTCTGCGGTCTTCCGTCAGACCTTTACACCCTGCACTCCCTGAGAATAGGCGCTGCTACAGCTGCTGCTCTTCATGTGCCATCATTTCCGCTGAAAGCAATGGGAAGGTGGTCCTCTTCCGCCTTTCAGAGATATGTTAGGTTAAATTCTGATGAAATATTAGCGGTTTAAAGAAAAAATTAGGTCTGGTTTGAATGAAGAATATGTTAAGTCAGGTGGAAGCCGCGAATGAGAAGGATTAACTGCATTGGTGTTAAAAAATTGAATCAGGTTGTGTAATCTTGTTGGCTCCCCTTCATTCTTCCCCTTCCTTCAGGTAGTATGTTCCCCTGGTGAAGGGGAGCGGCCCAACGGTCAATGGTGCCGGGTAAACACATAGCAGATTCACTAGATAGAATGTTCCCTTCGTAGAGTGGTTCTCGAAGGGAGCGGCCAAACGGTCAATG
>CM074488.1:41857048-41924646 GCA_037389245.1 Oryzias sinensis | reverse complement strand
CCCCACCCCAAACCACAGCAGAAGGGCAAGGAGCAGCGACGACCAGGCCCCCCACCCCTTAAGTCATGGAGTCAGCCACGGGAGACCAGAGAGACCGAATTCTTTCAAAGTTACTTGAACTTTGGGCTGACATTTTTTCCAAGCTGATATGATCAAACAGCAGATTTCTGTGTTGACTTATGTTTATATTTTTCTTGTTTTCCCAATTTATGAAAATAGTTTTTTTAAGCAATACAAAGAGTTATGAAAATGATAGATGCTAATCCTTTGGTGTACTCTTGATTTTTTTATGCAACAGCCATCCTTCAATATTTAAGCACAAAATGCAGGTATAGAACTTAACAACTGGGGTTTGTTCAGGGCGCTGAGCAGAGACAGTCCGTCAGAAATAACCCGGCACAGAAACTCAGTTTATTGCTCTTTCTTTCAGACAATCCACAATGGTGTGAGATCCCTGCGATGGAGTGGTGGTGAGAGAAAAAGGTGCTGAGGAAGAAGTGTCTATGCAACTTACTCGTTGGACCGCAAAAGTGTCGTCTTGCCCAATCGGAAAACAACAGATCCTCGGGGGTTACGCATCTTCTTAACATCTGGGTTCTTGAGCAAGGAGAATCGTCTCACCAGATTAAAACCTGGTAACAAAAATAAATCATCATCAGTTCAACACATTCAAAAAATCACATCATGAATATTAAGTATGCCTTAAAGTATTTCCTACCAGTAATGTTGTCCCTTGTCATCTTAGGAAACCTCCAATTCTCCACTTGTAGGGGTGGGCATTGCACACCTGTGGCTATAAAAGAAAAAAAGGACCATTGCCATTTAAAATATAATATAATATAATATAAATGTGCCGTATTTTTGTAGAAGAAGTTATTAAGGAACTATAATGGCAGAAGCTGCCCACCAGGCAAGTAAATTCTGTGAAAGATAACCAGTAACTTCAAACAGCATGTTCATTTGAGACCAACTACTTGGTAAAATATTCATCTGGGAGAAAAAAAAGAGCATGAGTTAGGCAGGTTGAAGGAAAAAAAAAAGCAAGAATAACACCAAAGATGAAATGAGGGCAAAGCTGTGCAAAAACTCAGTCTGACAGGTTGTCTAGCACCAAGCCTGTCTGTCGAGGTTGGCTCATTTTGATAGATATGTTCTCACCCTGTCAGTTGAGGTTGCACGGAAAAGTGTTGCTTGTCAGAGAGCCCTGCCTGACCGCAGGGGGGGTGAGATGTGTAGAAAAATTACTCACTGGGAAAGGTAGACATGAACTCTGTAAATCACTGTGATCCAAGTTAATTGATCTCTTTGGGGCTAAGGACCATGGCCCCAAGCAAGACGTTCGGCCAAGCAGAGCCTTTTTTCCCCATCATTTATTTTACATTTTTCTTTCTAAACCATGAAGAGAACATAGAAATAGAAGATTCTGTGTTTGCAAACAACAAAACTTAATAAGTTTTTCCAAGCTTTGCTAACTATTTGAATTTACGTCATGCATAGATGTAATATGATTATTTATTGTGCATAGTGTCTTATTTTGAATTTTCATTCTAATCAGTAAATGGCAATGATAACAGAAATAAAGAGCTTCAGAAATGTTTGAGATGTCTTGTTACTCATTGACCTTATTATTCATAATTATGTAAATTTATCAGTTATAGAAATATAACTTATCTTTGTCCCAGGCGCTGGTTGCAATTATATTTAACAGTTTGTCAAGATCTATCTGAAGTATTGATCTTGGAAGCCATTAAGAGACTCTGCCACAGACAAATGAAGGTCAAATAAGTTATTTTAAAATCTCAATAATAGTCAAATGTTCCAACTGTGTTTGTGGCATTGTTGCAATTTGATTTTTACTTGGAATTGTCTTCTAACCTGTATTTTCCTGTAGGTTTACATGTACAATGCTGCCTATTTGTTGCAAGATTACTTCAGTGGACTTTGACCGACAAAGGATTATGATCGACAGTTGTTCATTTGTCACTCTCTTAATCGCACTTAGGATAAACTCCTGCACCCGGGCAACTTTAAACTGGATAAACAAACACAAATAAAACATATAAACAAGAAAACACAATAATGTAAATCTAAGTAAAGCCTTAGTCACATGCACCTTTATAAGGGGTGGGGGTGGGGGTGTTGACCCGTAAAGTATTCTTTTCTGGTTCAACTGTAAATCATACAACTTCTTTGGGGTGGAATATTCCTAGCTAAATATTGGAATACATGACAGTAAACAATCTCCTCATTGAACCTAGACTTACAATAACTCCATTTGAAGTGATTTAGAGCTGTCACCCACAGCAGCACCACCTAGGGGTTACATGATCAAACCTCAATTGTCATCAACTTTTTCTTGGCTCGAATTCACACAATAGCCATGTAAAACAGTCTTAATACTAATCCCAAAATAATAACATCAATTTGACTTTAATTAAGACCTCTGACTTTAATTTCACAGCGGCTAACTCAAATAAGGGTGGAATCATTCATGCGCTTCATCTCCTATTATCAGGACCATCATTTGACACCCTGGAGTTTTTCTTCATCTCGATTTCAAAACAGCAAAGACAGCGTTTCAAAGCAAGGCACATTTCACCCTCTCTGACGGCACAGAGGGGCATTCTTTTTTGCTTTGTTCAAGTGCAAATCATAGCGTGGGAAATAGATGTCAAACAGTGGTTATGTAGGACTCTGAAAGAAAAATGAGAAGTCAAAGAAACTACATGAATAAAATTTAACTTCAGAACGAAACATGCAGCGAAGAGAACACCAAGTTTGGAATGGAAGTTTTTTAAAATCTTTTCAAGCTCACATATTTATGACAGAACTGGACTATCCTGAAACCTTTTTTTTTTTTTTTTTTGCCAACTCAGCACAGTTTGAATAGTGCCTCTCTAGGCTTCACAACATCAAAAGGCTTTTTTAAACTTTTTTTTCTTTTTTTAATGATGGATCTTCTTTTTGTTGTACCAGGTGCTGTTTTTTTCCCATTTACTCTTTTTGACTGAGTAAAGATGAATACTTTGTTAGAAATGAGGAGCGCATGGCTGCAGCGTGGAGCCAGGAACATGAAAAGCTAAAAAACAGAAGAAAAGGTGAAGTCAAAGTTGTTGACAGCTTGTAGTCACTAATATACAGAAGCTCAAATGAAAAGCAAAAGTTAACTTTGCTATACGAGCTCTCACTTTGTAGACTTTATTTCTTTACCTAAAGTTAAACAGCCAAAATAGTTCCAAACGTTGTCGCTCCTTTAAGAACATCTCATTAGAATACCTGTGTGGTTTTCAAGGGCATAGAGTTGTGGGTGGGACCCATTTCCCTTACTGAGAGCTCTGTGTTTACACTCTCTCCAGCCAGCTTCAGATCCTCACACCCCCAACCTAACATTACCAGTACAACATAAATGGCAAGCAATATTGGAGGAATCCAGTTGGCCCAGACCAGGGCCCCTTTGTGGCTACACAGTTAGGCAGTAGCGCAAGGGTTTTTGCCTAGGACCCACACTGGATAAAGCCCCCTGCACCCCCTTGGAAACAAACCCCGGTTTCACATGCGCCAGTTCCAAACGCAGCCAGCTGAGCCATCCATCTGCTTCTGCTCTGGTCCACAACAATTTGAATAAAAATATACTCAGAAATGCAATCCTAAATTCAACATAAGATTGTATTGAAGGAGATGTCCTCCATCAGCAGAAAAATGCCACAAGATGCTGCTTAACCCATCCACTGCGTTGCAATTGTAAGAACATTTTACATTTTAGCCCTACTTTTAAAAGTATCACCTTTAGATGACATTTGGATCTGCTCCATTTTCTAGGACTTTTCTTAAATTGCATCATTACTGAAGATGGAGACAATATCTTTAATAGTGCTATACATTTATAGTGTCATGCATTGATAGTGCTGTGCATTTTGGGCTATATATGCCGAAAGATGAACAAGTTTAACAAGCATTCATTTGTTAAACGGTGCCCGCTAACTCCTAGGCATTTTTGTCCTGCTTTGATCATCAGCCTATCAATAATTTGGACTTTCTGAAAATTCATCCAACTTTTTTTTTATTAGTTGGTTGAGTAAAAGACACGTGTGATATTATTCAGATTCTTAAAAATGTAAATCTTTAAAAAAAATGTTGGTTATCAATGCTATAATTTAATGTCATACGAAGGAAAGAATTTTGGCGCTACACTTCAAGCAAAATATGAAGTTAAAGTAAAAATGAAGAACTTGAAAACTGAGCTTCATAATTCCAATTAGCAAAATTCCTGTTTGCAATAAAGTTTAATATTTATATTTCTTTGGATAAAAAGTTAACATTTCCTCTATGTTCTAAACAATTATGCATGTTGTTAGTTAGTAAATCATCTAAAATACTCCAATTGTTTCTCTGCTCTGTGGTAAACAGACAGAATGTGGCCTTGCCTTTTTTTTAATATCTCAATCTAATTAAAATTTGTGCTTATTCAAAACTCTCTGCAGTCCCCTTAAAGCCAGAGCAAAGTGCATCATCCCTGTATAACTCAAAGGACTGATATTTTAGTGGGCTTTCAGTCTGTCAGGCCCTTCAGGGAGCTTGGCAGAGGACACATAACATAACTTGAACCCCATTTCGTTTCAAGCTGTGATCAAATGCAAGCTTTTGCTTGTTGACAAGCTAATTAGCACAAAGTATAAGTGCTTCTCCAGAATCCTGCTAGTAGCTCGTTGTAGCTTAAAAGAGATTAGATGGTTTTGGCTGAGTTCACTTCCTCATTGATGGGTTGTGTTTGAAACTTGCCAAATCATATAATGGGGTATGAGGCTGAGAATCTTCTCACATCTGCACCTTTTTAAACACGGAAATCAAACAAATCAGTCAGGTTTTAAGAAAGGTAAAAAAAAAATAAAAAAAACTTATGTGTAAATGCCAATTAAGAGGATCTGGTTATCCTAGCAATGAACAGTGTGGGGTTAGATTCTGATTAACCACATACCTCGCAGGCATTAATTACAACAGGCAACATTTAAGTCACCCAGCCGTATTTTGACAAGCTTCAGAAGTTTTAGGCATCAGTGGCTTGTCTCCAAGTAATTCCTATAATGAAAAATGGATGCTTCGGTTATAATTCTGTTTTCACAAAAGCAAAGAAGCGCAGCTGCGTTACCATTAGGGGAACAAGGTTAAAACTTTGTTCACAATTTTAGACTTTGAGCTGTCTGATTTGCATTAAAAATGGGATACAGTTGCAACCTAACTCAATGAGCTGATAACTCACTTGGGCTGTTAAAAAACGCCTGGGTTGGGTGTTGTTCAGTCTAAGATACAATGGAGGTATGAAACGTTGGTGAAAGGGAGGTAGGCGCTTGATAATGCAGTGTGATTCAATACCATAAACACAGTCAGGGTCAGCAAAGTTTGATCATAATGGTAGAGGCTCAAAGCCCAGGAGATGTAGAGCATTCCTGGTGCAGAGATAAAAACTGTTGTACAGAGGAGTGGAAAGACTTAAAACACAGCACTTCAGGGGGATGAGCTCACTCAAATTTCCTCTCACTGGCCTCCAGCATTCTGTCAGTACTCACTTCCAAAAATACAGGCTGACTCATGACACACATTTACAAGGTTTTCACATCGATAAACTTGGAGAAACTGTAACATCTGCCATCCTGTATGCTGTTAACAATGTACACATGCCCCTAAAACCACTGAGACACAGACAGCCTAAAAGCACTTATCATACCATCAAATTACAAATATAAAAGTCTCATTTATGACAGTTTAAAATGTATTTTACATCAGAGCTTTAGCTCCATATGTTGACTTTCAAGTACCATAACAACCGTTTACACATTTAACACAATTCCAGCAGATTTCGAAGCCCTGAAAAGGAGCCTTTCACTAAAATGTAATAGCAGTGAAGTGCTAACACAATCAATGTTAATCAGCTGTTACTGGTGTGAAGAACAGCGCCTTTGCACTCGTATGACACTTTAAATTAGTAATGCGTTGCATATTGGTCCGAAGCAGATATAAAAAGACGCTTTTCTCCACATCAGAATCGGTTGATTCATGCTGATTGTGCGAACGGTTAGGAAGTTTTTGTATTTCAAGAGCAGGTCTTATTTAGGTGGCCCAGTTGACATCAATGGTGTTAAAATGTTAATGTTGCGCTCCAAGAGAATTCTTCTTTTTTTAAACTGTCAAATCACTAAAAGGCTGACGAGTAAAAGTGTCACGATGTGCCATGCAAACATCGGTTATCCTTCAGTGGAGCAGATAGAGCATCAATCAATGGAACTTAACCCTTGTGCTATCCTATGACCCCACCCTTACATTGATGTGTTCTCCCGACCATGACAAAGGTGGATAAAGGTGAAGAGGATTTCATGTAATCCATGGACACCAGTGAAGATCACAAATCATTGAAGAAAAAAGGTTCAGAGCACTGTCTAGTGGGTCTAGATGACCCAACTCCCAATGGTAAAGTACCTAGGATAGCATAAGGGTTAACAGTATATTCGATTCATAACAAAAAATAGCCATAACACTGTGAAAATACGTTAGTGGCGTATAACAGACCAAACTGTCAATCAGTGCCACTAATTTGGATTTTTGGCAAGTCATGACTTGCTAACATGCTACTAAGGCCACTGCCGACTGCAGGACGCTGCAAGACAGCTGTATTAAGTGGTGATTATGGCTTACAACTTCTGGAAAGAGATTCATAAAAAATATATATACAGTAAACCCTTGTTTTTCGCGGGGGTTACGTTCCAAAAAGAACCCGTGATAGGCAAAATCCGTGAAGTATAAACCTTTTTTTTTTTTTTTTTAACAATTATTATACAATTAAATTCTCTATTATACATTGAAAAGAAAGAACAAACCGTTTTACAGGCTCAAGCATTTGTTTCACAAATAAAAGTACTTCAGAAAAGGTTTTTCAACAAATATCTTCTGTACTGTACTGTCAAATAATAACTTTAATCATCAATGTGAACAGAAGGCTTCAAATCGCGGAGATAAGCCCCGCCCACCGCGACCCGAGAGTAATTGGATTAAACGGGAGAAAATTTAAAATGATTTTTAAAAAAATACAAAGTACGGTCAGACAAATAGTGACTCAGGTGTATTTCACTGCTCTTGAGCCGCTGCATCCTGACTCAGCTCTGCAGTGTTTTCTCCCTTTGAAGCCCGCGGTGCAGCTGTGTTTGTTCGGGAGAAGAACATAGTGATTGACAGTTGTTGTTGTCGTTATTTTTTCCATGGGTTATAGAGAAACTCGAAATTGCAAGATGATTAGCACATACATGTTGTAAATTTGGCAAGCTGTTTTACCTACGTGTACATATTAAACTGCAACGTTATTGACGCACAGGTAGAGAAGTGGAGTGACTTTTTAGCCAATCAGAATGCAGAACACAATACACAATGCAAATCCGTGAAGTAGCAAAACCGTGAAAAGTAAACCGTGTTATAGCAAGGGATCACTGTATACATTTCTGAGATTTGGGTTGCAAGGACAGTTATCTTGCCCAGACCTCCTTTCCTCTGGCCACCAGTTCTTCCTGGCTCTTCCAGGAGGACATAGAGCCATTTCCAACCAGTTGAGAGAAATGAGCACACCAAGGTCTCCTGCTGCAGAGCCTCTATCTCACTAGAAAGATGCAGAGTTATTGCTAAACGTTTAAACCACTTTTACAAGCTGTTTTAATGTGAAATAATCTACTCAAAAAACCTCCTAAACAAAGCTCATTTCTGCCACGTGTTCCTGTGATCTCAACCCATCCTGGTCAGTTAAAAGATCAAGTGAGCGAATTCTGCTCTCCATATGAGACCTTGGAGGAGGATTGGGGACCTGGTCAGGGTATACCCCACCCTTACCTAACAGTAGCTGGGTTGGCTCCAGCAACCCAGTGACCCTCACATTTTTTGAAGATGGAAGGATGGATGTTTGACCTCTCCCCAGGCATAGCATTGAGCAGTTAGGCAGACTACAGTTAGGCAGGGGAATCATTGGGTAGTTCAACCCTTGTGCTATCCTAGGCACTTTACCATTGGGAGTGGGGTCATCTAGACCCCACAAGACAATGCGCTGAACCTTTTTTCTTCAATGATTTGTGATCTTCACTGGTGTCCATGGATTAAATCTTTCCAACCTTAATCCACCGTTGTCATGGTAGGGAGAACACGTCAATGTAAGGGTGGGGTCATAGGATAGCACAAGTGTTAACCTCCCTAACCTTCATTTGCAGGATGGGTACTAAGTCCAAATTTTAAAGTCTTTAATATGACCTGAATGTGGATATGAACATATAGATAGATAGACAAGATAGATAGACAACTTTATTTATCCATTTGGGAGGTTCCCGCATGGAAATTGACATCTCCATCACATACAGCACTGGTTGGCATACATATAGGAAAAGGAAAAAGGAAAAGGCAGCACAGTGACTAGAAAAAATTAGGAAAATT
Organism: Oryzias sinensis; assembly: GCA_037389245.1. Classification (NCBI taxonomy): domain Eukaryota; kingdom Metazoa; phylum Chordata; class Actinopteri; order Beloniformes; family Adrianichthyidae; genus Oryzias; species Oryzias sinensis. Next base: position 41,916,189 of record CM074488.1, on the reverse strand, counting down.
AGAACAGTAACAAACAATTTTAAATATCTGCAAACAGTATATACAAAAAAAGGTAATTTAGGCCCTTTCCCTTTCCTTTTCCGTCTTCCTCCCCCCTCCTAAGTGGAGGTTGAAGAGTTTGATGGCACGGGGGACAAAGGAGTTCCTCAGTCTATTAGTCCTGCACCTTGGGAGGAGCAGCCTCTTACTGAAGGTGCTTCTCTGGCTACTGATGGTCGTGTGCAGAGGGTGGGTGGAATTGTCCAGGATACCAGTCAGTTTTTTCAGTGTCCTTCTCTCTGCCACAGTAGCCAGAGGGTCCAGCCTTGTGCCAACCACAGAGCCAGCACGCCTGATCAGCTTCTCCAGCCTGGAGAAGTCTGTCTTTGAGATGCTCCCCCCCCAGCACACCACAGCGTAGGTTATTAAAGGGAAGACAGTCTGCATGTGCCAGTCTGAGTAGAAACATCTATGCTTTACGAAAACTGCTTACTAATCTTAAGTTTCACAACATTTAACTTACCAAGTCTTTTGCCTCAAACTGTGCACCTAATACTGCCTGAGAAATTGTACAGGTGCAGAGGTATTAGTTAGCTCAACCACCCAGCACTAATTTTAATTTGAACCTGTGTTGCAGCTGTAATGTCAGCAAGTTATGATAGGATCTGAATTTAAAGGATTTGTAAGGATAGTGCTTGTGTATGTGTGTTACCCATACCCATATGTGTGTAGGAATGCAGTGGCTGCTGTGATGAAGTGCATCTGAGAAAGTATTTCTTCCTGCAGGAGGGAAAGACTCCGGGGAAACTGAAATCTGACTCAGTCTAATCTGAAATACTCTTACTCAGGTCTCCCAAGAGGGACCACCTCCTCCACAAAGATGCCTTCAGAGCTTCATGCGCTACAGAGGATTGCTACCCCGCCATCCAAGGTGATATCACAAACCAGGCCCCTGAGAGCACACTGACAGTGTGAAGAGGGAGTGTGACACTTCAGAGTGAAATAAATAAATAATCCAAACAACAGAAGAGAATTCTTTTCACCTGTCTGCATCTCGATTTCTGCCTTGTCTTTTTCTGTCTCTTTTCATACAAGCGTGCACAGACACACAAACACGGAAGGGTGGGTTTTTGATCATGTTGTCACACAAAAATTTATTTTTTCTCCATCCAAATACACATTTGAAATTTAATTGATGGTTCGTGAAGAGGAACACCACCACAAATGGTAAATACTGCCACCAGTGGCTGCAAAAGTTGTAATCATACAGTTTGCATTGTATTCTAACAACCCATCACACAGCATCAAGTGCTGAGAGGTTTGCTGTCAGAACACTTGTCAAACCAACAAATCCACTTAGACATTTTAGCAAATGTCTTCCCGTTGGGGCTGCATGGGGGTATAGTGGTTAGGACTCTTGCATGTGAGTGGAGATAGCTTATTCTCCTCACACGTGTTCCGTGAGGATCCATTCAATTTAAGTGAGTAAAGAAGATAATCAGAGGGTACAATTTCAATATTTATTACATTTTTAAAAGTAGAAGTTTAAATATAAAAAGAAAATAAACAAATAAAAGCTCCTATGATGGTCTGGGTTACTTTCAGGGCGAACCTCACCTTTCCCCCTTCAGTAGATGGACAGAGAATGAATGGATGAATGGATGAAAGGTCACCTTCTAGTGGCAGCGGTAAAAGGGCAATTTTCTTTTTCATCTTCCTGGTGGCGGACCAAAGAATAAACTAGAACAAAACTACAAAAGGCCATATCTATCACCAAAGTAGTTAGACTTAATGTGTATATTTATCTGTATATATGAAATGGAGGAAATGACAAGCCTACCTATGGGGTCTGGCCAAGCCCATCTACACAATCTTAAATTTCTCTTTGAAGAAAATGTGTACTTATGAAACCACAAAGCTGCAGATCATTGTCAAGACAACATGAAGTTCAAACAAAGTATCAAAATGGGAAAGATGTGATTAAAGTAACTCTGCGGGTGGTACCAGCATTGGTACATGGTAGAATAAAATCATGCTTATATGTTGTTTGTAGTAAATGTGAGTGTACTTTCTGCATGTTGCATGAAAATAAAAGCAGTAATTTCCTACTAATCTTCTAAGGTTAATATCTTCACCTTTTTTAACTGTAGGTGGAGGTGACTACACATTTACAATCACTTATAGTCTCTTTTTGAAAGCAGTTAGGGTTTTCTGTGCGGGATTTCTTGACTGAATCTACATGCCTGCGTGTATTGATCTGCTGCCATTCAAAGGTCTGATAAGATGTTTACATCATTTATGTTGGAGATATCAACGTTGTTGCTAGACAATCAAAGAATCACAAGTTCATCTGTTAATCAGCATTTTAATTGTAAAATCCTCACCATTATTTTGGTTTTGTATAACAAAAAAAAAAGATGAAAATCAAATATATCTCAGTGATAATTGATAAAATTGTAACGCTAACAGTTACCATAATGTATACTGATGATGCCCTAGTTTATATTAAATACACAGACTTTAAAAAAAAAAAATATATTGAGATTTTCTATGTTGACACCAGGAATTATACAAAGCCCCAATTTTAAAACATGTTAACTCACCTTCTGATATTGTGTCACATGATCCAAAGTAGAAGAGCAGTGGAGCCAGAAAGTAGCAGAGGAACCACATGTTTGCACTCCTTTGCCAGCACCACCTGATTTCGCCTCAAACTCCAGCTGATGGAAGGAAAAAAGGGCAAAGTCAAATAAATTCAATCCGTCCCTTGCTCTGCCAACGTACCTCCGTGTCTGCTTGCTTTGTCGACAGCTGTGCGTTGTGTTTGACTCCTAAGTAGACATTGATGTATGTTTATGGGTCAGTCACAGTTGATGTGTTAATTATGTGCTATGATGCCGTCTTTGTTAGTGGCATATGAATTAACCACAACGGCCCTCAAGGAGTGTAGAGCCTGATCATAATCATTATCCTGTCCATCTGGTTGCTCTCTGACTGGGCAGGGGCTACACACACCACCACACACACACGTCACAATTTTGTGGAAGAAATGACCCTCAGATGCACAATTATGTGACCACAGGACAAAATAATTCATGTACTGGAGAAAAAAGAAAAGAAAAAAAAGATTGCATTCATTTAAAGCTTCTGCAAGTGGATGACAACAAGGCAAACGCTTGCATGAAAGTCAAATGATTTACATGCAGCCTTGTTCTTAGGGCCAGAACACAAACACATCTGGAGACTGTTCCACTGGAGCCCCGGTTGTGCTGGACCAGATGCTTCCACGTGGCCCAACAACAAGCACACACACACACCATGATTAAAAAGCATGCCACGTGTAAAACAGTCATTACATATATCCTCCACAACCCCCTGCCCCCTCTATCTTTCACTACAAAACTCGCACACAAGAGTGCACCACGCATAAACGCCCCCACAATGCTGGCTTGCATAAACAGATCCCAGCTGACCTGGTCTTGCCCTGAGCATGTGTGAGGACCCTCATAACTCTGTACTGTTTTCTATTACAACACAGCCCTGGAGGCAGGCAGGGAAGCAGACTGTGTCTGTGTCCACACCTGTCCTGTCTGCAAGGAGAAATGACCCCTGCGTTCCCTCGATTACAGGCAAAGTGGTGCTCCTGCCCGCCCATAGACACACTGTTGGAATACAACCATGCCTCACTTGACTGTGGGCACCAAGCTGTTAATAGAGAGGGCGGTGGAAGACAGTGCCTCATCCTCTTAAATAGGGACAATGCCTCGCCTTACCCTCCTTTTCTTTTTTACATTTAGGTGGCTGGCCTCACATTTTACTTTTTTTATATTGTATGTACAGGTTTCCACCTATTATCGCTGAGGTTACGATCCATAAATAACCCGCAATAGGTGAAATCTGCAAGGTAGGATTATAGACATTTTAAGGCAGCAGTACCCCTCACTACACACTCTTCTCGGACATACATTAACATTTTTACACTTTTCTCTCTTGTTTAAACTCCTAGAGTTCAAAACAAATTAATTCCAATAGCATAGAATGAAAACAAAGATATGTTTGTGATTGAAGATTTATGTAAATCTGACAACTTATATTCTTTTCACTTTACAGAGGTGCCAGCCATTTCAAAATTGATCACAGAGGAGAAATTAATACTTGCGGTATAGGCCCTGCTGGAATTATAGGACACCAAGTCTTTCATATAGATAGATGGATAAATAGCTAGACAGATATACTTTATTGTCTCGGGGGGAAATTGCTTGAATGACAACTGCTTCTTCACGTCATGTGCACAAAAAACATATAAACATGTGAATTATAATTCGACAATTACCAGATCCTACATTTGTCTGAATATATTGGAATAGAAAACAGCTGTAACAGAAAAAGCCTGGAGCAGGATTTGTGAGATTAGCACTGCTTCGCAGCAAGTCTCTTCCAACTGTAGGTGGCAGACATGCGTAGTATCGGGTAGCAACAGTCCAGTGTGAACACTATAAGCTGAAAGTGCTATGAAGAATGTGCGTTAAATGCATTCTTGAACACGCATCACCTGCCCGATGTGAGCATAGCATCAGATGGCCCTGTGTTGAGCAGAGTTCAGTGGTTATCAAAGGCATCATGTAACATCTTCTTTTTTTCCATTTTGCTTGTTATAACACATAACCTGAAGCAAAAATGGTAAAGAACAGCAGATTGACTGGAGCCCACGAACACCCTAGACCAAGGGTCTACAACGTTTATGCTATGAAGTGCCAGTTCTTGTTAAAAAACTGTGCCATCACCAACAGCAGGTCAAATAGCTTTTCAAACAGATTTTGGCTTTAACTGAAAAAGGGCTTTCATAATAATATTGCTCACACAAAATGGATTGGAGTTGAAATAGTATAGTAACTATTTGTTTCAAACCAAAAGTACTTCATTTGTGGTTTGTCATACCGGCATCAATATTTATATTGATGGTATCTATTTCACAACCATTAAGTTTCTGAGACAGGAACTTAATGTAAGTTCAATATGTGATGGTGCCTTTGTTGCATCTAAATTTAAATGCTTTCATTTTGATGTTTGTATGATAATTATAGTAGTATAAATTTTTCATAGTTGTACAGCGTCATTCCTTTTCTTTGTTTTTTTTTTTTTTTTTTTGGAGTGGTAATCAGCAGAAATATTAATTTTAAATCTTGTTTAGGTTTTATACTGAAATTTGGCAGAACAGAAAGAAAATCTGGGTTTATTCAACAAACAGAACTTATAACTTCATAAATGTCAGCAAAAACGCCAAAAACATGACCAAAAAAAAAGAAAAATACAGCTGTACCGTCATAAACGTGTGCAGCATCAGCTTTGCGCTTTTTCCACTCACGCACACGCTCATGATGGCTCAAACATCCACCAGAGTTTTTTCTAGGAACTAAATAAGTCCTGGATTTTGTCCTGTGTTCCCCGATTTACAACAATTTTAATGAAGACATATTTTGAAATGCAATTGCATGCCTAAATGTCTTTAAATATTTCTTCCTTCATCAGCGAAATGTTACACAAGGAAAAAACATTTTCAATGGAGGGGATCTTTAAAGGGTTAAAATGATTAGTGATTCTGATGGAGTTTGTTGGACTTTTCATGATTTAAAATAGGAAAAAAAGGACATTGGTACACAAACTCCAAACATTAGACTTGTATGGAACTGTGTCTGTCTTAGTTTCACAGGTGGTATTTTCATATTTTTTCTTCTTTAAATGTTCCCCTTTGGCCTTCGTACACTAAATAATCTATTTCCAGTTTTCTTCCTTTCCATCAATTATATGTGTGTAGTTTTACCGCCTCCTACCTGTATCGCACGAAGCATCTTTTTACCAAAGGTTCTGCTCTGGTTTAGTGCTTACCTTTGATTACATCTACTCAAACTTCAAAATGTCCACCTTATCTACTTTAACTCAGTTTCTTATCTTTTCTTCTTCCTCACCATCTTCAAAACAACAAAGTACAGAAAGAATAAAAAAACGGAAAAAAAAACGATGTCACCTGCTCTGCTTCCTGGTGCCTGTTAGATTTATTTTCCTGCTGTGAAGACAACAATATTCACACCAAGCTGAAAAGTTGGACATGCTTCAGGCCAACCCTCAGCCAGCAGGCCTGTTACAACAGGAAAGTATATCTTAACTAAAGATGCTGTGAGACTTTGACCGACACTCCTGATATCCGCTGACCTACAGCAGTAAAAGAGTTTAAGCCATAAAAAGGTAATATGCAGACCTGTCTAACTCAAAAGAAAGCATGGGGCGAGTTTTTACTTGTCTGACCTTCTAGGCGTTATTTCACTTCGAAATTTGTGTTGGAGGAACTTGACAGCTAAAATAAGAAATTTTCAAAAACATTTTCCACACGTACCACCTCAAGGCCTCCTGAAAGTCTGAGTGTAGTGGATGGTTTCATAGCAATCGCAAAAAGTCATGATGAAAGTTGAGCGGACTCTGATGACATGACCTTTGAGGGCCCGGGGCGAAGCTAGCATGGAAAACTCAGCCTCCCATGAATCTTTGACCACGTCTTTTCCTTCCACTTTAATTTGCATTTCTGATAGACAAGTGTTTGCTTCACAGCTGAACTGAATGAGCAAGTCGAGTGAATGTTACAGTTTGCTGCAGGCCACAGCGTACTCAGGAACTGAGAGATGTGTGAAACTGCAGCCAGACATTGCTTGGGAAGCCTTGAGTAACTTCGACAGGCGGTGAAGTTAAATTTTAGGGCAATCCTAACATTCCCAGGAGTCTTCAGAGGGCTGAACCAATACTCTGCAGGAATAAAAGAAAGCATTCCTTAGAGATTCTGCAGCACGGAAGGAATTTTAAAGCTTGTAAAGGATAGACTGCAGACCAGCATGTGAGATGACCAAAACAGAGCTGGAAATGAGTGAGGAGGGGTGTCTATGTGCATTTCTGGTGTGTAACTGAAAGTGCATGCACAGGATGTGAAACTCAGCAAAAAGAAAAAAAAACAAAAAAAAAAGGTTTGTAAAGAGAAAAACAGATGTGACTCACATTTTCTTCAACATTTTCCTCTCCTAGTGGAAGTACTGGGCTGCACTTTGGAAAGTGATGTGAAATCAGCACCCTGCTTCGCTTATTTATCATTTGAATGATAAAGACTGCGCAAAAAAAGTCAGGGATATTGTGAAAAACTCAATGGATGTTTTTTACACACCTGTTTTTGTTTTTTCCACATAATGGTCTCACTGTGTACAGTGGGCCTTACTTATTGAGATTTTGTCAGTAAGTCATTCCAAGGTCATCATTTAAGCAGCCATTACCACACAATGTTGCTTAAGCAGTACCACCTGGTCATAGTGCGTATTCAGGTTGGTAGTAGACAGTCAGATGTTGCAGGTGAACTTGGTCAGTTTCAAAGTGCAATTAGCGGACTTGCATCAAGACACAGAACTACTGGCAGCGTTTGAGACAGAGAAAGACCACAACCATGATCAAAGGACCTCAGCGCTGACATGGTTTAGCAAATGCAACACAGCTGCAGGCCCTTTTACCAGATGTGAGGGGTACTAGGGTTTCCGGAAAAAAACAGTCGTAACCGACTGCACTGCTTTGACTTGAGACGACCATTGCAGGTGACCCCACTGTCACCAAGACACTCCAGTGAACATTTGCTATGGAAACCAGACCATGTTACCTGGACAGTGCAGCAATGGTATACCATGCTCATACTGATGAGTGTCACCTTGCAAAGAAATGGTGACCGTCAGTGGAGAAGAGGAAGTGAGCAATACGCCAAAGGTCAACATTGTCCTTAGGGTGGTCTTTGGTGGAGGAGAAGCAATAGTCTGGACCGCCATCACCAGTCAGCGCAAAACCAATTTAGTTATGGTAGATGGTCCAGTCACTGCACGTTCTTACCTCTGACATATTATAGAAACCATCATCATCCTCGAATTCCACCAGCACACTCTCAACTTTCTGTTCATGGAGGAAAATGCTCCACCAGATGGTGCCAGAATTGTCACAGCTGGACATCAGGAAGTGGGAGTGTCTTATACATATGACCAGGAATGTCCCCTGACCTGAACCCCACAGAACACGTCTGAGACCAGCTGATGCAGAGACTGCATGATCATACTCCACCCCCAACTGACCTAGGAGAAGTGCATGTAGCACTTATGGAAGAGTGAAACTCACTGCCTCAGAACGACATCCTGAGGCTAGTAAGGGGCAGGAGGGATTGCTGTCAGGCTGGCATTGCAGCAAATGGTGGAAATACCTGCTATTGACATGGTCAATGCTTTTTATTTGGGGCTTTCTTTATTACTGTCTTAATTTTAGAGGCAATAAATATCAAACTAATGAAAAACTGTGCTTCTTCTCATTGATTGTTAGTAATAACAAAGAGAACTTTTATGTATGTTATTAAAATTCAGACAAAATAGGAAAAGTACTTGTGTAAATAGCAATATTCCAAACTTTCTGTGAGTAGTGTATATGTGACAAATCCAACAGAAAACAAGTCAGCTGGAAGTTTTTTCCATGCCACAGGGCTTTGGATGCGTGCCAGAAACGTACAGTAACAACTTGGCCTGTCCTGAGATGTTTCCAGGCTTGGCTGAGGTATGTAGGGAAAGCCAGCATCACTTTTGCCAGCAGCTAAACCAACTAGTTGACTGGTTTAAAGGTTTGAAAAAATCCAATGAAGAAACACAGCAAGCATGTTTCAGTACCACTAAGGAGATAATGATGTCTGCTGGGAGAAAGTTAACTTTTAATACCTCAGCTAGGCTGACTTCACTATGAGTTGTGGTATTTATTTGCTTGTCTTCACCCACAATATTTGTCTTTTTATTTCATGTCTGAAACACTTTTGACTTGTTGCACCATTCTGCACAACTTTCAGCAAATTCAAAGCAGAATCTTAACTGTCTGAACTGGAACTTCGTTTTTATGTTTTTCAAACCAAAACTGCTCTAATCTTTTTTTTTAAGTCTTGACATCTTACCTCCAGCTGCTGTTTATAATCCACAACTTTTCCAATGCATTAATCCGTCATTAACTGAGCCTCATCAATGCAGCAGAAACTTGGGAATTGGAGCAAATGCAGTAATCCAGTGTGTTTTCTTCCCCCAGACCCCTCCTGTCCTCCTCCAGCGAGAAAGGAACGAAGAGAAAAGTTGTCGCTTGTCTGTGTTCAGCTTTCCCCGCCCCTCTTGTCTTGCCTCTTCTCTGTCTTTCTCAGCCTTTTCCATTCTCGTGTAACTCGGTTTCTTATTTCTTTGACTTTCAGCCTCGAACCCCCCTCCCTTCCCTTCAGATCCCCTTTCAACACCCCTTGCCCGCCTCTCCTTGCTTCCTCCCCACTCCAGATGGGAGATCCCTGTATCTAGCATGCAGTGACATCACCCTGTCCACGATGCTGGAAAATGAGCCAGAGGCATCACTTTAATCATTCTTTCAAAGTGTTTTAGGCCTCTGTCCTATCTTCACCCCAGACATGCCACCCATCATCCCCGCCTCTTCTCATCTGCTCCTCGCCTCTTCTTCCATTTACCTCTCAGTCATTTGATTCATAGCATTCCAGAGGACTGCTTCCGTCTGCTCTGTCTTGGTTGAAGTCCTGTTTTAAGACTACAAATACTGATTATATTGCCCCTGCTGGTGTGTTATGGGGAAGAACTTAGTCCATCAAATTGAATGAACTTACTTATGGTATTTTCCTGTGATTGAAGGCCAGGTCAGAGGCTCTCATATTGTGCTATTATTAGGTTATTTCATCCAGTCACAAGCTGACTTCGGTTGCAGCGCGTGACCGTTCAGAAACATTTGTCTTAACAGCCGCATAAATTCAACCTTTATTGTCAGAAAGTAAATAGTGCAGGGGCTGAATAAATATCACTTTCCAATTTAACGTATGCCTCCTGCCCCTATATCATTGGCTGACAGGGCTCACATGTTCCAGATATGAAATCTGTCATCTTAGCAGAGAGGTCAGCCCCCCCCCCCGCCATTATCTTTTACTTTGGTATTAGCTTTATTCTTTGCAAAATGGGGATGCAGCCTCCATCCATTAATTTTTTTTTGGAAGAATTTTCTAAGTGCGTAAAGCATTATGAACAATTTCAAACTCCTGTTTGACGGACAGTCAGCATTTACTAACACCAGCTATTTGGTGCTGAGCCTCTACACAATATTTCAGTGTTTTCATAATAGATTTTATACTTATTCTTTCAGTCAGTTTTGGTAAGAATCAACACAAGGAGTCTAAAGGCATGTTTGGGAAAAAGATGATTTACAAAAGAACTAAAGTACACATACGGAAAGAGAACTTTACTTCAACAAAACAATAAACTCAAGTGTGATTAGTAAAATTATGCAAACACAAACAGAACAATGATTCACTTAGCAACTAAATGTACACTAGTCCCTCGCTATATCATGGTTCACCTTTTGCGTTTTCACTTTTTTTTTCTAATTGCAAATTCTGCATGTTTTATAATTTTACATTTATCCATCCATTTTCTTTCTACTTTAAGGGGTGGTCAAACACTTTAACACCAGAGTAATTCCAACAGTTTTTAAAGCTGAGAAAAGCAGCCTTGTGCGGATATGAAACACTTTCCTTTAGTATTATGTGTGGTGCAAAGCCAATACCAAAAAGCTCAAATATACATCTACATTGTTTTGATATGTACCGGTATATGTATATTTGATATGAAATATAAAAACAAGGGAGGAAAGTGTGAAAACTGCATTGCCTATTTTGTATTCTCTTTTGCAAAATTTCACTTTGCATGCTATGAGTGCCTCTCAACCATTCTTGGCAAGTCAAACGGCTCTTCTTGTCCCAAGCGTTTCATTGCATTGTTGACCTTGTGTTGATGTTTCATATGACAAATAAAGCTTCATTCATTCCTTCATTCATTCACTCATTCATTCATTCGTTCCTTCATTTGTGCCTGCCTAAGAAAAATGTGTAAAGGGTTCAATGAGGGATTCTATAGTGTTAAAACATCCATAATAATGACCACGGCTCAATAAACTTGATGCATTGTTTAATAACAGCAATCACCATGTTGTCATGATTTCAAGGCAGGGCGAACCCAGATGCTGGAACCCAGAAAGAGGTCCGGGACGTGGCAGGTGAGAAGGGTTTATTATTTTCTTTGAGGCTGGCAAAGAGGGTTGGTGAGAGGTGATCCAGAAGGATAGTCTGTGGCACGGCTGGAGGTGCGGACGCGGCAGTTCTCTGATCCTTCCTGAACAGCAGGCTGGAGACTGTGCTGACGTCACTCTTGGACAGGATTCTTGGGACAAGGAAACAAGATTAAGTGCTAGAACTAGAAATTCAACCAGATGTACTAGAGCTAGACGAGACCAGGCTAGTCACCATAATGGGCAACGATCTGGCGCTGATTATTGGCGTTGGGTCTCCTTTTAAGCAGCAGAGGTTGATGAGTTGAGTAACGGCAGCTGGAGAATAATCAGGAGCAGAGTGGAGCCAAGCTGGAGGGGGAGGAGTCTGACAGAGGCACCATGACAGTACCCCCCCCTCAACGACCGCCTCCAGGCGGTCCCGGACGCCGATCCGGGTGGGCACGATAGAAGTCAGAGATCAGGGAAGGGTCCAGGATGAGGGAACGGGAGACCCAAGAGCGTTCCTCCGGACCGTAACCCTCCCAATCCACCAGAAACTGGTGGCCACGACCCCGGCGTCGGACGTCCAGAATGCGGCTGACCGTATAGGCAGGCGCACCATCAATGAGCCGGGCGGGTGGTGGGGACGCGGAAGGCGGGCAAAGCGTGCTGTCCTGAACAGGCTTGAGCTGAGACACATGGAACGTAGGGTGAATCTTGAGAGCCGCAGGTAATCGTAGCCGGACACAGGAGGGACTGATGACCTTCTCGATGGTGTAGGGACCAATATAACGAGGAGCAAGCTTCCGAGAGGTGGCATGAATGGGTATGTTCCGTGAGGACAACCAGACCCTCTGACCTGGCTGGTAGGTAGGGCCCACCACCCTGCGACGATTGGCTGTCCGGCAGTTGCTCTCCTTGGTGCGGAGGAGAGCAGCCCTGGTTAGATGCCAGATGTCTTGGCATCTCTTGAGGTGGTCCTGAACCGAGGGCACTGCCAAGTCTAGTTCATGAGAGGGAAACAGCGGTGGTGGGTACCCGAGGGCCGCCTCAAACGGAGACAGACCTGTGGCGGAGGAAGGGTGAGTATTATGCGCATATTCAGCCCAAACTAAGTACCTTGACCAGTCCGTAGAATTACGGTCAACGAGGCAGCGCAGGGAGGCCTCGAGCTCCTGATTGACACGCTCAGCCTGCCCGTTAGATTGGGGATGGTATCCGGAAGTAAGGCTGATAGTGGCGCCCAAGGCTGTGCAGAAGGCCTTCCAGACTTGAGACACGAACTGGGGTCCGCGGTCTGAGACGATGTCCAATGGCAGCCCGTGATGGCGAAACACGTTGTGAACCAGAGCGTCAGCAGTTTCTGTGGCTGTAGGCAACTGAGGGAGGGGAATGAAATGCACGAACTTGGAGAAACGATCAATGACAGTCAAGATTACAGTGTTACCCTGAGAGACGGGAAGGCCAGTGACAAAGTCGACAGCTATGTGGGACCAAGGACGGCTGGGAGTGGACAGTGGATGGAGCAAACCGGATGGAGGACGGTTGGAAGTTTTTGAGCGGGCGCAGGTCGAACAGGCAGCCACGTACTCTTTGACGTCCTTGGCCATGGAAGGCCAGTAGAAGCGTCGACGGAGAAGATGTAGTGTTCTGGCTACACCACCATGACAGGCGATGCGAGACGCATGAGCCCAGGTAATAGTGTCGGACCTTAAAGATCGAGGCACATACAAGGTACCAGGAGGAGGATCAGGATGGTCGGTATCCTCACCTTGAGCCTGAATGACTTTAGTCTCGATGTCCCAGGTGAGTGTCCCAATTATGTATGTGGAGGGGATGATGTTGGTAGCGGAGTCAGGATCGTCGGAGGAGCTGTATTTGCGGGAAAGGGCGTCTGGTTTTATGTTGCGACTGCCTGGTCTGTAGGTAATGGAAAAATTAAAACGGTCAAAAAACAAACACCAGCGGGCTTGACGAGAGTTTAATCTTTTAGCAGTACGGAGGTATGCAAGATTCTTGTGATCCGTCCAGACTATAAATGGTTGTGCCGCTCCCTCCAGCCAGTGCCGCCACTCCTCCAAAGCAAGTTTGATGGCGAGTAGTTCTCGGTTTCCCACGTCGTAATTTCTTTCTGTGGGGGTGAGTTTCTTAGAATAAAAAGCACAGGGTTTGAGCTTCCCGGTTTTCTCCTCCCGCTGGGACAGGACCGCCCCAACCCCAGTGTCCGAAGCGTCGACCTCTACCACAAACTGCCTGGTAGGATCAGGTTGTATTAGAATGGGAGCAGACACAAAAAGTTTCTTGAGGGTGTCAAAAGCATGCTGGGCCATGGTGTTCCATTGAAAAGATCTGGTGGTAGATGTGAGCTGGGTGAGTGGAGCGGCGATACTACTATAATTCCTAATGAAACGACGGTAAAAGTTTGCGAATCCGAGAAATTGCTGTAGTTTTCTGCGGGTGGTGGGGGGTTCCCACTGGGAAACTGCTTCGATCTTAGCTGGATCTGGACGGATACCGCCTGCCTCGAAAATATACCCTAAAAATGGAATGACGGATGAGTGGAACTGGCATTTCTCGGCCTTGACGAATAGCTGATTCTCTAAGAGCCTTTGCAGAACCTGACGAACATGAGCTGGGTGTTGACTGGGGTCTTTGGAGTAGATGAGAATGTCATCGAGATAGACAAACACGAAACGGTTGATAAAGTCGCGGAGAACGTCATTGACAAGACGCTGAAAAACTGCGGGGGCGTTAGTAAGGCCGAAGGGCATGACAAGATACTCAAAATGACCCAGGGGAGTACTAAACGCGGTTTTCCATTCGTCCCCCTCCTTAATCCGGACCAGATGATAAGCGTTACGTAAGTCAAGTTTGGAAAAGATGCGGGCCTCCTGGATGGAGTCGAAAACGGAACTAATGAGAGGGAGAGAGTACTTGTCTTTGATGGTTATTTGATTAAGTTCACGATAGTCGATACAGGGCCTGAGAGATTTGTCTTTTTTCTGTACGAAAAAAAACCCGGCACCGACGGGGGAAGATGAGGGACGAATGTGACCGGAGGTGAGGGCCTCCTGTATGTAACTTTCCATGGCGGCCTTTTCGGGCCCGGAAAGATTAAATAGTCGACCCTTAGGAAGGGGGGCGCCTTCCAGTAAGTTGATGGTACAGTCATACGGCCTGTGGGAGGGAAGCGAACTGGCTTTGGATTTGCTAAAGACAGTGCGTAAATCGTGGTAACATTCAGGGACGTTAGAAAGATCAATCTGCTCAGAAGTAATCACCGGGGTGACGTCCACTGAAGGAATGGCAGAGAGCATACAGTTAGCGAGGCAGAATTTGCTCCAATCAGTAAGCCGGTGATTACTCCAATCAAACTGAGGATTATGACGTTGTAACCACGAAAACCCCAATACGACTGGGTTCTGAGGGGAGTGGGTAACAAAAAACTGGATGGACTCACGATGGTTGCCGGAGGTGACGAGAAGAACGGGTTTGGTACGGTGAGTGATGATAGACAGATGCTGACCACCCAAACCAGCGGTTTTGACCGGGACTTGAAGTTCTTCTGTGGGCAGAGACAGCCGAGAAACAAGGCTTTGGTCTATGAGACTCTGTTCAGCTCCAGAGTCAATGAGGGCCTGGGACTCAACAATCTTGGATGCATGACATAACTTGACAGGAACATAGAGGAAGTGCTTGGAAACAGGGGATCTATCACCCGCCCGCGGCCTGTCGTCTAGCGGGGGGCTGCAAAGTTTAAACGTGCTGCACACTTATTGATAAGATGTCCAGTTTTACCGCAATAGAAGCACGCACCTTCAGCTCGACGTCTCTGCCGCTCCTCGGAAGAGAGCTTGGAGTGCCCGATCTGCATGGGTTCCTCAGGAGGACTGCTGGAATGTTCAGACGTGTGAGCAGGTGAAGAGTGCGGCGCATTACCTTGGGCTGAACGCACGGGACTTTTGCGGGGATTTGAAGTCCGTTCATGACGTCTCTCTCTTAGGCGGGTGTCTGAGCGCAGGGCAGCGGTGACGAGATCCTCAAACGAGTGCGTCTCCGGTTGCGTACATAGATGGTCCTTTATGTCATCATTCAGGGATTGATAGAACACTCCTCGTAACGCGGGATCGGTCCATCCTGCCTCCACTGCCAGGATCCTGAAATCTATGACATGGTCGCTGACGGACCGGTTACGTTGTTTCAGGGTTAGCAGCTTACGTGTGGCCTCCTCCTGCTTTTTAGGATGATCAAAAACCAGCTGAAACTCCCGTATGAAATGTTCAAAAGAGAGGTGAGAAGTAGGGTTGACTGCTAAGAACGCCTGAGCCCACTGTAAGGCTTTGTTGCGAAGAGAATTAACAACCAAGGTTATTTTGCTAAGGTCGGACTGATAATAACTAGGAGCTTGTTGGAATAACAAACGACACTGGAGTAGGAAGCCACCACATGCCTCTACGTTGCCGAAGAATGGCTCAGGTTGCAACCGGAAGTTTTCCGGACTTGGAGAGGAAACGGAAGTGACGGCGTTACTAGGAGCCGGAAGTGTAGCCGTAGCAGCGGGGCTAGCTACCCGACCAGATAAATCCATTAAAGTCTGCGTTAAACTATCCAGGCGCTGAAACAGTTCCTGCTGGGCGGACGCAACTTGAGAGAGTGCGTCGGCTTGACGCCCTAACGCGATACCTTGCTGGCTGACCGCGTAGCGGAGTCCCTCCGGGTCAGCTGGGTCCGGGGTTGGGCCAGATCGTTCTGTCATGATTTCAAGGCAGGGCGAACCCAGATGCTGGAACCCAGAAAGAGGTCCGGGACGTGGCAGGTGAGAAGGGTTTATTATTTTCTTTGAGGCTGGCAAAGAGGGTTGGTGAGAGGTGATCCAGAAGGATAGTCTGTGGCACGGCTGGAGGTGCGGACGCGGCAGTTCTCTGATCCTTCCTGAACAGCAGGCTGGAGACTGTGCTGACGTCACTCTTGGACAGGATTCCTGGGACAAGGAAACAAGATTAAGTGCTAGAACTAGAAATTCAACCAGATGTACTAGAGCTAGACGAGACCAGGCTAGTCACCATAATGGGCAACGATCTGGCGCTGATTATTGGCGTTGGGTCTCCTTTTAAGCAGCAGAGGTTGATGAGTTGAGTAACGGCAGCTGGAGAATAATCAGGAGCAGAGTGGAGCCAAGCTGGAGGGGGAGGAGTCTGACAGAGGCACCATGACACATGTATCAAAATTGCAGATACTATTTTTAAAAATTACATTAGCCCAGCCTTGAAAACATGAAAAAAAAAAAAAAAAAAGATAAGGCAATATGTAGTTGGCAGAAACTCTCCCTGGCACAACTTTGACTTGTTCTTAATAGTTTTGGTACCAAGACAAAGGCTCATCTTTCTGTGGACGTTAGAGGATTTCATTTAAAAGTAGTTTGGATCTTAGGAGATAGATCTGCTGAAACAAATGTTTCAAAACCTAATCAGATGTTTTTGATGTTTATAACATAGGTTATGAGTTTTAAAACTAAGAAGAGAGTAACTAAACACACCACTACTTCAAATTTACTCTGCATGTTTCAGTGCAAGTATGAGAGAAGCACTGACAAGAAAGATCAAATAACTTTCAAGGTCCATCTATTAGGCATGAAAAGTTGCTGTTCCAGAACCCTCCAGAGAACCACACATGCTTAACACATTTGTCATCTTTCTAGTTCCTCACAGTGCTGCTCTGTACTCAAAAATCAGGCTATGAAGAGTCATACTGTGAATAAATGTTCTCATTTACATGCACGAGATATGCATATCTTTTTTTTTTCTTAGGTGGGACTGAACTGTAATGATAACCCTAAGAGACACATATTCATAACGTGCTTTGTCATAAGACAAATCTCAACAAAACACATTAAAACACAAAAATAGATTTGTGTTTGGAGTGACAATAGAGATGTGATCAAACAAGTCAGATCCTCCTGAGGAACACAGGCTTTCAATATGATCGGCCTCACTTGAACACACTAAAATAAAATAAAGTACTTTTCCATCTATGTTTTGGGGGGATTTGTGTGTGAATGCATTTACAGTGCTTACTTACAGCTGGGGAGCATTCCAAAAAAAATAAATAAATAATGATCAATGAGCTAGTCAACATGGATCATTTGCTGATATGGAAACAAGGTATCTTTCTAGATTTAGTATCTGTTCAACAAAGGCGCTGTATGTTGTGTTTAAGAGAAGCTCGCGTGTTGCGTATACCGGTATGTTAAAAGGACTGTTCCTTCAATATTTAGTGTGTCTTTTCAGTTCAAGTTGTCCTCGGCTCATTTAGCAAAATGTAAACTAAAGGGCCGTGTGTTCTTAAGCTTTAGGCTGCAAGCATCCATATCCATTCAACTTCACTACTTATCAGAGCACTCTAAGCAAGAATGTTAAGACTTCAGACTCTGGGCACCTTTTTAACTATCTATGGGGGTGCACAGAGGCGTTTTGAGTCAGTCTTTCTCATGGACTAGCTAGTTCAAAAATGTCTCACTGAGAAAGCGCCATTGACTGCACATGAGAACTGGACTGAGTGACTGCGACGTCTCACCATAGAAAATAACATGTTAAAAAAAGTTAGCAAGCAAGATAAAAGCTGTTTATTTCAGAAGGGATTTTGGCTTTTTGGAGCTGGCGGGTACTTCCTGTTTGGAATGTGAGGGGGGAGGGATCCCTCAGTTAAGTTTTTTATACAGCTCCCATCTTGTAGTTCTCCCAAAGACCTCATCTGGTTCTTCTTGGAGTGGAGGAAAGATTACATTGAGCTTCTCCTGGACTTTGTGCCTCCTTTTTGAAGAAGACCCCCTGCTAGTCAAACAACTCTTGCGACCTCTCTGCAATCTTATCAAATAACAAAACATGGATCGTGGTAATTAGTGGGGCAAGGGATATCGATTGGCTGGTGAAGTAAGAGTCTCTCCTTTTGGCTCTTTGTCTCAGTGTGTTTACAACAAATTGGTTAATTTGCATTGTAAAATCTCTTGGTTTGATCTGTTGGTCGTTCTTATGCACCATCGTAGTGCAGTAAACACCCAGATTTTGGGGTTGCTCATTCTCACCTTATCCGAAAATAATGTTAGGATAACTTGCTGTTTGGCTCTGAGGCATCATGAATCTTGAAAACCCTCAAGAGGACATCTTAGGACTTGAAAAATCCTATTTATTGGGTAAGCGTGACATAAAAAAAATGACCCATATTAACAGGCACATGAACCTTGCTATGACAATCCTTCTGAACCACGAATAGTCATTCAATTTTGTCCACCTTCTTTTATTTCTGCCATTTTTCTTTTTCCCACATTGTTGTCCACCTCCCAGTAAGAGCAGTCATGTTAGAAATGCCCTTTTTCCTTTGCTGTACCCTTTCACCACAGCTTCTCTCCCTTAGTGACCATGTGAGAAACTGGGACTCAATCAAAGCTGGCAGCATCCTTATTGGCTGAGTTATTTCCTCCACATACTCCCAGACTCTCCTAAGAGGGAGAGGGACAGGGGAGACAGTCTAAAGGGGGCATCAGAATGTGTGAGTTGGCATTGTTAAAAGCACCAAGTTTTAAAACTGAGACAAAAGTTCAGTCCTTTTATCCAAAGACATACACACAGGAGTAAATTACATTTGAAATACAAATGCCAAATCAATCAATGATGAAAGAGATAGCCACCCCTTTTCTGGCGGGGTAGTCAGACAAAAATACTACAGCACACACAGTAATTAAGTATAAGTTATATATTTTTTGACAGCTTTTAAAGCCTTAGTCACAATTGCCCTTAAGGGTGATATGGGCTGTCTGCAGGCAAAACAAATGGGCAAACCTGTATGCGGCACGCAGGTGGCCTGCAGGAAATATTAGGATTGTAGACAGTTTGGTGAGCCAGTAGAGAGAAAATGTTTATGCACATTGATTCTACAGGCATGCTGCTGGTGACAAGTCGTAGTAAACACATAAACAACACAAAAGGGTATAGTAAGTGAAATGCAGGCGTGTCTTATAGATTTTTTACATTTTTCAAGTCCCCTCAAACCCTGTGCATTTTGCAAGGGGCGCATTAGAGCTGCTCAACTGAAATTGTCCTCCCCTTTTGTGAAGCATGATTGTTAGAAATGTTAAAAAACAGACAGAGGATAGATTTTGTGGACATCCTTGACAGTCCTTCGTGAGACATTTATCACATGAACAACAATGGTACATTCCATTTTCATGATGTCCCTTGAGGTAGCCGTGCAAGCGTCAAAGGAACTGCAAGACACACCTGTGCTTACTTTAAAATGCAGCCGCTCTTGCCTGTGGCCCTCAATGGGCCCTTACAACCCTAAAACCCACAACGCTTGTATGGATAAACCCAAGAACGGGTGCATTTGACTAAGGCACAACACTCAGTCTACCGAAAATCTATAACTACTAGAAATACCATGACAGTTAAATGCTGGGACATTGTTTCATACGGAGGCTATGTCCTGACATTAAACAACTAAAATATATCTTGTCCCACAAATTAATATCTTGTACCCACAAATTAATATCTTGTTCCCACAAGATAATATTCCGTTCCCACAAGATAATATTCTGTTCCCTCAAAATACTATTTTGTTCTCTCGAAATAATTGATTTGTGCGAACAAAATAATTAATTAGTGCGAACGCAATATAAACACTTATTCACGTCATAAGTCATTCATAAACACCGAAATGTTCTCCGTCCGGCCGCAAAAGCCGCTTTCAGCGGTAACTTCTGTGTCTCTGTGACCCACATTCGTTCAAGAAAGGAAAAAGGAAAACGAGAATGATCAATTTATTATTGTCTCAGTGAATATAAGAAAAATATCATAAGATTTATGATACCTAGGCTTGCTGCTTTGCCATACAATTTACCGGACATAGCTCCTAGCTCCGCCTCAGAGCTCTTTTGCTTGTCATGTCGGCATTCGGGCAGCTGTAATAATAATAGTAATAATAATAGTCAGGACTTTTCCTTTATTAACATACTCTTTAGCAGTTGCTTTACATCTTGCTGCAAAAGCCGCTTCCTGCCGCCACGAGACAATGATAGAGCAATCATTCTTGCTTTTTAATTTTCACCCCTATTGAATGCTCAGTGTTTAATGTCAGGACACGGGCTCCGTAGTTTCTATATAATTTGAAGTTTATTGAAGAGATCCAAGAGTAAGTGGGAGGTTAGCTAAAAGAGATAAAGACACCAAATTAAAACTAAAATGATTGAGTGTTCCACTGTAACCAAAACAAACTAACTTACACCCTCTCACACCCTCAACTTAATATTGTAACAAAAATGGTGAGCGGTTTTGGAGCTATCCAGCCGTGCAGTTCTAAACCAGATTCAAGTTCAGATGAGGAAAACAAAGAAACAACATGGATCTTTATGTCTGCAAGTGGGTGCATCAGAATTGAGTAAAGAGGGGAGCTTGTGGCCCGCCTTCTGTAGCAACTACAAAACAGCAACAGGCATTTTTTTCTGCTCCTAATTCAAAACAGTTTGAATAAAGAAATACTCAATCATAAAAATAGTTAATAAAGGTTAATAGAATTTTGGCTTCTTGAAGCCCGCAGGCACTGCCTATGTGGAATTTGTTTGTTCATCCAAAAGGAAAAGGTAAAAGGGATAGAAAAACAAAACTTTCTCTTTCTGTTCCATTCCATTTCCCATATATAAGAAGTTGGACAAGATCTTTCATTTTTGTTGTTTTGTGAAAATGAAAAGAAATTAAGAAATTGAAAAAGATAAGTTAGCTCCTAATGTAGCCCTGAAACAGCTATGTGTGAACTAAAGTGTGTGTGTTTCTTTGTTGGCAGAATGCTGTTTTACATGAGAGCTGCAACAAGGAGTGGAAAAACAGTAAGGATGCCAAGAATTGAGGTTAAAAATCCAACCCACACGCACCATTGCAAGCCAGCAACTAAAGCCATATACATACACTTTTTGGATTGTTGCCAAAGCATGGATCACTGATATGTCACTACAGTGTCACTGCCTTTGGTGGCACAATGCAAAAACGCAGCTCCAACATGCGAAGGAATGAGATCAATAAATAAAGGAGCAAAGATTTTGATGGAGACCAGAACAGATGCTTAAAGAATGAAAACAAGAGACAAAAAGGCATTGACTAAGTGAGCCACATCTTTCAGCGTTGTGACAAGCATGTGGAGCCAATTTGTCCACCTGACATATATTCCAGCCAGAGCTCTTCATTTTTTCCCTTTCTATCCACTCAGTCTTTCCATTTAGAAAAGAGGGGCAAAAGGCTTAGAAGGGGATTGGGTTTGTGGGATGTGCTGACATAGGCTAATAAGAACGAGGGGAAAAAGGGGAGATGCAAAGAGCAACACACAAAGGAAAAGAGGGGCTTGTGGTGAAGAGTGCAGGAAGTACAGTAGCTCCTGCAGTAGTTTTCCATCAGTCTGGAAAGAGTTAATGCTCTCGTCTGACTTTGGAAGCAGACAGTCTGTGTGGGGTCACATGATCTCCAAGCCACGTCATTGAAAAGGAGTGCAGGGACTCATTGAAGCCAGGACTTTGAAATAAGAAGGGATTTTATTTGGCCAGGTTTTCCAAACATGCAGCTTTAACAGCACAAGTTCAAAATGAGCAACCAAAGGATCTTTTTCCTTATAAACTGTGTATAAAATAAAAATCCGTTATTCTTCACATTGATCCATTCTTGTCTTTGCTCCAGTTTAAAGCAGCAGTAGTAAAGTTATGCATGATCTCTAAGAACTAGTAGTCCAGATGTGTACATTTTTCATTTCCTGCGCCTGTTTTTACATGCAGAGCATACAAATGACCTGTAATTTATTTCATTCCTTTTGATCCCATTTTATTATACTGTTCAAATTCTTTTGTGATCACACCTGGATGACCTTCAAGCAAACAAGCCTTTACCTGCAATTCAAGAAAACTGTATCAACAAAATCTGTTCCAAAACACACTGTTAGCACAGGCTGACAGACATTTACCACATGATTCATAAAACTAAGTTTAAACAACGATCCATGATTGTGTTCGTGCTTTTTCAGTCTCAGTTCAGTTGGTTTTTGCTATCGATCACCTTGATGTCAGGAACTGGCGGTGTAGGACCCAAAAATGCAGACCAGACTTGGTGACGGAAACTTAGACATTCGATAAATAAACTTGAAAAGACAAAACCAACAAGCAACAAAAAGGTGACACAACAGAACAAAGAGGATGACCTGATGAGGAAAAACTAAAGATCAGACACTTAAATAGACTGGGGGTAATTAACCGAAATGAAGACAGCTATGAATCATGACAAACCTGAAACTGATGTGACTGTGGGACAATTCAAAACAGAACATGACCAAAAGCCATAACACCACTGACAAAAACCAAACCAGAGCTCATAACCCTCACACTTGAAAATAAACCATTAAGAAAACCAAGGTTGTTTCAAAATATTAAAATGTTTTTAAGACTTTGACGTGGTCTAAAGATCATTCACAAAGGATCAAAGTTGTCATAGCATCTACATGTGACAAAAAATAAAAAGAGGTATGATAATTGTGGCAGAAATAGCTGGAAGCTGCAGCTCTTTTTTTTTTTCTCTAAAAAATGTAATAATACATTTGATAATTCTTATCAAAGTGTCTTGAATAGAATCAAATAATCAAAAATAAAAAGTATTTTATGATCTTTCATATTCCTAACTACTCAGCGTTTTATCAGGGCCTGTTTAGATGATATCCTGGAGATGGTAAATGTTTTTAGATCAGTTAATGAGGGCAATTTCCAACAGCACACCTGACCATCTCCCACGGCACACTGGTGTCTGCGGCACACTGGTTGAAAAACACTGAGTTAGACAATTAAAGCGTAGTTTGTGTGGGCATCCTATGAGCATCCTATGTGCATAATATCACATGGACACCTCGTGCATGCCGAATTTGCCAGCGCTCAGTAAGGGGCCAGTATTTGCACCTTACCCTTGGGGCCTTACTCACGGTGCAGCGGTAGGGCGGTCGAGCCATGATCATAGATTGCAGGTTTGATTCCTGCCTTGCACGCACATGAGTCGATGTGTCCTTGGGCAAGACACTGAACCTCACCTTGCCTCTGGTGGTAGGTTGGCGCCAGTGTTTGGCAGCGGAGCTGCCACCAGTGTGTGAATGTGTGTGTCACTGTAAAGCACTTTGGGCCTTGTAGGTAGAAAAGCGCTATATAAGTATACGCCATCACGCCATTTACGTCATTTGTGTGTAAGGACACAAAACGACAGCTTAACCTATATTTCTTAAGTGCGTGCAACTTACCTTAGCCTTACAAATACTTCATGATACACATGTACAACAATGGTATGTTCCATTTTCATGACCAACCTTAAGGTGTCCGTACCAGCATTAACAGAACTTCAAGACACACATGCTGAAGATATGGATGCTCTTCATCAGGGCTACCCACAGCACTCATGCAAGTTAATCCCCTGAGAGGGTCCATTTGACTAAGGCTGGGCTGGCCAACCTTGGTCTTCAAGAGCCACAACCCTGGGTGTTTTTCAGCTCTTCATGGACTGCTTGATGCTGTCTACTGAAATCAGGTGCATTCAGTCCGAACTGGTCAGGAAGAACTGGAAAACAGGCAAGATTGTGATTCTTGAAGATAAAGGTTGGCCAGCTCTGGACTAAGGTTATACTGTCATAGATAACTTTTTTACAAACAGAAGTTGTAGTTTTTTGGCAGAAATCTTATGAACTTTAACTTCCATTGTCTAAAGTAATAGTGCAGTTTTTTAAATGAAGTGTTTCAAGACTCTAAAAGTTTTTTTTTACTTTTATTAAAAATATGAAAGTAGATAACCTGAAGGGTATCTGCTTAAGGACTCTGTGCTGGGACAGAGGTTGTTCAAGGCTGAAGATACCTAAAAGAGCATTAAGACTTAGCCAAGGTCTGTTGACACTTGCCCTGTATTGAGCCAGAGTACCAAGGGGTACTCTGGCCTAAAATCTGCTTTCCGATGCAACATAGTTGTTTCAAAGATTACAGAAACACACCTGGAATACATATCACCATTTAGCTTCATCCAAGACATCTTCCTGCTTTTATTAGCTCAGTCTACCCCAGCTTAAGTGTGTGCGTGCATATCTCAGACACATACAGCATAAAGAGTTGCCAGGGGAACAACTTTGCATGCAAAGCAATGCTTCGGCATAAAGAGAAGCAAAACGAAATGTCCATGTAGAAGACTTTACAATATAAAAGAAAATACAAGGATGTGAAATTCCTCCAGTGGCTGGACATTAAAGTCAGACTAGCATATCAAATAAAATAAAAAAACACCTACCACAGCATGTGCGTGACTGAATCAATACTAGTGTGCCTCATGACCCGGATAGTCACAAACATCCATGTTTTTATTTGCAGACAAACTGTTATGACCAAATCAATGACAGAAATACAAGGCTCTTCCATTTTAGTTTATCCGTTTTTAAAGAAAAAAGTTCAGCGCACTGTCTTGTGGGGTCTAGATGACCCCACTTCCAATGTCAAAGTGCCTAGGATAGCACAAGGGTTATACATCATTCCTGTCTGACACATTCATTTTTAATTTTTAGCTCATCAGGGAAACATTAGATAAACTTTAGTTGTTTTACTGTGTTTGCATATAAAATAAAAGTTGTCCACAGCAGACCCTGGCTTAATCCTGATAAACGTTCCAAAAAGCAGAGTCTCGAAATTCAAATTAGCCCTCATTTGGAGGCTTTTAGTCTAATTGAAGTGTCTGCCAGGTAAATGAAGTTCAGGATAGTTCCAAGAGCCAATGGCGGCAATTTTATCAAAGTGTTGGCTTATTAACAGAGGGCACAATTGGAGGACCCGTGCTGTCCCTTCCTGGCTCGTTATCTCAACAGAAACCCACCACAGCCTTGGCTAATTGGCCTCAGCACACAATAAAACTTCAAACATTTGGAGAGGTTTGTTTTTGGAACTCGCTAAATGTTATCAGTAGGTCTAGCAATACTAAGCCCAGGTTTCCTAATCTTGCACACTAATGATGGATAGAGCAGGCTCAGAAAAATATTTTGATACAGTGACTAAAACAGGAAGTAGTCAGGCTGCCCTGCTTTCAGAAAAAAAGGGTGTCTGCCAAAGCGGCCCATTCCTTTTCTTATAATCAAAGTATGACAACAGAATATAACATTTAACCACTTATATACTGTAGCAACTTATTAGATTTTTCATTTTTGCCTTTATTTGCCTGTGTGGTGCTCCTTTGTGACTCCCCCTCAAAAAAGGTTATACAGTGTAGCTGTGACGTCTAGTAGACAAAGGACACAAGGCAACAACACATTTGAACAAACAAAGTTAAATATTTGTATCAAATCAAATCAAAGTTTATTTGTGTAGCACTTTTACAACAAAATGTACTTAAAGTACTTTACATGATGACATTTAAAAACAAAAGGACAAGACAAATAAATATGTAATTAAAAACTGGCACAATGCCCCCCACCCCCACCCCCCACACACACACACACACATACTCACTCACTGTGATAAAAGACAAAAGGATGCAATGTAGAAACCTGGCCTTGTACTGAGGTGGGGGAAATTATGTTTTGGGGACATCCCACCCAGGTTCACAGAGTCCACTACCACAGGACCCCCCCCAGATCTAGACAAAGAGCTGACCTGAGAGATCCCATTGCAGCAACCCCGCTCAATGAGAAGGGTGGATCACCGATGTGGAGGATCCCTCGGAGGAAAATAACTGGAATTACAGCGACAATGTAAAAGGAGTAAAATAAAAGAGAAAATAAATGAAAAAAGAAAATAAGTACATAAATAAACCTTAGTAGAAATGTAAAATGGTAAAAGTGATTAAATACATTAAAATAAATAAATAGATTGATAAAAAAAATAGCTATATACACATTATATCAAATTGATACATAGTTGTAGTAAGTAATGTGTGCGTCATGTTTGTGGACTAGGGGAACTAACATGAGTAGTCTTTAAATATTTTAGCATTTTTATCTGTGTACAACTTTGGCAAACATGATTAGAAATAACAAGTGTGCACAGTTAGAGCAGTGTCAGCACTCAGTGCAAGCAGAATTGCATGCGTAATGAAAGCATGATCTGATGCATAAATGTGCTATGCTCCACACTGTTCTAACTTTACTTTAGACCAGGGGTGGGGAAACATTTTGACTTGCGGGGCACAAAGGGTTCTAAAATTTGATAGAAGGGCCGAACCGGCAGCGGATGTGTTGAATGTTTTGGTCATCCACCTAATAAGAGCAATAAATAACATTGAATCTGGACGAAAACGTGTTGATTGAAAATTAATTTATATTTTAAAATAGAACATGTTTGAGTTTTTATTGCAAAACTGTGACTTTTGTTCTCATTTTAGAGCCATTTGCACCATTTGATGTACATCGTGTAAAACCCAAAGTTAGAGAAATGCTGCTTTCAAGTGATGTTTGAATGATCGTAAGAATGAAAAACAACAAATCTTCCAACACTACATTGATGCTAGAATGGAGTCCCCAAACTTTTTCTTGTGAGGGCCACATACTGGTAACCTTTTTTTTCTTCTCTATTGAGTCCGATTTTAAACTTTCTTTTATTGTGAAGCACTTTGGTTCCCCTGAAGAAGTTGTAAAGTGCTATATGAATAAAACTTCATTTATTCATAAAATAAACAACACTATTTGTGAAGTAAAAAAGCAAAACTCTCTGTGATCTTCAGAGAAAAAAACGCAGTAAAATTAATACTAACACATTTAAAAAATATAGCCTAACCAATAAATAGTCTATCTTCTCCCCTCATAGTCCACTTAAGACTTTGGAGGGTTGCAGCTCCTCACACATCTCACAGTTGTTGTGTTATACTTCGCAAATCAAACTGAGCAGCTGCACTGTGTCCTGCACGTCTGTTTCTCATCTAGTAATAAGGAAAAAAGGTCACATTTTTCTGTCTTCTCCTGCAGCTGGACAAATATCTGCATTACCTTTTCACCAGTACAGTGTTCCCTCATTTATCTCAGGAGTTACATTCTAAAAGTAACCTGTGAATGATGAAATCTGCGGAGAATGATTACAAATGTTTTATGACAGTAAAACCCCTCACTACCCACTCACTATACACTTTTCTCAGACAGACATGAACATTTTCACACTTTTTTGTCTTGTTTGAATTCTCAAAGTTCAAACCAGAAATTAAGTCCAGCATTTTAGAAGGAAAACAAAGATCTGATTGCGATCAAAGATTTCTGTGGATCTGAAGAGCTGTGTGTTTCTGGAGGAGATTGATTGAGAAGATCTCCATCCAAACAGGGCACAGAACAGGATGCGCTTTTTGAAAAAAAAAAAGAAGGGTGGATTACAATGTCACGTTTTGTGTGTGTCTCGATCGTGTGGCCAGATTGAAAAAATGATAATAAATCACCGGACCAAACATGGAGGCGGGCCAGATGTGGCCCGCAGACCGTAGTGTGCCCACGCCTGCTTTAGACAATGATGAAAGCTTTTTATGAATATGCAGTAGGAACCTGTGTAAGAAATCTTTTACTCAGAAATAAAGAATAATCTTTATCATGTTTTCCAGCATGCTTCAGTCTTTTTATACAGACCTGTTGGGCAGTGCCATGATCCCTATTTGAAACCCTAAGGGTCAAATTTAAATACATGACTAGACAACACTGGGGTCAAATTGCTTTAATTTCAGGGTGTGTCCTGTTTCTCTGAGCTGAAAACCATCATCATGTCGATCAAATGGTTGTGCATTTAACTAAGTGCTAAAATAATAATAATGTAAAACTTATTTGCTATTAAGTGCTGCAAACAGTTGCTTGAGAAAGCTTCTTAACAAATTACATAAACTGCAAACCTGTTTAAAATCAGAGGTTTTCTGCATCTAAAATTGTGATAAATAAAAACCTTCTATCCACCAAATAACAGACCATTTATTCTATTTAGTTTATTACTGTAAAACAACATCTGAAACAACAGCTCTGTTGCAGAGTCAGCATGTTTTTTATTTTTATTTTTAAATGTAATGCTGATGAATGCCACACCTCAATAGTCAGACGTCCAACATGTCTCCACATCTTTGAAAACTACTCAAGCATCCCAGATGCAGAACAGCAACAACTTTGCAGCGTTAACAGAAACAACAGCCAAATTTGAAAGGAAAAAAAGCCAGCAGCTAAACGCCTGCACTATGCTTTCCCCCTTTATGGTTAACTAAAATCCAAAACATCTTTTTTTGAATCCCAATGTTCCATCTGCTTGTGCAAACTGCTGTTGTGGATCTACAGTTTGCGATCAAGAAGCTGTTTAGGAGACTTCAACAGAACATCAGACTGACAAAGCAAAACCAACATCTCAAAGGTCTATTTATTGAAGAACAGCAGTGCCATTGGCATTGTAAGGCTCTGCAAGAAGGTAAACAAGTGTTTGCTTTTTTAGTTAAAAAGATAAGAAAAACTTGAACTTGTGCTAGCAAGGTGCACCTAATAAAATAGCAGGAGAGTGTACGGTAAATGTTTTATTTTGCTTAATCTGACTTAAAGTTGGAAGTGCCTTCTGAACAAAAATAAACCACTCATTCATGATTCATTCATATGATTCAAAATTGTTTTGATTGCACATATTTTTAAGTTTCTAGAGTAACATTGTTTTGTGTGCATGTATTTTTGAGTTTCAGTTACATTTTTCTATTTAAAGTGCAACATATTTTATTAGAGCACACAATTTTTTTAAAGTTTAAAACTCAAAATGGCAGAAATAATATTGGCACACAAATCACTCCAGTTTGAAGGCTACACGACTAAAACTTGAAATTGGGCTAAGTTTTGAACATTCCACATGAGACCACCTACTTTTATTCAAGCATCTGATTGTTCAGTTTATAATATTAATTAACTTGCACTACAGAAAAAAAAAATATATCAGGATAAAAACGAAGAAAATATTAGGAAGAACATGTTTGAAAAGGTAAAAAGATCAAGGATAGTCATCCCAACCAATAGAATGACTGAGTAAGAGCTGTTTCTTTCTTTATAGAAGTCTATGGAATTTTGGCGGGTACCTGTTTGGAACGCTAGGGATACGGGGTCACTCAGTCCAGTTCTCACATTCAATTGTTCTATCCAATTAGTAACTAGGCAGAGTGATAGGCAGAGTTTCTTTGGGAAGACAGTGGGATACGGAAAGTTGTTAGCATGTGCAGCTGGTATGCTTGAAAGGATGCTATCAAGGACATGTAAAGAGATACCAGATGTCTGACCACTGAGCCATGGTATATATTCAACAATGTGCTATCGCTTGACCAGATTAATGTTGACTTTTCACTTGGGAATAGAACTAAGGGTGTTCTTACAATTTAAATACATGTATATTGTAATATATTCAGATAGGAGTAATTCACCATTTTGTATATATAAACAAGATCACAGGTGTTTGGAAATTGTGACTTAAATTTTAATAGCTTTCATCAAGTGCAGGCGACCAGCAGCCACATAAGGTGCTAGTTTTCATTTGGCATCTGTGCTGCCTCACACCCTGTCCCCTTCCTTCATATGCATCAGTGGTCTCTGCAATTAGTTTAAATTAGGCTCCGCTGTTGGAAAAGCTGGCCTCAACCCGGGCATTTACAGCAGCAGGGTCCGTCAGCAGGGTGATGTTTTCAGTCCTGAGTCAGCGAAAAAAGGACACTTCTTTATACAAGAAGACAGCATAGACTGAAGTGTTCCGAGCGTGCTTGCTCTGTAAGATTCATTCCTGTTAGAACAAGTACCATAAAGACCAGCTATTCGTTGCCACCAACCCTCCCTTGCGTCGTCCTGGCCATTAACAGTCTTTGAGGGTTTAGGGCTGTCCTATTCAATCCTAGAGAGGAGATATGCTCCCTATCATCTCTTGGAATCAATGGCAGTGCAGGGCAGAGAACAGAGAGAGAAAACAGAGAAAGGCAGACAGTGCAAGAGAGATATATAGAGAAAGAGAGTGTTCCACATCAACTCCTAAGCTGATCGATTCCATCCAAACAGTAACCAGTGGCATTGATCGCCATCTAAGTAGCCTTCTTGCTGTGCGTTACACTAGAACCTACACAAAGCCACTGAACTGATCCTCACTGAAGGTCATTTTTCTTAACACAAACTCTACTTTGGCGTCACCTTTCAAAAAAGCATGTATGTGTTCACCAACATACCACACAAGAGGCTTTGTCACGGGGGATCCCTGTCAATTTTGTGCATTTGTTGTCTTATCTTTAATACGATGTTGGAGTCATCACACATCCTTTGTTTGGTAAATGTAAGACTGTTTTTGTATAGCTTATGATTTCAGTCGAAAAAGCAAACAGACCAAGTGGTGGAAAGACAGACAGAAAGAGAAGTGCAGAGAAGAGTTGAGTGTAGGGTGAGATATAGAAAAGAATGCAGGGAAGGCTTTAAAATATTACTGTATGAAGGTGGTCCTGGCTGCACGGCTAATTATGCGTGACATTACTGAATAAGCTGTTCCGCTTGCTACATTTTATTAAGGGGAGTGAGAGGGTCCATTCATTATTCATTGATTTTAATAGATTCTTTTTCACAGTAAGAAAGACAGGAAAGATGCAGTGAAACTGTAGACCGCTGTTACAATCTGCCATCAAAAAAAAATCCTATTTCTTAGGAATACTTATTAAAACTGAAAGACAAAATTATCTTTGCCATTTTTACTGGAACTTTAAGCTTAGGAGCAAGTCTCACACAGTGTGTGAATGTGTGTTTGACTGCGTGAATGGGTCTGTGACTGTAAAGCGCTTTGGGCCTTAGAAAAGCGCTATATTAGTATACGGCATTTACCATTTACGCCAAGTGAACATCTCAATGCTCAGCTGCAGCAAAAAACTAAAACTACACAAAGCTACTCTCCAGACAGCTGTACTCTTTTTACCTCTGTGGAAAACAATGACTCACTTGGAACTCTAAAGACATTTCTTTTGTCTTCAATTCCTTTTGCTTTTAAAAAGTGCCTCAGCTCTCCAGATGAAGACACGTAATTGTTTATGGACAGGGATAAAAAGTAGATTTTTGTTCATGCCAGTAAAATTATGACAAGTTTCATCAATATGAATTTTATAAATAGCAGTAAATGCAGATTAGAGATGGAATGATCAATCGAATTATTGATTTATCCAATCAAATTGATCTGTTTGATTGTTATTTGAATGAAATCTAACTATACCACTATAAAATAATTTCAAAATGAAACAAATTGAGGATAATAGATCTTGGAAAATATAATTCGAATTGAGACATTGTTGGTTTATTTTACTATAACATAAAAATAACCAAGTGCCATCACAGCAGACAACATACATGTGATGTCAGCCAAAACTGATCAGTCCATCATTCCAATGTGTGGAAAAACTTTGAATTTAGCAAAGATGTGACCAGACAGTGTGGTAGAATGTTCTAATAATGTTCCTTTTGGATTATTTAGATGTGGAGAAACAACAGTGGGCTGAACTCTAGGAAGAAAAAAATGTATGAATGGATTGGACATTAATTCTTGTTTACTTCTTTGTTTGACCACATATTTAATTTAAACTTGATGATCTTGAAAGAAAACCAAGGAATCTGAAAAACTTCTGAGTCACACTTGTTGAAGTTTTGGCTAAAGATGTCCTTGATCAAATTTATGTCAGTAAATTGGATTTTTGAACAAATGTTGACTATGAATCAGATCAGCAACCACAAGTTATGATATGAACCAAATCCTTGTCAAAATGAAACGTTCCAACACTGATATAGATAGATGCATTTAAGAATAAATCTTGACTTTTAATAAAAAAGTAGATGCATTTAAGGGAAAACAAAATATGTAAATTGATTATTGTACTAAAGAACTTGATAAATGCAGAAAATGCAACTCCTTTCTCATTTCTTCTTCTTCACTACTAATTTCAGCTTGTACATCCTATTCACATGCAATCTTCTTTGTGAACAATCTTCCCTGCATTGTTCTTATTTCAGTGTCTTTGTTAAATATAAAATTAAATTTTCATTTCTACTTCAAATCACAATAGTGTTCAGAAAACTGTAGGAATCAGTTATTGACTTTCTTTTCACATGTCAAGCAAACCAACATCCAACTTCCATAAAAATATGCCTACTAATCTTGTCAAGGATAAAAACCACATTTTTTTGAGTATTTATTCAAATTTTGTTGAAGGAGCAGATAAAACCAGATGTTTGAAAAAGCTCATAGTTATGATGCAGCAACTGCCATAGGGGGCCAAAGTCTTCCTTCTCTGCTCCGATTCTAATGCATCCACCACCAGACGAATAGGTACATTAACGTCTTCATTCTCCTCGTTTGAGCTGGAATCTGGATCAAAACTGTACAGCTGGAAAGCTCAAATACTGGTCAAGTTATTTATTTATTTTTGTGCTACGCTACGGTTAGCTTGAGCTTGTGAGGTGTTTGTCAGTGGCGGGAGAGAATGTAAGCTAATGGCTGATGGGAAAATTAGGGTTAGGGGGGAGGACCTACTTGAGAGTGTTTCCCCTCCTTTGGTTAATATATATATATATATATATATATATATATATATATATATATATATATATATATATATATATATATATATATACGGTATGTACACACATTTTTAACGACAATAACTTCGCTACCATCTTTTTTTGCCATAATTTCCTCACAGCCATTTCTTGTATTTCTTTCAGTATATTGGCAGCCCGAAGTTTGCTCTTTGAATTTTTTCTTTTCTTTTGATAATTCACAAAAGACTGTTAGGGTTATTTTGGGTAGAGTGTTATAACCAAGGATTGTGCCTTTGTCTCTCTGGAAATGTTTGCAACACATTGAAAAGTGCTACGACAATCTGACCAAACATTTTTGTTATTTTATTTTCTATTTTAGTGCCTGCTTTTTTGATCTTCATCTTTTTTTATTTAATGTTCAGGGATTGTTTTTTCTTCTAAGTCAGTTATTCCTTGTGGTTTAGGTGACTATAGAAAGCATGAGAATATAAACATTTTCTTTTCTGTTATTCATTTTGGGAAACTATGTATCATTGGTGGAATAAAAAAAACTTCATAAAACGCTCCTCAGACTAAATCAATTGGGCTGCTTTATATGGTTTCTTTGTACACGGTTGGGATGACTGTGGTTTACACTCTACCTTTAACTGAGAGCACTGGCAAAGTTAGAGAAAATCAGTGAAGTGCATTTCACTCTGTACAAGGCATCAACTCAAGCCTCCAGCTGTGTGAGCTCTAGCGATTTTAATCTGTTCATTTATTCTCTTCTACAACAAATGTGCCAAACATCTGATTCTATATAGGTATGCCAACATTTTTCCAATGTGCCCAGTGTGTAGAGGTGGCAATGCTAGTTTTATAAACCCGTAGAAAGGAAAACTATTGTCAAAGAGAAGAGTGAAGGTGCACGCCACACATGCTTGCACTTCTGTAGATGAAACCCACTGGAATAGGCTTGCTTTGGGAGCAGCTGTTACTGTGTATCTCCGGGTTGCCAGTGTGAATTAGAGAGAAGGCAGCTCTGCCTCCTTTAAATGTTTCATGATGTTTACCAGGCTGTTTGTTCTGAGAGCAGATCAAGGGCGGACCACTCCCACCAACACCCACCAAGGGGGGAAAAAAGAGCAAGGCACAGGGGGTGGGGGTTGTGTGTGGGTGAATTTCTATCAAGCTAGATTGATGGATGGATCCCATAATGGATCGTAACATAGGTGAAAACAGACACGCACCAAGTTTCCTACTGGAATTGAATATTCTAATATTGTTTCCTGTCATTTATAGTTTGGACCGAGTGTGTAATAGTGCATATGTTGCGGGATATGCCATTTCTATTAGATGTGGTTGTGTTTTACCTCTACAAAACACTGCCCACTTCCAATGAAAAGTCTGCGTGTTTATGTAAACTTTTGGGCTTCTGCGTTCAAAACTCTCGTGTTCACATGTCGCTGTGCACATCTTTAAGACCGTTTTTGAGCTCCACATACAAAAGCTCATCCATTGAACGCACATTGAAACCTAATCCAGTTTAACTTTGATCACAGCACCATACTGACATTTTCAACAAACGTCTCCCAACTGTAGGTGACAGACATTCAAGTGGCGACAATGCAGTTGCCATGGTCAAATCTCTTCAAACATTTTCGCCAAGCATGCAATCTCCAATGCACGTCACATGCCCGCCTTGAACATAGTATCACTGGCAACATAGTTCAAACAAGACAAAGTGGCATTTCTGATACACCAGCATTAATTATCACAAATGTTAGTGTCTGAACATGCAGTGGTAAAACATTACATGAGCACATCAAAGTAAAGGTTGCTTTTTAAAGAACAAAGCAAATTCAGAAAAAGAAAGAAATTAAAAGCTTGACAAACATTTCAGTGGGAGAAAAATCTAGAAAACAGATTTGCGGAGGATGTATAAATAATTGGACACATTTGGGAATATGCAAAGAGTCCCTTAGCTTTTATCCACATACAAAGAGTAGAATCGCAACAGTGTGGATTTGGCAGTGGTCAAACAGAGAGGAGCCAGCTGTTTTAAACTCTTTTTAGTTTTCGTACATCTCAGCACTGAAGTTAGCTAATTGGCTGATAGCTGAGGCGTGATGAAGGACAAGAGAGTTGTTACATCTCTCTTCTTATTTTTTTCCATCTCCCAACACACTTATATATTTTATTAATTCTAGGTATTACTATTAAAAGACTAATTATGAAAATCAAAATGGATTTGTTGTAGGGCATATGTGGAAACAACATACTCTATTGTTTCTTAGTTTGTGGTGATATAACATACTTTTCTCTGTGTTTAATGCAGAGAAAA
Source organism: Oryzias sinensis (assembly GCA_037389245.1). Classification (NCBI taxonomy): domain Eukaryota; kingdom Metazoa; phylum Chordata; class Actinopteri; order Beloniformes; family Adrianichthyidae; genus Oryzias; species Oryzias sinensis. Next base: position 41,881,202 of record CM074488.1, on the reverse strand, counting down.
CATTTCCTCTCTTACTTGCCATTTCTTCATTTGTAACCCCTGCTGCCCTCTCCTGAACAGACACCTTCCGTCCACGGACAGAGTTTAAAACGATAATTGACATTTTCAGAGAAGATGAGAAGCGACCTGGGGGTGTTTAGGTAATGGCGGATCTCACAACTCTCCTATACTGTTCTGTCAGTAATTACACCGGCGGCACAGAGATCGGACGCTCCTATTGAATTTGTCTACCGTATGGTATGGCAGTCCCAACAGTTTTAAGTGTTATCTTTTTTCTTAATTCTGTCATAGAACCTGCTTGAATCCTGGAACAAGCCCCAACTACTGTTAGGTGAAGGCATAGTACACACTGGACCGATAGCCAGTCTGCTGCAAGGTTACACAATTTAGAGACACCAATTAACCTATGAAGCCTGTTTTTTTGGACTGTGGGAGGAAGCTGGAGTGCCTGGACAAAACCCATGCTTGCAAAAGGAAAAGATGCAAACTTCTCAGGGAAAGGTCCAAGCTTCAATTTGAACTAGAGCCTTCCTACTATGAGGCAAGAGTGCTAGCCACTGCACCACTGTGCAGCCCCTCTGCTGCAACATATTTTCTTACCTAGTTGTTGTTAGTACTACAATTTGTTTTTTACTGAAATGGTCACTACTGAGAGGTACAATCCTCTTTATTTTAGATAGTAGCAATTTTTAAAACCACACAATTCAGTTTTTCCTCCTTTTCTCTACCTCTTCAGAATCTGAAGGATATTCTTTTTTTTTTTATATGATGTATCTATGCAGTTTGTCTGTGCTCCAAAAGTTCTGCTGCCTGCCACTTGGGGGCGACATGTCCAAGCGCTTACATTCATCGCCACATCCGCAATGGCAAGTCTACGGCTCCTGTTGCACCTCATATGCAGTGCATAGTCTCTCAGTAGCTGTATCTTCTTGTGGGCTCCCTCTTTCTCCTCCGCCTCCTCCTGTTTTGCTCTGCACCCCCCCTGCCTCAATCTAACCACCAGCCTCACTTCCTAAATCAGCTGCGATAAAAACAGATGCCTGATTGAAATGTCAGGAGCGTATCTCAAACTGCCAGAACATTAACCTGTTCACCCTTAGGTACCATGCTTTTCTCCAAGGGGGGGGGGGGATTGGTGGGGGCTGCAGCAGGGCGGGGGCTCGGAGAGTTGGAGCAAAGATGATGAGGAGGACGTGGCAAAACACTGAAAGGAGGTGGGGGAACAGGGGGAAATGCCACTGATTAAGAGCCCTCTTGTGTTATGGAAAGCAGTGGGGGGATATATAGGACGGCTGTTGGGAAAACAGAGAGCGTAAGCATGGTAGACAGAAACACTCCAGTGGATATAGGGAGGTGGACGGGGTGGTGGGGGAGTGCAGTAAAGCAGAGAGACAAGAATGAGGCTCAGAAAAAGAGGCACGAAGGTCGACTCAGAAAAGCCACAAAGTCAAAGAGACATTCAGGAATTTGGTGGGGTAGGTGGGAGGTCAGATAATGCTAATACAGAGGAAATGATTAAAGGCTGGGTTAGAAAAGTCAGTTTATGAATGGGGAGGGGAGCAGTAATCTGTAAAAGAGAATGCAGCAGGGATGAAGAACAGTAAGCGTGCAGAACAGAGGAGGTATGTGCTGCAGCTCAACAGGGGTGATTTGGTTGATAATAGGCTGATAAAACTGCCGCCTGCTCTCAATGCCTGTCATAAATTTCTCATTGTTACTACAATCACCTCAATCTTCTCTTTTTTTCTGTTTGAACTCAACTAAGCTTTTGTAGATCCTCTGCATCACAAAACAACTGCTGGGTTAAAGGAATCCAGAAATGTGTTTTTTTCTTCTTCTTTTTTTTAAATAAGCACCCCAAAAGATGGGGGACTGAGAGAATGATGACTTTAGTTGTGTCTTCCTGACACAATCAGCAATCCTGCTGTCTCTGGGAGACAAAGTGGATGTGGCTCCAATACGAGTGGTGCAAAGCCTCAAGGATTTTTTTTTTTGGGGTAAATATGCTGGAAAGGATAGAAGAAGAAAAAAAAACAGTATCACAAATAAATAATTTACTTTGACATGGAGACTTAAACATTGTCTAACTTAAAGATTTGTGGAATGAATGTTTCCATTTTTCTGTTGTGCCGCCTGCAGTGCTAACACGTCACCCTCTTCATTTTCAATAACTGCACCTGACTCACATCATCCCCGGTCTCCCTCCTCGCATCTTCCTACTGGTTTCCATGTCTCCTCTCCCTTGACACGACTATAAATCACAAGGACTGAGAGGGTCTTGTTTGCGTTGGGGGGGTAATTATATGTACCGTATGTAAGCTCTCAGGCCGTGATGAATTAGCTGCCCCAAAGTAGGCCACTTCTGACTGACACAGATGGCATATGCATCAGGCTCCACTAAATTAAACACATTGAAATGGCTAAATAGGTGAAAAGAACAAAAATATGTAAAAAAGGAGTCAAAACTTAAGTTATAGAAAATAGAAACCCATAAAGAAGTTGGGTGCTAACTGGTCAACAGATGAAGTTTAAAAACCCTGAAGAATTATTCAAAATTACCACCATTCAAAATCATTTTCTTTTAGCTTTTAAGTGTATTATTATAATGTTAATTCCTCACATAGCAGTATTTTGATCCATTCACTCATTTAAGAGTATTCTTCTAAACTCTTGCGCTCTGAGCAGCAGCCCCTCCTAATCCACGAAAACGAGTGGGTTCTCACTTTGTGACGTCATAAAGTGAAAAATGCTTTACAGGAAGAATCTGCCCTGCCAGCACCGCCCCCAGGCTAACACACACACACTTTCTCTGTGGAGGTAGCGCTGTTTTGCTAAAACCTTTCCTTTAATATGCACAAAATGCACATCCATCTTTACAAAAGTCAGGATTGTTTGTTTTGGTGAGTGAGACGCAGACACGCTGCAGAGGCCGACTCTAGGTTGGCGTCATGAAATGTGCTGGACCCACACAAAGCGAAAGCCTGGGCCACAGAGATTGAGTTGTCTTAATTCCGGGTAGGAAAATAACTATTTAATGTGCAAAAATTGTTCTTTAGTTTGCCAAAAGTAATGTATCATCATATATGAATATTTTTTTCTATAAAAAGCTTTACAATAGCATGGTAGTTTGGTAATCTTCCATATCAGTTAGAGTATTTTAAACAAAACTGTCCAGGCCCTTATAGTCTATCTACTCTTCTGTTCTTTCCTGTAAACCATAATTTTTTTCATTCATTCATTTCCTATTCCTTCTCTCATTTATCCATTCCTTTCTACTATCCCATCCTCTTTACTTGATCCATTCACCCCCCTTGTCTTTCCCACTCCTCATTTCTTCATCCATTTCTTCTCTACATCCATCTATCTCTCAGTTGTTTTTCCCAAATAGATATATGAGCTTTATTGTTACTTTTAGCAGAACATTACAAATAAACTGAAGAATGTAAAAAAAGTCTAATTAACGATACGTCCTTCTGCATTTGGTCATTGTCTGGGATCTGTCTGGGAGATAGAACTCCCATAAAGAGTCTACAGCGTTAAAAACTGATGCTAAATACCCAAATGGGCTGGAGAACTTACCGTTCATCACTAGCTTACTAAATATTTTCCTCTTTCAACTATTGTTATGTTGTGGCCCCTGATAATAAATGAAAGATGCAGACTTTCCCAAACCTGAGCTATAATTTGTTCGGTGATCCTAATAAAGTAAAAACAAACAATGATGTATTTACATTCCTGTGGTTCTTTAGGAGTTTAAATTTCTATTCAGATGTAACAAATTCAACCAAAAGACCTTTTAGGAAAAATATACGGACATAGAACATTTAGCAGGGTTGCATTCATTGGGTGTCTTTTTGATCTTGACCAGTGATGGCTCACCACTTAAAAAAAAAAAAAAAGTATCTAATTTCTGATTTCGTCTGATGTCACGAGTGTCAAATTTCTTCCCATGTACAATTCCATGATGATCATGATCAAACATGAACTATAACATTCCCAAAGCTTCCACTGGAAAAAAAAAAAACAACATCAGGCTTTCGCTACACTTATTGGCTTTTCTTTTTGTGTAACCAAAAGTCTTACCAGATGTCTGCAATGCAATATCAAACAAGCACTAAAGAAACAAGCTATTCAAAAAGCGACTCAAGGGTCACATTTGGCCTAGATATCAATGTAACTGGTATGCTCTGCTTTGACTGCAAGTTTTATTATATTTCAAAATTTGTTAGATACTATCCATCCATCCATACATCCATCCATCCTAACCCGCTGACTCTCTTTCGGGGACACAAGGTTACTGGAACCAACCTAGCTACTGTTGGGCAAAGGCAGGGTACACCCTGAACAGGTCATCAGCTTATTGCAGGGACACACAATCACACACTCACATCTATCCTAGGGGCAATTTAGAGACACCATCAACATCCAGAGTGCCAGGAAACCCACCCACACACAAGGAAAACATGCAAACTCCACCCAGAATGGTCTTAGTCTTCTCGTTGTGAGGCGAGAGCGCTAAGAGAACCCTGTATTAATGTAAATGCCTCAGGAGCAGCTTTGCTAGCTTTTTTTTTTAAAACATGATTTCAGTTTAAATCTGAGGGTGTTGCAAGTTGAGGTAAGATATAAAAGCATGCCATTTTCAGTTAAAACCCAGTTCAATTGGACTTAAAGAGGCTGGTTAAAAATATCCATGGAATGCTGCTCATTTTGTTGGGAATTATTGTGTCCTCTGAAAAAGACCTGTTACACCAATCATCAGAAATAATGAACCCTAAAATGAGAAACTATTTGAGGTACTTGTTTGTTGTTTTCCCAGTATCACATGCTACTTGACACATGCAAATAAAATCAATCAAAACATTATAAGGGAAAATCAATGTCTTCTTTGATTTCAGTGACTTAAACTTTATTTGACAAAAAAAAACAAAAAAACCTGAAAGGCTCTGGGCATACATATAATGTGACATCTTAGGGTGAAATTATTATATAGTAATGTACCATAACCACATGAAAAATGCTCACATTCATGCTTTTTGGCTCGACCGAATCTTGGAGCCCTGCTTAGCTCATCACCAGTAAATGTAGCACCGGCAGGTTTAAGAAATCTTACACATTACCTTAGTGATTCTGAAAAGCATGTTAACCAGTTTACGTTAAAAAAATAAATAAACAAAATGCTGGATCAATCTTGACACTGATTTTCTGAACTGCTTTGATATATCCAACTGCAAAGAATTAAAAAAAAAAATCTTGTTCCAGAGAGCTTTACTAGCCTGCAGAATTAATCAATATAAGTGATTTTCTAAGACGCTTTTGATGCATTTCAGTGCCAAACAATATTAGATGCCTTTGATTCTTTCTAATAGATGAGCCTTTGTTGGATTAGCATTCTCAAAGTCCTGCAGACAGAAAAATATCTATTTTGAACACAGTGGTTTCATTGATTACTACCTGAGAAAAAAATAAATAAATAGAGAACAGGGTGTGTTTGAATTGGGGTTGAAAACAAAACGGAAGGAAGTTGATGTGAAATTCCTTGTTTTGCATGCGTAACCCCTGCTTCACGCCAGCAGTTGTCATCTCTGAGCTGACAAGTGATATTCAGCATGTTCCAAACACTGTGATAGACTGCTCTATGGTTTGTGTCTGCCGGTCAGAAAGTGACAAGAGAGAGGAAGCAGGAATAATTTAGCTGGATCGATGAATACCAAATACGGAAATGGGGGTTGGGAGATGGAAGTGGGCAGGGAATGAGACAGGTGAGGAAATACACTTATCTACTGTCAGGTAAATAATCTTTTTTGCCATCCGCACTCCAGATTACCACAGCCCGCTTCATCCATGCATAATGTTTTTTCTTCATCATTGGTGAAGTATTTCCTTTATGAGACCGAAATGCAAAGAGAGGAAGAAGAGTATGGAGTAGAAAAAATATCACACAGTTGTCGACAGTGCCTTTGAATTGTCTGGGAAATATATTATATGTGCAAAATACACACCTACCCACATTTTCAGCTGGACATTGAAAGTCTGAACTGTATTTACAACTCTCCTGACATTCACCATGACAACCTGACACATGGTGGAAGTCCTCTAAATTCCACACAGGTGCACCTACACGACTCGCCAAGCATGCGTGCATAAACTCACTACACAGAGATCAAGACAGTAATTACGTACGTGTGCTTTTTCCTGCTTGTGCTGTATGTGTTACATTGGTTTCTGGTTGGATACTTTATTGGTTTCATTCACAAGTATGTCTCGGCTGTTACATTCGTTTCATCTCACCTCAGATAGATTTCAGCTCAGCACCCACCCAACACTTTTTGCTTTCCCCTTGTCTCATTGGCACTGGCGTCAGCTCTCGCTGGAGGTGTGTGCCGATCCAGCTGGTGTGTGTCATGCACTGCTGCTTGGTGTTGCTCAGTAATGGCCACAGTGCCTAGAAAGCAGCTGGACACACACACACACACACACACACACACACATACACACAAAGGTGAGAGAAAAGACTCACAATTCATCATCTTCATTACCATAGTGTCTGTCTCTCACAGAGAGCACAGCCAGGTGGGGGGTTGGTATGGGCTTTTGTTTTACCCTGGAGCACCGTCCAAGCACTTTGGAATGGCTTTCAGTGTGATGACCAGTGGCACATTTCCATTTCCATCAAACCAGAAATGCCACGGGAGTAAAGGTTTAAGGCAGAACTTAGATTTACTGAATTCATTTGGAACAATACAGTACCAATAACAACAGGCTTTGTAAACAAATCAATCTTAGTTCCAACTTTCCAACTCTCCCTTGTCCCTCCAACAATGAGTGCTATGGGTTCTAACTGCGAACTGCCTCATGTCCACCAAATTTGGTATATTTAATGTAATGCCAAACCATATATAATATGTAGTTCACTGAGTAAATGTAGAAATCTGATTAGAGTGGTGGACTCAATGTTTATTAATGAACTATTTAACTGTGTCCACCCACTTTGGAAAAGATCTGCTATTCTTAGAAAATCCCAAACGGCATATGGATAACATCTGGTCAGGATCAAACAGGAAATGCCCAATGCTTAAAACGTCATGACCTAAAATCCAAGAACATTTTGACATGACATTTTGAAGCCACGTTGTGTGATGGGATCTGGACATAAGTTAAAAATTACTAGGTGGTGTCATTTAAAACAGACTGAAATACATATGTTAGGAAGTTACCCAAAGTGATGGATTTTTGAGAAGGATCTTTTTCCCAGTGTATTTCTCAAATATGTCCTACATTTAGGAATGAGAAACATAGTTACAATTCAAAGATGCAGATACACTCATAATTTATCATAGGAAGTAATGTTATGAATGATAAATTATGCCCATGATGACAGCGTCATGCAAGACATGTTCACAAACAAGAATGAAGCTCCACAAGTTTCAGGCACTCTATTTTCTGCACTAAAAGGTGCACTTAAAAGCTTTCATTGTTTCACAAAAAGAACAGTGTGCCTTATAACCCACAGCGGTTATGGATAAATTCTGGTTGCGCTTACTGGTGTCAAAGCAATGTTAAGAGGTACACGGCGCTCTGTCAAAATCTTAGATTAGGTGTTGTTGTGAATATGCAAACACAGTCAAACTTTTGGACTGTGTTTTTTCTAAGTGTTACTAAAAAGGTTGGGTAGTCCCTATATAGTGTGCTAGCGGTATTAGTCTGTTTTTTTTTTTTTTTTACGTGTTGCAAACAACGTTGGGAGTTACAGTTGTTATAAATAAGCTAATGCAGCTAACGTGTAGCGTTTTAAAAACAAGTTCTAGACTTTGAACCCAGTTAATAGGGGTGAAAGTATTAATTTTAACAACAATTTGATTTGATATTTGTGGTTGCTTATTTGATTCCCTCTTCATATTTACTCATTTTAAGCAATCCGGTTTGATCCGATTCACTGACCGAAGATTGATTTAGGATATCTTTAACCAAAACCTCAACCAGTGTGACTAAGGCCGCATTTACACTGCGTGGTTCAAGTGACCCAATTCCAATTTTTTCCTCTCATGTGGCACAGATCGGATATGACTGGTGAACGTGTAAGCAGGAAAAAAGCGCATGGATTCTGATTTTCTCAGATCGGAATCAGGCATATGTGAAAACAAATCGGATACAAATCGGATACGTGAATTTGCGTGTGCCATGTAAGCAGACAAATCGGATATTCCCCAGTAAATGCGAGTCGTACGTCAGTGACGTCAACTCAGGACACCACCAACAGTGATCACATGACTTATTATAGGTGCTTTTGTGCGCTGATTTTGCTGTTCGAGGACATCTGGAGCCCCATCAGCGTGTTTCCTTTCAGCCTCAGGAAACCGCTGTTATTTCTGGTCCGGTCCCGGTCGCGACGCAGATGGTAATGATGCGGGACAGCGTTGCTCTGGAACAGGCTAGAAGCCGTTTGTTTCTTTGCTTGGATCAAACTGTTAGTACAGCACAACGTCTGCAAACACTTTCTCGTTCAAAACTCAGTGAGAGCGCATAAGCCGGCCGAGCAGCCCTCCTTTTTCCTCTCCCACGCCTGCCTCATCCTGGAGCGCCCAAGGCAACGCCTCCTTCCGTCGCAGCGTTGCCTCCATGACAACCCCAGTCACACACATGTCCGAAGGAGATCCGCGGAAGGCGGAAAATGCTGCTATGTTACGTAGTCCTCAGAACGTCTACGTTTAATAGTTTCAGCATTGTATAGTCTAAATGCAAAAATGGGATACGGGTCACTTTTAAAAGATGATATAAGCGGGTCGTCAAAAAAATCAAATACAGTCAGAAAATCCGATTTGGGCATCAAGACCTGCAGTGTAAATGCAGCCTAAGGGATAAATACCTGGGTACTGAACAGCGTGGGTTAAATTTTCTAGATTCATTTCATTTTTTGCAAGATAATTAAGTATAAATTAAATATACGTACAAACAAACAAGAATTAATGGCAAATCCATTTACATAATACTCAATTCGATTTGATTCGACCTCTGACAGATTGATCTGATTTAATCTTCGGAATGAAAATCAATTCATCGATTAATTCTGACACCCCTAGCAGTTAACAAAGTCTGTCTGATGGACTTATCTCTGACTTGAGTCGCTTAATATGCCTTATATTTCGATGCACCTTTTATATGACAAAATTTTAAAAATGGGACATCCATTGATGTCCCTTAAAATCTGCTGCGCCTAATGGTGCAAAAAATACGGTAAAAATAGTAAGTGCCAGATTTAATCAATCCTTTCTGAAGTTGTATTAAAACAACAACAAAAAAAGTACGTAAGCATTTCATCTGCGCCACAAGATTCAGTTTTGCATTTTAGAAAGTACGACACAGTTGAAGAGACTTTGTGCAACTGCTTTGTTGTTTTCTGTTTGAAAACAAAAAGTAAAATGTTCACTTGTTGTTTTTTTCTCCTAGTGTAAAATTTTTCACATAGGTTAATCTATCAACTAAAATAACTATTGCTATACCAGCATATGAGGCTTAATGCCTCTTTGAGTGCCCAGCACAAACTAAGCTTTCACATAATTACAAATTCTAAAAAGGTAAGAAACATTTAGTTTCTGTAACTGTTTCTGGAAGAATGTCTGCAATGTACTATCAAACAAGCACTAAAGAAATAAGCTATTTAAAAGATGACTTACGGGCAACGTGTGGCCAAGAATGAAAATCTAAGAAGCCATTGAGCATTTGCCAGTGGGTTTTGCGGTTTTACGTCTTTCAACAAATGCGGGTGTTGTGCAGAGGTCTGTATGCCTGCCATAATTTGCGTGCTTTTGGAGAGAGTACACGGAGCTCAGCTCCCCAAACTTTATTTATAAAATAGCGCTTCTCATGCACTTTGTGCAGCTCGAAGCGCTTTAACACTAAAAACAGTAAACACACAACATTACAATAAAAAACCCCACCCACCCTTTACCCTTCCCACTCCCCTCCATTAAACCACATGACCCATGGCACCCACGTACAATGAAATATGACTATGTAACTGTAAAAGAATAAATAAATAAATAAATAAACAAACAAGTATGGCTTGGCTCTGCTGTGAGGAAACAGTATCTGGGAATCCTTTCATACCAGGAGCCAGCCCGGCCACCGGAACATCGCCACAGTGCCCACCCAGACCGGGACAACACCGGGGTCCCCCTCACAGCCAAAAGCTGTAAAATTAGACCCCTGCCGCCCCAGCAAGGGCAACAACTGCAGCAACAACCGCTGACCAAGCCGGCAATCCTTGGAGGAAAAGATCCCCTCAAGAAACACTGGGGCTAAAATCACAAGATGCTAAAATTAAAAACATAAAAAAGAAAAAGAAAACATAAAATTGAAAATAAGATGCGTAAAATTAAAATAAATACATAAAATAGCCTATACTAAAACTAATAGAATAAATTAGGAGTTAAAATCAACTAAAAGCTAAATTAAAAAGGTGGGTCTTGAGCCTCTTCTTAAAAACCTCTACTGTCTCTGCGGCCCTGAGGTTCTCCGGAAGGCCGTTCCACAGGCGAGGGCCATAATGGCAGAACGAAGCCTCACCATAAGTTTTGGTCCTCACCTTGGGAACAACTAAGAGGCCAGCACTGGAAGACCTCAAGGTCCGCGAGGGCTCATATTTTAAAAGAATATCATTTAAATAAGAAGGCCCAAGACCATAAAAACATTTATAAACCATTAAAAGAATTTTAAAATCAATCCTGAAACGCACAGGGAGCCAATGCAGCGATTTTAAAACCGGTGTAATGTGTTCCCGCCCTCTGGTCCTCGTCAGAACTCGTGCCGCTGAGTTCTGTAGAAGTTGTAAGTTTGAAAGAGACTTTTTGGGTAAACCAGAGAGCAGGGCATTACAATAATCTAAACGACTGAAAATAAAAGCATGCATTAGTACCTCTGTGCTGGCAAGAGAGAGGAACGGGCGGACTCTGGCAATGTTTTTAAGATGGTAAAACCCTGTCTTAACGACATTTTTAATGTGTGGGATAAAATTTAGCTCAGAGTCAAAAAGTACGCCCAGGTTTCTCACACATGGAGAAGGTTTAAAATCATGAAGATGTGGTAAAATCATCTCTCTCTTGTCTTCAGAACCGATGATTAAAACTTCAGTTTTGTCCTGGTTGAGCTGTAAGAAATTTTCTGCCATCCACAACTTTATATCTAAAATGCAGTTTAAAAGAGTGTTAACCGGTTCAAGGTCATCAGGAGACACGGCGATGTAAAGCTGTGTATCATCAGCATAGCTGTGAAAGTCAACGCCGTGTCTCCTGATGACCTCCCCAAGAGGCAACATATACAAATTAAAAAGTATTGGCCCTAAAATCGACCCTTGGGGAACCCCACAACTTATTTCGTGGATTCTTGAAGAGCACGTATCCATACTTACATAAAAGTGTCGATCTGTCAGGTAAGAGTAAAACCACTTAAGAACATTTCCAGAGAGGCCCACTAGACTACTAAGTCTGTCTAATAAAATCTGGTGATCTACTGTATCAAAAGCGGCACTAAGATCCAGCAGCACCAGAACAGAAAGTTTCTGTGAGTCATAGTTTAATCTTAGATCATTAACGATCTTTAAAAGAGCCGTCTCTGTACTATGGCCTTTCCTAAAACCAGACTGATATTTTTCTAAAATTTTTTGGGCATTTAAAAACTCATGCAGTTGAGTAGCGACACTTTTTTCTATTATTTTACTTAAAAATGGTAAGTTGGATACGGGTCTATAGTTATCCAAACAAACTCACTGTACAAAATAAAACAATGTAACATTTTCCAAGATTGTAATGTACTTGCCGAAACTGTCATACCAATTTCTAAACATTAACGGGCATCTATGTTTTTTGTGCAAAAGTTATTTATCAAGCATTATTCTTAATCGTTGAGAATCTCTTTAAACGTAATGCTGTTTTTAAAAGTATTAAAATAAAAATAAAAAACTTAGTTTACTTAGACATATATTACCACCTAGTTTTGGTAGGTTTTGTTGAAAGATGCTGGATGTCATTTGGTCAATACTTAGTTTAGTAGAACCATTTTGACTTTGATTTCAATTCAATCTGAATCATTTTAGACTAAGTTCTTAATTTTCTTTCTGTAAATCATACACATCATAGACTGTTATCACACAATCCTAATGGTAACGGAAGAAAGTCTGTGTCTGTGGGTCAATCAATATCTTGTTTAATAGCCAATGAGCATTATTATTATTATTATTATTATTATTATTATTATTATTATTATTATTATTATTATTATTGACCTTTATTTAACATGTGTGACATATGAGCATCTGTGACACAGCTACATTTTCTTTTGAAAACCTGGTCCAACTTAGTTTGGATTTGGTCAGTTAACCATCATTAAATATTATGTGAACACATTAACAAAGAAATACATTATTAACAGTGTGTTTAAAGTCCCACCATGTTAAACCAAAATAATTCAACCAGAAAAAATATTTTTCATAGCCTTCAAGCACTTTTTATAATAAATATGACATCAAGAAAATTAAAAGAGAATCTGTAAATGTAAGTTGTAATTATTTAGTAGAAAGCATAGTCAAAGAAATGCACACAGATACACTCTTTGTGAGGTGATTTTAAATCTCATACAGATTATATTACTCAAAATAGGAAGTCTATTCATGAATTTCACATTTGGCACAACTTCTGTGTGCTGCTGTGCAACTTTAATGTATTATTAAAAGCTAAATAATGGATAAAACTTGTTTAATCAATAATTCACTAAATAGCTGAAGTTGCCAGTTGGAGTTTGTTAACAACATGAAGAAGTTTGCTGGTTAAAAGGGACCAATGGGGCTTCATGCTAATTTGGCCTGAAAGTGAAATCTCCATACCCACTGACAATAGATGGCAATGAAATGAAGAGCTGCAAAAAAATACAAATCAGGGAACTGCTCAACCTGCAGTAAAACCTTAGACTTTCTGTTCTATTTCACCTGTTTTTTCTAAATATTTAGATATAGATCCAGATTAGTATATTATTACACTTGTAGCGATTAAAAAGTGATCTAATTTTAACCTATAGTTCCTATCCAAACTATCTTTTTTTCTGACCCACAATCTGACACTCAGCACTGCTGGTGTCTCAAGGCTTGCTTTGCTTAGAAATGAAAAAGTGAATACGTTTGCTGGTACCTTCAATTGACAAAGAAGAAAAATGGAGGCAGTACTTATTGTGGTTAGTAACAGTGACATTTGACTGGAGGGTCACCGGGAAGCTCTGTGAATCAGTACTAGGTGTCCTTAAACAATCACTAAATTGACTTCTGACCCATAGGTACAGGTAAAAAAAATCATGTGCATTTATCAAATTCCCACAGCAAAACACAAATATTTGGATAAAATTGTGACGATCAAATAATCAAAATAGTGTCTAAAAACAGCCAGAGTCTCCTGCTGAATTGCAGACGAAGAAAAGTTTTTACCCTGGAAGTACCACGTACCACAACACAGTGCTCCCCTGTCTGTCACGGGAGTTAGGTTCTGAAAACAAACCAGGAAAGGCAAAATCTGAGAAATATTTGTCTTTAATTATTACAGATATGATAGTTGTCTTAAGGCTGTAAAACCCGATCACTACACGCTTTATTCACTCTTCTTAGAAAGAGTTCTGCCCATAACTCAGAAACCTGGCACCCTGCAGAAACTATATGTACCAGAAAACAACACAGATTTCTAAATTTTGGCTAAAAACAGGCATAAATATATAAAAAAAAATATTAAACACTGGGAATGCTTTAAAAATAGATCAAAAGATGATCAGAGTGGGACTTTAAAGTACATTAGTAGTGTTAAAAGGGTTTCATAACAGGCCAAAGCTGCATCAGAATCAGCTGATTTACGTCGTTTATGTAAGCACTTGATTATTGTAACATGTTGCATTTCAGCACAAAGCTACTTTTTGTCGCTTCAGAATCATTAGGAATGACGTCAGTTGCGTGATTGAGTTGTAGGAACTAAAAAGAACCAAACAAAAAAAAAACCACTGGTGCTAAAGCCGTGATGTCAAAAAGTTAAACAGTCTCGAAGATCAAATCTAAAAAAAAAAACTGGAAAAAAAAAAACAATACTGCGAGACCACAGATCTGATCCCAGACCACGATCACAATCAGCAAGACTGCGAGGGTGAACAGCGTTATGGCGTAGAACCATGTAACCCAGGTTACTAAAACTTGGGAGAGATGTTTTTTTTTTGTATCCTGTAGATGGCGCTGTAGTTTGGGAAGCACAGACGAACATGCGCGGAGGGATATGAGAGAGATGAGATCTGTGAGCTGGACCTCAGACTGTTGAGAGAACGCGAGCGAGTTGTTCCCGTTCTTTTATGTTTTCTCTTGAAAGAAAGACGGCTTTCTGCAAGATATTGCCTCCCAGATAACACGTTTTGTTTTGTTTCACATTTACAAAGGACTTGGTGAGTCAAATGATTATTATATAATCAATTATTTTCTTTTCATTTTCTTCATTATAAAATTGTGACTTATTTTGATACCGTTTTTATTTTGTAAGATGATTGTAGTCAAAATGGCATTATTTTGAGTTTCTTTTTATCTTGAGAAATTTTTGAACTAAGCTAATGAGCCACAAGGTGCCGTTAGCAAGCTAACCCTCGTGTCAATTAGCTGCATTCCACAATGTGAAGTGTGTTAGCGTGACCTACATTTAAGTGCTGTGCCTGAATTTTATGTTTATTTTTATTTATATACATTTTATTTTGTATTGCACTTATGACAGGTCAGGTTTTTTTTCGTTGTGTGAATTCACCACCGTCGCGAGTGCCCAGTTTCCACACACCGCAGCAAATGACGGAAGTATGGTGATGGCGAGCCACCCAACTGGAGTCTGAACAGAAGCGACCTTACAAGAGCCCTGGACCTCTAATTGCCTCTAAGGAGAAATTGAACACTGCGTTCAATCGTGGTAGGAGAGTGACTACCTTAACTCCACAGGTGCCCAATCACCTGGATCTGAAACAACTGCCCAAGGACGGAACAGACTTGTTTTTTTTTATACTGTTTTGATTAAGAGAATTTTATATATTTTTATTGCATTATTTTTTTTTTTGTGTGAACCAACCTGGTATATTGAGTGTAAAATTGAAACATTAAGGTTTATTGAACTAAAGAGTATTTTTACTGAAAACCTTGCAAGGTAAAATTTGACCAACCCCGGGGTTAATCAATTTTCGTTTTACACACATTTTATTTGGGTTATCAGGTTTAACTGTTTATGTTCTGGAATTATTTGAAAGTGTTTTTTTGTTAATTCCCATCCATTTATAAATAAGTTAAAAAGTTAAAAAAATCACAATTGTGGTCTGTGGTTATTTACTTAATTTAGTCTTTTCAACTGCTCCTCTGAACCTAGAACTATTCTGGTCCAACTCAGCATTTGAGGTGCTACAACCACTTTAGACAGTATTTGCACAGAATGCCTTACAGTCTTCTGAATGCTAAATAAGTAAACTGTACTACATTATAACTTGTAGTGGGCCTTGCACGGAGAGGTCTCTTGATATTAAACCACCCTAAGAAGTGTTCGAAAAAAAAGTTTTGGTGTTTTATAGAGTAATTCCCTAAAGTAAATCAGAGCTGACACAATAATTATTGCATCCCATCTATTCATCAACGTTTTAGTATTTCATCCTTTATCAACTTTCATGAGACCAAAGTGAACTCCTCATTACAACTGCCATAGCAAAGCTCACCTCAAAAGTGTCAAACTCTCAATATTGCTGCAAACCTGTTACATTGAGGAATAATGTTGTAAAACCTTGTCATTTTTCTTTCTTTCTTTTTTTTTGTTAGTTAGGTTAACCTCTGGGTTGTTGGGTTTGGTGTATCAAATGGTTAAAACTGGAAAAAGTAAAGTTCATATACCAAATGTGATTTACGCATCAAGGGCATCCAGTTTCAATGAAAGGTCGATGTACTGATCAGAGGTCCTGTGGTAATTGTTGAGCATCAGACATAAGGTGGCGGTGCGTTCAGAGCTGAAATATCTGAACGTTAACGGATACCTTTCATTTAAAGAGGCCACTTGAACGTGTTTTCTGAACCTGGAGTGAATGTGGCATTAGGCTGAAAACACTCCAATCAGTTCTAACAGCTGATTCCCAAGTTTTTATGCCATCCCTACAGACTTTTTCCATTGAAGCCTTTTGGTTTGCATTTTTTTTTTAAATGGAGACAAAAAAATCTGGATTTTCTTATTTCCTTCAAACCTGATTGTCTACCAAAAAAAAAAAAATCCATAGTAATCTTCATCCATGTTTAGGAAAACAAATTGACTTGTCAGCAGCCACATGCTTATTTTGTTTTGTTCTTTTTAATGTCCAGTAGTTTTTTATCATCATTTTCCTTTCCTTTTCTATTCTTTTTCTAATCCCTTCCTTCAGTTTTGCCCTCCTCGTTGCTCTTTTCTCCTCCTATCATTGTGATAATCATTTTGTCCCCTTAACTTGTTCTTTACTTCTCTATTACCACCCTCTCCACTCTTCTCCCTTTGCTTTCTCTTCCTCTTTCCCTGGCTGTGGGGTGATGTATGGTCCCTGTCAAGGCTAGAATCAATGGGATGCCGGTTGTTTTAATTTAGCCTGGGAGCCCAGCAGATCCAGATCCTCAGTGTCATGGAAGAGCGATAACGGTGGCCTTCATCTGTTTTTACTCTTCTCCCTCTGTCCTCCTTACTTGCTGCACTGATCAACACTTTCCTTCCATTGGACAAAGCTCCGGGGAAGCCCACACAAGTCTTTGAGGGTATTATAACCAAGCTCTGCTGCTATCAGTTAACATGCGTTGTATTTGTGTCCTAACCAAGCGATGAGCTACTTGAGAGGCATTTTCACAACCAAAGTGCATTGATGATCTACTGCGGGGAAAACAAGTTTGATCAAATATATGAAAATTGCCATATGCACTCATTCAATTGGACCATATCACTTGACATAATTCTGCTCTGACAAAAAAAATTCTGATGGAAGAGTAATCAATTGATAATAAGTTGATAGGTAAAAGGTTGGATGAGCTTCATTTGAGCTGTGATCTGCGGCTCATCAGCCACATTTTCCTTGACAGCTCCTGCTTTCATTCTGTCTCATATCGTTTTCCTCCTTTTCATCATCTCTCCTTCATTGTCACCCATCATTAATACAAATCATCAATCCCAATATCCACCACTGCTTGGCGTGAGCAATAGCCGCTGTGCAAAGCATGCATCACGGGCTAAAGTAATTAAAGTAGCTGCTTTCAAACAAAAGACCATGAGCTTTGGAGAAAATTAAAGAAATGTGGGCAGAGAGAAGGGGGTGGCAATCAAAGTGTTGGGTTCCACCACAGTGGTTCTGTTGATGAAAAATGTGCTGTACAACCAGGATGTGTTTTATTGGGCTTTTAATGGGTGTATGCTCGGCATGAAATAGCTTAAGCTGTGTGGCTTTTGTTTTAGCTACAACACAGTTTATGAGAAAGAACATTTGTCGGGGGGAAATCTGTACTGCATCACCAGGCTAATTATTCAGATGCTTGTATGTTTATAAAGGTAGTTGTTAAATCCAATTTGTGTATGAGTGTTTTAGGGAAAGAAGGGGAGTATTTGACTGGTTCCACCCTGATAGTTTACTGCTTGCAGGCTCCTGGTTTGGCTTTGGGCTAAGATTCAAATTCAGTTAAGGTTAGAATTAGGGAAAAAATGGTTAGGTATCGGTAAGGGTTAGACGGTAACAATCAATGAAAGACAGTTCAATTTGTTAAAGTGTTGCCTTTTTTAATCAATTGCTGGCCCCTCTTCAGCAAAAGGGGGAGGAGCTTGGTGGGCCTTCAGGGCCTTTAAGCCCTTTTCTGAAGGCCCTAAAATATCTGAATCATGTGTTAATTATATTTTGTCCATGCATACTCATTCAATCATTCCAAATGGTCTTTCCATTACCGTTTATTGTGTTGATGCTGGTTATGCTGCTGTGTTCTAGACAGACATGTTTTCATATTGGAGCATTTAACCAATCGCATTTCAGCTGTTCTTTGTTGTCATGCAGCGTCAGAGCTAAAGAGGCTTCAGTTTCCGTTCTGCAGGCCCTCTAATATAAAATCAATGACGATCATTAATTTCCCTCAACCAATCAGATTTTGAGTTGGTGTGAGCAGGGCCTTGTTCAGACCTTCTGTTTGGAAAGAAGTTTCAAGAAAACAGAAAAAAAATCCCCACATGCAGCCTTGTCCAGTTTGACACAGAGCTACGGAGGACTTTTTGATCTGTCTCAGTTAAAAACAGAGCTGACTGTAATGTACGCCATGGACGATGTAGCAGGAAAATCTCCCACTGACCTCCTGGACTTCCTTCATCAGAAAGATCTGAGTGAGATCATGAAGCAGCTGTACAGATTTGTGTGTTTGGCGCTGACCATCCCCATATCATCTGGCTGCATCTGTCAAGTGGAAATTTTCTCCTCTAAAGCAGATTCAAACCTACGCAGAAACACAACTGGACAGACTTGGCTCTCAGCTATGGCCTTGATGGAATAGAAAAGGACTTCTTGAAGGACTTCTTGACGGACTACATGACAGGGTGATCGAACTGTTTTTGAGGAAAGAGAGGAGGATGGATTTTGTCTTCAAATGATCAGATTTTTTAAAGAGTGAAATGATAACTATCATAATAAATAACAATCCAAATTTAGGTGGTTATTTTCAATTTTTTTTTGCTGGATGCAGTTGCATTGTTGAGTGTTTTGTTTATTCATTTTATTTAGAGGCATTTGTTGTGGCTTAATGAAGTTTCAATATGCATTGCAAAGTTAGCTTCTGCATCATAAAATGGTTCATGAGGGGTTGAGTGATTCAGACGTAGCACTACTGAAGACACAGGTGGGTAATGCACGCTACCCCACTGCAAAAAAAAAAAAAAAAAAAACATTTATTAGCCTCATTGCATGAATGCCTAAATATTTTTTTTTGCCAAATTCTACTATCTGAAAAAAAATATCGACTCTCTTGCTAAAACATTGCAATTCCGGCATTCCAAAAGCATTCAAAGATAACCCAGTCTCATCCCAAAACGTGCAGTAGCTACATTTGTCCATAGCTACGTCGCAGTACTACAAAAACGGCCCTTAAATTGTGCGACGGCTACGTTTCATTTTCCTATTCATTTTCAATGAGCCTACTCAGGATCACGTGACTTTTGGGTTTTTGCCTGCCGTGAGCAAAAAATATGGCGGATATTTGCTAGTAATTCTGTAAAAACTCCCATAAAATAAGATATTTTGAGGACATCTTTATTTTTGATAACATTTCTAGTGAGAAATATACCTTTTAGTTTTATAATATGTATGCATTTTATTTCGTACAACTTTTCTCAAAAAGGGCTCTGAAATCGTAGAATAAGACTTTTTTTTGGTCTTTTTTTCAATTATATCTGCAAACGTGCGTGGGGGTCACGTGAATAGTATGTTTCTCTTTTTTCTGGGGAAAATGCCCTAAAATACGGTAGATTGCGGACTAAAATTTCTTTATTTAATACCATTTCTAGCAGCACCTGTACTCTTTACTTTGATAACATCCATTCATTGCAGAATAGATCCCTTTTAGATTAAGGTTCTTGATTAAATCTGAAGAAACACATAACAACACAAACTGTTTACACAAAGGCTTCACATCACTTTAAATCTCTGCCTCTCTGCCTCTTTGTCTTCCAAAAGTCCTCAATCCAATATCTGTCAGATGTACATAGTTTGTCCTTTTAATCAACTTGACACATTATTTTTTTTTCATTCACATACCAACTCTTTTTTTTCAAATGTTTCATACATTTGTATGATTTGACAATTTATGCTGCAATTGCGCACTGCGGGGCGCGAACTCGCGAGCTTCTGCACAGCAGCAAAACGGCCCTTTCCCTGCCACCCCCACATGGAGGAATGGAAACCTCCCTAGAGGAAGTAGCTGTCCTATGCTTCTCACTCTTCCCGTATTCTTGATGAAACACGTCCTGTTTCATCAACAATGTGGGAGGAGTAAGAAGAATGAGACAGCTACTTCCTGTCTCACAGCATGTTTATGTGAGCTTGGACTGAAGATTGCTCTTATTGTAAATAATTATTAGTATTATTGTAAATTACTGTCAATTTTTACAACTATTTATAGATGCATCTTTGATTCCATGGATTATTATATTCTTTTGTATTCATTTTTTTTTAATTAATTACGGTAATATTAAGGTTGCCATAATTTAGGTCTGAATCTTAACAATTATTTTTCCTTATTGTTTATTTATAAATCCAGTGCTTTCTCATGGGGATCCCTTATTTGCAGGGCTTGTCCGGCTCTCTCTGGGTGGGTTCTGGGGCAGCTGGGGTCCTGTACTGTGATCCAACCATGGTGTCTCTTGCCGGGCCTATTTTAGGGCTTAGTATTTAATGTGCATACTCTCTTTTTTGCTCTCAAAGTTGCAATTCTCACTCCCACAGTTTAAAACTGAAAAGTTCAGTGACTTACAAAAGAATAACCTTTATTTTCAGAGTTACTAAACATCAAAGATCCAACCTTCACCTTCCAACTATTAGTGTCAAAGTCCTACCAGCAAACTGTTAGGTATTTTTTTTTCTTACAGAGAGAGAAAAGAAATGAATAATTGCTCTGCTTTCCATGTATTTTGTGTGAAAAACTTGGGGTTTACACTTCTCCATCTCAAAATAAAAACCCTCCCCCCCTCGGGATTGCATTAGCTGAAGGGCATGCAATCTGTTTTTTTTTGCTGTAACATTTAGCCCGTGTCAGCCTTGAACAGCTGCTATTAATGTGATTTCTGCAAGACCAATGCTGCTGCTGTCTGCCTGAGCCTGCAGGTATCATGAGCTTCACAGCAGCCTGCATTACTAGTGGCAGCCTTCAGTTGATGTCACCGATATAAGATCAGAAGCAAAAAAGTCACATTTTAGGTTTCATTCCTTCCAAGATAATATTGGTTCAGGACAAGTAACACTGGGTGTAGTTGGGCGTCTAGGCCTACTTATATAAGGAGCTTAATAATTGATAATAACTTATAGATTTTATATTGTATATTGCCAATACTTAGTTGGGAGAGCTATGAAGTGCAAATAAATATTTCATTAAGTGTTTGGAAGCAAAATGGCCAGCAGACAGATCTTGCTGCTTTTCATTTAATTGTCATGAAGGATGCCTTGCTTTTCTCTGCCACCCCAGATTGGCATTGGATTCCTTTGAAAGTCAATTTCAAATGAAGAGTGTCCTACTCCTCCAGCTCTGAAATTGCTCTTGAGAAACCAGACACTTCAGTGTCAGACAGCACTCAGCTAGTTGATGAAACATTTGGACTCCCAGCAGGTATGAAGGCGATGCTTGGACAGTAGGGTGCAGCAACAATCCTATGAATCACATTGGCTCATTCCACAAGCCACAGTTTAATTTACACAGAAAAAATTTTCAACGTTTCCTGATAGGACTGTTTATTCTATTTATATATAAAAAAAGTCCTTATATCAATAATTAAAGCCCTTTGTGGTACTTTTAATTATGTATGTAATTCATATTAGCTGAGTGTCCAAACTCTGATCCACATCAGTTTCACATTTTTTGTTCAACTTTAGTCCCCCATTGTTGTAAATATAAATAAAAACTGCATTTAGTTTAGAAAGTCAAATCAAGTTATAATTAAAATCATTATAATCCTGTTGCTGAAGAGTTGTCCGCTTTTACAGTGTTTTAACATTAAAGAATAAGATAGTTATAACTTGTCTTCACTAACTAGTTAATTAAGCTTCAATTCTAATTTTAGACTGAAAATTTGAAAAAATAAAATAATAGATTTTTCGTTTTATTTTATTTTTTCCTAAAAATGATTAACTTTGTGTTTTACCACCATTAAAGAACACTGTTTACGTTGACATTACCATAAGAAAATTTAGAATCATTTGTTTGTATGACAAAGAATCACTGGAGGTCCATTTCTTTTCACTTGGGTGAATGCAGACTGAAAATTTAACTCTGGTTCATTTAAAGTGTACCAAATGTATCCAGTCTGAATAGATCCTAAATAATCACCACTATCTACCTTGAGTGACACACCCACTGCACCAATATAAACCGGGAATCAATTATATTCAACTAAACAACAGACTCACTTTTGGCAACCAAAATCTTTTTTTGTCAAGAAACAAGCACAACTTTTCTTACTTTTGTGTGCTATGTGAAAAGTTTGATCATGACAATGAATGGAACCAGATTTTCTGTTTTAATCACTTGATGAATTGCCCTACCTTCAGTTTCTTTTTTCCCTTCCTTTTTATTCAAATAAAAAAAAAAGAGGTTGGAAATTTCAACAAGAGCTTCAGACAACCAGAAACCACAGGGAGGGGTTAAGTATGCAAATGAAGGCAGGGTTCGGTCAGAATTACCCCATACTCTTTGAATAAATTTGGCCACAGGTAATCAGTTGTGTGACTTTGGACAACTTTATATTATGTTGTTTTTTTAATTATATATCTGCGGAATGCAGATATATATGTATATATATTTTTTTATATTTTTGTAATATATTAATCATTAGTTGCACGAGACACTAGCATGGACCCTCCAAACGTTTATATATAGTTAAAAAGTATAAACAGGATTTCAGGAAAAAAAAATCTTCTTTAAAATCTGTATTTAATTTGAAAACTACAATATACAGTATGTATTAGAATAATTAGCACACAACATAAATACCAAATCAACATCTTCATTAATCTTCATCTTCATCTTACATTATCTTTTATAATTTGGAGAAGACACAACTGTTGTGCAAAGTTTCAATGTCAACGTGTCACATATAAAAAATAACTCTTTTAGTTAAATCTTTCAGGTTTATGAGAAAGACGAGCACATCGACTCTGGTTGTCCTCCAAGCCTCTCTGATCCTGCGATATATGAGTCCTGTGAGTGAGGTCATAAGAAGCAATCAAACGCTCTGGAGGCCCCCATTAAATGATGCCTTTTTACAATATACCCAACGACGGATCAATGACACAGTTACATGTCTCAGTGGGACGGAGAAAACGCCACTTGACAACATGACAGGTCATTTTAACGCCTCTGAACTGCCAGGTTTTTTTCTTGTCTGGTTTCTGATTCTCTGTTTACTCTGTCGACTCTCGTCGAGTTTACCAAAAAAATTCATTCCATTCTGTTTTTCACCCTGAAAACGCTCCCCTCAACCTCATGCATTGTAATTTGTGCTTTAGTTACTAGTTCTACTGCGGGCAGAGAAAAATTATGAATCCTCCATATCGGGCCTCTCTAGTGGTTTAATAATGCTTAAGTAGTCCCTTTGGTCAGAAAACTGCATACATCACAAAGTGAGATGAGGCTTCCTGCTGCAAATGCTTGAAAGACCAGTGGATCTCAAGAACGCATCACAGCATGAAGTTGTCTGTGGGGTCAGTTTAGTTTCTTTTCTTTCTTTTTTTATCTTTCATAACAGCAACTCTGAATAAGATAATCCTTTCTCGAAATTCTAAAGGGCATATCTTCAAAAAAAACCTACACTTTCCAGACCTTAGCGAATCTTAAAGTGACAGGACAGTGTTCCGTCGTTTATCGGAAGGATTTGGTTCTAAAAATAACCAGCGATGGGAAATCTGCAAAGGTGGATAACAGATGTTTTTAAAGCAGTAAGACTCCTCACAACACACTTTCTACACTTTTTTTTAGACAGGCATGAACATTTTTACACTTTTCTGTCTTTTTTAAACCTTCAAAAAAATATGTCCAGTATTGTATAGAATGAAACAAAGATCTGACTGCAATCAAAGATGTATATAGATCTAATCAACGGAACACATTCTGGACAAGAGAAACAACACGGAGGAGATTGATTGACAAGAGCAACAGCCATTCAGAAAAAAAAAGTATTACCGTGAAAGGGGAACCAAGATATATTGCGTTACCAGTGTAATCCACTCACAGACTGTATGAGTTACGCCATTTACCTGCTCATCGACTCAGATGTTTTATTGGTGGATCACAGGGCTTCCAAAACCCGCCTAAAGTTCAACCCCAACTTAAAAATGGAAAAAAGGGGAGTTGGCTATCCTTATATATATATATATATATATATAT
>CM074488.1:41709936-41856701 GCA_037389245.1 Oryzias sinensis | reverse complement strand
TATATATATATATATATATATATATATATATATATATATATATATATATATATATATATAAAAATAAACGGTTGTCAATTTATGATAGGGTCATCCTTGTTTTCTTACTGTTAATGTCCAGTCCTGACCTTACCTTAAAAAGGTTTATTTTCTGCCTTTTATAAAATGATTTTGATAAGTTCCCGATTCTTGTACCTTCAAATGGGTGAATGCTAAGAACCACCATTCTATCCAAATTCAATTCAATTTATTTATAAAGTGCCAGTTCACATCCAAGGATGTGTTAACAACACACAAATGGATGACAAAAAAAAAAAAAATGGAACTAAGTTGTAATAGTCATGATGCTTTGAACATTTGGGATGTTACAAAGCAAATGAATGTAGATCATTTCAATAAGGGAAAAAGTTGTATCTGTATTTTTTTCAAATACTCTGGCTCTTGTTGCAAGACATTTAAATCACCCATCCTCCCATACTCTGATGCTCTGTTCCTAAAATACACATGAGGGTAGAGATATCTGATGTAGCAGGAATATTTTCATCGTAACATTATTCAAAAAATATCGTAAAATTACTGTTAAATTAACAAGATAGACCAATGTGTTCTTGGCCTATTAGTTTTACTGATCTATAAAAAAATAATTTCAAAAATGTTGCTATTTTCTTTTCATAACAGATGAGTTAATACTTCTGCATGAAAACAAATAATAAAAGTGACTTTAAAGTATGAATGTCATCATTGTTCTAAATTAAGTGTTTAGCTTCAATTATGTATATGATTATTTTTAAACACTGGGGACTTTTTAAACAAATGATTTTTTTCAAATGTACAAAAGTGTATTCATGGTTTGCTCAGGCTTTTAGATACACAATGACAAAACAACTTATGACTGGTTTCTACATTTCGTGTAAATAAATAAGCGAAATCACACTGGCTCCAGGCCTTAAGCGAAATCTAAATCAACAGTATATCACTGTTCAAGACTGTTCAATCTTTTAAAAATTACTTCTTAGGGGATGATAAGCTGTCAAAAAGTATGTCCTTGTTCCTTGTAGACTCGTCCCCAGAGCAGCAAAGCAATCACAACAGTTGTCTTCTCCAGTCATAGGACCAGAAGCATAAATCCATACCAATAGTCAACATCAGCTTAAACATTCTTTCAACATTGATCTTTGTGACCTACAAAACAATTATCTTTCTGTTAAGCAAGTACGAGTTTTTTCTAATACATCAATGCATCTTACAGCTTATACAAACCAAATAAGTGTTTTTCGTGTACCTTAAATACATATGTTGTTGTCCTACAGAACGAAGAAGAGTACCTTGTCTGCAGGGAACATAACCGGAAGAACCAAATGGCTTTTCTAGGCTGTGGTTGATCAAAATATGTTAAAAGAACTTATTTTCGAGTGGAATATATTGTATTTTTCGTAACTTACGTGCTTTTCTGAAAGATGGGATCCTGAGGTACATCCATGCCAAATTTGGGTGCTTGCACCACAAAATTCACAATTATTTTCTTTTAAGAAAGTTAAAGATATAGAATAGAAAAGAACATTGTCTGGGTAACTGACCAAAACAGAAAAGTTACAAATTAATTCCATATTTGACCTGTTTAATAATGTCAACATAAAAGCCTTGCAGGCCTAATATTTGGGCTAAGTCTAAAAATGTATTAATTTAGGTACTGAAACAAAAGGGTAAAAACATGATGCCTTATACAAAACATAATGATATTTGTAACAAGGTTGACAATAAAAGATTTGCTAAACAAATGAAATATGGAAATGAACAGACTTGCAATTCTACTGTTTACTGTTAAAATACAGATTTAATGAAGGTGTTTGTAGCCTTGTTGACTCTAAAAAATAATATAAACGCTAAATAAAGTATATTTTCTGTTCCTATGATGCTTCCTTTTGCTAAAAGCTCTCCTGCAACTTCATTAAAATTGTGCAACAGGTTTCCATATAAAAAGCATTTAATGGAAACCAAGGGGTGGAGAAAGGGAGACTGGTAAAGAAAGACGAGGAAGAATTTACTCAAGTGAATCACCTTAATGAAGTATTATAACTCCCTCTTCATCTGTCTAACCCTCCTCCCAGCTCTCCCAGGATTTTACTGTGTCAAACAGGGTAGGTGCTGCTGTGGCAGCTGAGGAGCTGAGCCTGCCACGGCAGAAATTTGGAACTAATTTGGGAAACATGACCTGGGGTCTGGAGGGCCTGAAATGGATTATGGGGAGCGGGTAATGTAATTCTCAAGCGTTTCCCCTGAAATTAAAAAGTGTCTGGGTGTTATTAATACACATGAGACTGAATCAATTTGCTTCATTGACTGCTGTGTCATATGGTGAACATGTCTGATCTGCCACCTTAATGCAAATCACATTCTCCCTTTGACTCTATTTATGATGTCTTGATCAGAAAAAAATGTTTTAATTTTAGTCCTCTATCTTTTCCTTCTTATACTGTTTTTTCCCCCTAAAACAGCAAGAGGGAGATACATTCTCAAAATGCCAGTCACTATAATCATAGCAAACTATTTCAATACAGGAAATCCAACTTCCCCTATACTTTGTGATTTGTGTGTAGCTGATCCTTGTGTAACAAAGTGGGACTGGGATTGGATGGGATAGAATGTTCTTGAAGAAGTGAAGTGCTGTTCCAGTCAACATTAGTAAGAAATTCCTGTAAAACAAACTAAATGAGTCTGAAAAAGAAAACGCCGGTCGTCTACATTGAGTCTTCCTTGAGTTGTGTAGGGAGTCTGTTTTAAAAAGGTCAGTTAGTTTGTAAAGTCTCCATTGCATCCCTAAGCTGTTCCCCTTTTCCCCGGCTTCAGGAGAAGTGGTTTGTCCTGCCACCTCTGTGTCATCAACATCCCAGACTTTGGCAGTCAGGCCGCATGAGTCCTTGTAAAATGCACGTATTGTGTCATAAATCAACACTTTGTGCATGATGACATGTGCAGATAACAAAAAAATGCCATGTACCAGACCCTGCTGTTTGGTAAAATTACACACGAAAAAAAACTTTGATAAGAAAATGAAAAACGCTTTGAGATTTCTTGAGATTACAGGTTATGATTGAGCTGTGTTTAATCAACCCCAACCCTAACCCTACTCTAAACCTAACCCCTTACCCTAACTCTAACCAATGAACCTAACCCGCTTCCTGTTCCACCTGACTAATCCTTCTTGAAGAATAGTTTGACCACTAGATACCTACACAAACATGGCACTTGCAAAGTGACCGCCTGCACTCATACAGGAGATACCTGCCGGTCAGGTTCCTGATGCACCACACAGCACATTCCACTTCAGAAGACCATACGCCACTGACAAGGCAACTGTTGATGCTTGTAACCTCGACTAAGCAAGTAGTGAGCGTGCCTTTTCCCCTTCCCTTTGGGAAACTCTCGTAAACAACCTCACCCTAACTCTAACCCTTAAGTCCTGCTACCTCTGAGTGGCAACACGATTAGCGCGATAGAGGCGGCCAGTTTCTATGTTAAGTCAATGGTACAGATGCGATCTCAGGTCCTGCGGTTTTGCAATTTGAGTGACGGGTGCAGCACAATTATCTATCAGCAGCGTGGCACAATTTGGTACCTGTCTGAACCAAATCGCCCAACAGGAATGGGTCCTGTTGGGCGGGTACCACCTGTGTCTGTTGCAGGGCTGATGGAGCTGGAGTGATCAGGATCTCTATGCCAGCTCCCAGCAGGCAAGGTGGCGGCCAGACAGAGACCCGCTGTGGGATGGGGAGCCATCCTGCTCGGGCGTCCTGAACCTTATGATATTTTTCTTAATTTCATCGAGGCCATAATAAAATGTTTTATTCTTGTTTCCAGTTTTTACCTTCTCCGGTTAACGCGGGACAGCAAGCCTCATTAATTCAACCCGAGAGTCTTTGTGACAGTTTGATTGACAGCGATTTAAAAGGAGAAATACTCAGAAATGTGAAAATGAAATGATTTCTTATTACATTTGATCTCTTTTATAAGAAAAATGCCACACATACAAAACTCAAAAAACATGATTTGCATCAGAGGGGAGCTTTAAGCATTTAGCCACTTTAAACTAAATACCCATAAAGAGCAGGCTCACATTAGTGGACATTGGAACACTACTGCCAAGAGAGGAGCCTTAATTCTAGCCAAAATCATTTGAACTTTATTTTTAAGGCACAGATTTGGAATAGGGGATTGTTCTGGCTGATGAGTCTGTGGAAGAGAATGAACCAAGGCAAATCTTGCAATACACGTATTTCCTTTTAACTGCAGCATGTAAAAGGCTTGGGGTTGTGTTCTATAATAAATATATCCATGTGAAGGCAGCTAGCTAATGCCATATTTATCCTATGTGGGGCATATTTTTCTTAGATAACAGAAAATGGCTGAAACGTGCTGGATAGTGAAAGGAATATATTTGACTGCACTGGAAGGAAAACCTGTTCTTGTTATCATCATCTAACAAACTGCCAAGTTGTTTTATAGTGAAGATCAAGTTTTATAAGTCTACATTTGTTGTTTTCTTCCAGCTGCAAAAAGTTTAAATGAAGAATTCAAGAAAATAACACCTGTTAGAAAAAAATCACAGCAAGTGATTTGCCTGTACTTCTCTCTTTTCAAGGATTCTTTGAACAAACGAATTAAAGAAGTCTAGTTTGCCTATCAGCTACTATCTTGGGTCAGTTAAAAGATCAAAGAAGGTCACCCAAAATTAAAGACTGTTAACGGAAAGCATGACTTTTTTGGATTAAGAATCAACCTCTTGATTTTGACAGCCTTGTTTTTCTCATTACCTCGACAAGGAATTTCCTTCTCACTTTTTATTTGCCTCCCATCTGCTGCCAGCATTGCTCTAGGTGGTCTCCTTCACAGCAGACAAACATTTTCATGCCTTTGGGCAAACGCAGCAGGCTCAACGTTTCCTCCGCAGTAATTCTGCATTTGTCCAAGCAAGCACTTTTCTCTATTTCAAATGGAGCACAAGGCCTTTAAGCAACTATCCCGGACTTAATGATGGCTGCAAGGGAGTGATATAGCTCTGGGTGGGAAGATGGCTGTTGGGAATACTCAAGTGCTTCAAGTCCAGTTTGAGATGACTGTTTACCGGCTGTTTGGGGGGCACTGCTGTGCTCTGGATACTGCATTCTGAGGCAGTTTCTGCCAGGAGAGTGCTGTTCATTCTGTATTCTTCTATTTTGAGTGGATGACTGACAGCGGTGTGCGTTTCCTGACATTCTTCACTACCCAGGAGGCAAATGTGTGTGTTTAGAGCCTGCCTGTGTTCATTTGACTGCCATGTAACAATTTCTACTTTACCAGGGTTTTTTTTCTACGCATCTTTCTCCCCACGCAGCAATTCACATTCACTTTGGAGCTTTCAAAGGAAATTTCTGTTGGAGCAATTATATTTCAACGACTACAAAGACGTGGGGAAAAAGTGGAAGGAAAATAGAGTTTCATCTGTCGGAGGATTACAGGCTTAAATGACATGAAAACGCAAATCATGCATCATAACTAAGTGCAACTTTGTGCAGGTAATTTAAAAGTCAGACCATTATTAGAAGTTTTACTTCTTTAAAAAGAAAGTATTTTTTGTTTGTTTTGACAATTGGATTACTTATTTACTTCAGAAATCAAAGTCACTTTTAAAGAATTTGCTCAACCCAAATTATGCATTGCTTTACTTTTTAAAGGTCAATTTTGTGTCTGGTAGGAAAGTAAAACTTTTAATATTCATAAAGTAACATTTACTAGACAGCTGAATACAGGCTGTATGTGGGCATAAAATCTGCAAATCTGTACGGGGCACACGGATGGCCCAAATAAAATATCAAGGTTGTAGACAAGTCAGTGAGTCCATATGCCTTAGAGTGAAAATATTCATACTTCCTTTTGTCTACAGGCATGCTGCGGGCCTCGGATCATGGTGAACACTTAAGTTACATGTGGTAGGTTAGACGAACTTTTAATTTTTTGAACCCCCCCAAATCCGGCGCAATAGTGCTGTTTACTTGTCAAGTGCTCCTTGAGCACAGCCAGGTTGATAAAAAATAACGAAATTACACAATCAAACTGTAGTCTGTGTTTTTCTTAAAGGTGTCCAATGCACACTTAAGTATCACCTTTTGTGGGCATACTATTGACTAGTGTATGGCTTAAGGGTACCATATAACAGCATCACCCATGGATCATAAGTGTATGCAACCAAAATATTGTAGTTTCTACATAACAACTACAAGCTTTTTCATCTACTCCTGATTTACAACAATTTGATTTAAGAAATACTCAGGAAAGGAGTTTTAATCTAATTTATCTTCATATCTGTCCTTCAACATCAGAAAAAATGCCACAAAAACACAGTTTTAATTGAAGTGTGCATTTTTTTAATTACCCAAATGTTTAGGACCAGACCAGTTGTCAACTTTATTTTATTTAGCAATATAGTTTCCTTTCATACCCTTTTTGGTATAATTACTTTTGCGTAACCCTTGTGCTAGGCACTTTAACATTGGGAGTTGGGTCATCTAGACCCACTAGACAGTCCGCTGAACCTTTTTTCTTCAATGATTTGTGTTGTCCATGGATTACATGAAATCTTTCCACCTTTATCCACCTTTGTCATGGTAGGGAGAACACGTCAATGTAAGAGTGGGGACATCTAAGATAGCACAAGGGTTAATAATAAAAATCACATTACACATTTAATAACTGTCCCACTGTTCTTGAGTAAAGAGTGATTTTCTGCCATATGTGCACAAATGAAGAAGAGAAATGGTAAATGAATATTGATGAAGACACATTGAGGATAGTATAATGAAGAGATACTTCTTTTGTTGTCCTCTGTTCGGACATTTCCCCAGACTTTGACAGATGCGTCTGGTGCAATAATATGACATTTCCACACTGTTCCAGGAACACAGCTGGAAATGTCAGACTTCCTCATACCTCCTCCATTTCTCTTTCTGCGTTTGATGTGCTCTCTCTTACTGGATGTGACTGGGCCTGCATGTATATGAGCACATTCACACGACTGACTCCTTCCTCCGAGCTAACAGCAAAGGAAAAACCTCAGACCAAATCACAGGTCTTTGTTCTCTGTTGCTGAGACATTCAGTCAAAACCTGACACAACTGGACACAATCAGTTTTGCTCATAAGTGACCTTTATTGTAAGTCGAGTACAGCAAAGCTTTGCTCTAAGTCTAAACCTTTGAATTTAGTATTACGAAGAATGGGATAAAACTAAATTTTGTGCTACCTGGATCAGTGGGGATTATAATGTTTTAAAACGGAACCTGGTTAACAGGTAAAAAAAGCAAAAGTAAATTCAGAAGAAAAACACCTGAAAGAACAGGTATATCAAACCGAGAACTAATTTATAGTATGCCTATGCTTGTACATTAATTTTGAGCTAATTTTATTTTAAAGACTTAATATAAGCAGCATATGGCTCCCCACCTGGAGTTCGGCATTAACCTAGAGGGTGGTTTCAATCTATACCACTGCTTTATTTACCCAATCCCAATTTTCTTTGCATTTCTGTCTTTGATTCATTCATTGCTGAGGCTGAGAGATAGACAAATATGCTCATGAATGATGGTGTTCTTTGCACTGACGTTGAGTGAAAACATGAAAAAATAATCTGTTAACAAACCATGGTGACAAGTGTTTTAGTATCATTTATGAGTCCAGAAACTGATTGTTCAAAAAACTATAAAAGTGGAAATTTGTGATATGGAAGTTGTGAAAGACACAGATGCAAGCAGTATTGCAATATGGTTCAGAAAATACAGCTAATCCCAGAATGCACCTTTTAAAAAAAATAAATAAAAGATTACCGTAAATTGTAACACTTAAAACAAAACAGCTTAAAACATTAGACTCTGTCAAAACTTTGAAATCAAAAGCTTATTAAACAACTTACCTGTTAACTTTATAACCTTTTACTTTCCATGCACTTATTGTTACATCACATCTGTCATATTGCTGGCACTGTCATCAAATGCAACAGCGGAAAAGTCCTTTGAAGGTTTTGCGTTTTTGATGATTGTCTCAGGTGAAACGAGCCTCAGAGATTCTTTATTTTTGTCTAAATATCCCAGACAGAGGGTGTTCAAAGGAGAGCTTGACTTGAATACGTCAAGACGCACCTAATAGAATGAGCAGATGATTATATTTATTATAAGTTTAAGTGAATTAATCAGTGTTGCCTTTAAATTGGTAATGCTATATTCACGCCAGGCTCAGAAATGTGCATTCAAATGACAATTTCAACTGAAAAAGGCCATGCAAGTGCACTTAAATGTGTGTTTCGAGCTTTAGGATTCAAAACACTTGCATTCACGTATTGCATAAACGTAAAAATTGTACGGTCATTGAACGTGCCTCAAAAGTTTAACCAGTTGAACTTTGACCAATCAGGGACTAGGATTTGGTATCGACCAATGGGTACCGTTCCTTTCAATTCTCTGAAGTGCCAACTGTTTGAAAATTGAATGTGGAGGAGAAATTAAGTAGCCTCTTCTAACTGTGAGTACATGCGCTAGTAGTAGTGCAGTGTGTGTGTTCAAGAATGCCCGTTAAAGCGTGTTTTTAAACTAGCATCACATGCCCGGTGTGTGCATAGCATAAAAATGATCCAAATACTGTCATCCATCTGTCTTTTTTTATTTTACATGTAAATTACTTAAACACTTTTCCAAGAAAACTGTCACATTTGAGATTTGACAAACTTGCCTGTAGTTATTGTTACCCAGGCTATCAATGATTATTTTCCCATTTTTGTTTAAAATAAGGTTCGTGAACTCCTTTTGAACGAGAACAGCTCTAACAGAAGAGTGAAAAAACAAGTACTGACAGATCAAGCAGCATTCATTTCAGAGGGAACAGGACAAACCTCAGAGTGACACAATGTAAACAAATCGCAAGCAAGCTCACTCATCCTGACAGCTACTGAGGCTTTGTTCTCAGCAACTTGTCAGCACTGTGGTATGTTCTAAGCATAAGACTGCAACACTACAGCGTTTGCCTCAAGTTAAAGATGAAATGTTGACTGCAAATAAACTGTAATACCTCTTCAAAAAGAGGTCATCTTGCTCTGAACACACTTCATTCCATTATTGCTATAGCTTTCAGAGAAAGTATGTGTCAGAAACTTTCTCACTTCTTTCCTGATGCTTACAAGAAATCACGTTTTTTTTTTCTTTCCAGCCATTTTCATCATAAATCAGGGAATCTTGCATGGGATTGTATGACACAGATTCAAGCTGACAGCTCGAAATAAGAGCTAACAGTTCTTCTGCCTGGTTTCCTTTGACAAATTCATAGTGCCATAATGTTAAATGGACTGTACTGAGGATCAGGCAGAGGCGCAGGTGCTTTCTGACACCATACTGACTTCACCTCAATGCCCCCATCCTGCAACCATCAATAATACATCCTGCTACCCTCCTCTTCTGACTCTGTCATGTTCCACTGTGTTAATTTCCACCTATCGGCACTTTAACCCTCAATACTGACATGGCATGTTTTTTTTTTTTTTACTTTCTGACAAATTTGGTTGGGGTATTTTTAGAGTTTTGCAGTGATGGAATGTGGGAAATATGTGCAGGTCAATTTCAAAAAAGGTACGAAACATAAACAAGTGATTAAAGACCTACTCTTATGAAAATTGTGTTTTTGGTGTTGTAATATGTTCTTGTAGCATAATTTTCTTGTTGTAGGACGTCTATAAAGAAACTTAAGCATACTTTTATTTATTTATTAACGTTAGTATCCTTGATTTCTTCTCCACATCCTGATCTTTAGAAAGTTTCTAGAAGCTAAATATTGTGACAAACCTTAATGATAGTTCATTTCTACACTAATCTGTGCTACCTGTTTAAAAAATAAACTGTAGCACAAGCTTTTATTCAAAAATATTTGTCAAATTAAATAAACTTTTCACATATCAGACGCTATAGTCAGACACTCCAGCAATGCCAATGTGGCTGGTGTCTAGCCTTTAAGGCTGGCCCCCACTTCCTGGTGTACCTGTTGGTTGACTTTTGGTAGCTGTACGGGACACACTGTCTCTGGTGCAGCAGTTGTGGTCCACATACATGAGCTGAGGGAGAGGATACTTGGCGAGTCGGTACCGCCTCATCAGCCCGGTCGCCATTCTGGAGAGACCCTCATCTTCATCACCTGAACACACGTTTTCTAAGCACAGATCCAGACTGCTGTTTCAGAATCGACAGGAGAAGAAAAACCTTCCCAAACCTTCATGGTGGAGTCTATTTTTAAGATGGATCCAAAGGTAAACATGATCATGGCCTTGTTCTCATCCAGCCACACTAGAATGTTGTAGCCATAAACCGTCAGCAGCCAGATGGGTGACAGCAAAGAGGGCATATGTGGTGGAAACTGCCCCCTCGCATTGCTCAAGTCCATGCTGGTAGACACTGAGATATTGGATTGCTCTCCGCATCGAGAAGTCCAACTGCTTCTCCCACAGGTTGTTGTTGAACCGGTTTGCGCTGCTGCCCAAAGTGCAAGACCTGGGCAGCACAATCCGCCTTAGGTCACAGGAAAACCTCCATCAACACTATCACAACATACCAACACAAAGACAAAAGTTCACCCACAAACTAACACATGGCTCAATGTTGCCTCTTGTAAAGGAGCACAGCAAGAAATTGGCAGCTATAGATTGTGGCCAGTTGCCTTAGGATGCCCTGTGATCAAGCCCTGACCTTCTTCTTACAACAATGGGAGCCCAGATACTCAGTCCCCATGAGGTACCAGCCATCACTGTTCGGCCCCTCCGGATGCAGCCCAGACTTTGTCAGAGTTGTCAGAGACCCGCCACACAAAGGCTGGGAACATGTCAGCTGCAGACCCCAGATCCTGTGAGGCTTCCACAGGAACAGCCAACATGCAAAGAACAGGTCAGGGGATGCGGGAGGTTGGTTACAGATTGGGTCATCTTCTGTCTTTAGGTCAGCTTTGTCACATCTGAAGATTAAAAATCCGACAGACAAATGGACTAATGAAAAATGTAGACATGCAATGGCAATGTCTACTATACTGTATATATGGATGGATGGATGGATGGATGGATGGATGGATGGATGGATGGATGGATGGATGGATGGATGTTCAAAATAAAGCATTATGTATGCAAAATATTGTGCAAAATATAGTATAAATATGGTTAAAATGATCTGAATCAAGGACAAAACCCTTTTAGCACAGATTAAATGATGCTAGCTACCTCTGCTACTGCTTCCTATGATCACACTTAAAATGTTCTTTTAACCTAGATGTTTCCTAAGTGAACCTATTTTCAGGTTTATGTGTCAGTTCTTATCGTTGTATTGTTCGTTTTTTTGTAAAACCTTTCAACAATGTGGTCCAACAACCTTCATCCTCTGCTGAGTATGATGGGACCACATACAGGAAGAGGAGGTCACCAGCATCCCAGCACCATCTCACCATGACAGCAGTAAGATGATTCTAAGATGATTTGTTTCCTCAGAGTGAAAACAAACTGATTACTGCACTAAATATGTGGCCTTAGAAGCTCGTTTGAACTCAAACTGATAGAAGGATCTTTGACAAAGTCAAACAATAGAATTTTTAAAGTAAATTATGATCAACTGATATATTTAGTTACCAAACACAAAAGCTTACTATTTCTGATCTATTGTTAGAGAAAGAAAAAGAATAAAAAAAAAGAAAACACTTCAGAGTGTCATAGAACTTGACATTAAATATAAAATGAGAGCAGCAAACATTACCTTTGATTTGTCATATTTAGTTTTTTTGTGCAAACAAATCAATCAGAAAAGTAACCCTGCTTCCTCCGGGTTCTCTAAGCGTGTTTGGTAGAACAAAAAAGTGTATCTGACAGGCACCCAATTAAGCGGCTGTTTAAATGCATATCAGACTATTGCTTCACGAGGAGCCAAGCATATTAAATGCTGACATTTAGCTGAACTTAACTGCACACCTTTTAATTGAAAGCATTGCTTTTAACTTATATCTGAATCCTGTCGTTGAACACTTTATTGTGACCCAGATGAGCATCACACTCCCGATCTCTATTATTAGCAAAACTAGAAGATGCAAATCAAGCTATTAGTAGTCTGGTTTCACTGTCGTTTATGGAGACACTAAACTGTGAAGAATGAAAGATGCTTGAATTAAAGTGACACAAATTGAGAATAGTGCTGCAATGATTCTTTTTAAACACCATACCTTCTAATCCATGTTTATTCTTGTGGCATCTAATAGGCTATATTGTCAGAGCAAATAGCCTATAATACAAAGCAGTTTGTTATTTTTAACCTTTTTGGGCAACATTTAACTAATAATGGAAAACAAAATGCTTATTAGAGCATCAAATATGTCTGTGTGTGTGGTAAGTTTAGGGCTTAGAGATGGCCCACCATCACAGTGCAATTGTAGAATGTGGCGCGGTACAAGACACATGACTCATTCAGGCTTATGAGTGTCCTCACACCGGAAATACCGCTGCTCGTTTAGCAGTACCGCATGCTACTGCCCTGAAGATTGATGTGCCGTCTATAAAGCTCACTGTACCAGCTGAATCACATCAATTTACATGAATAAGATCTAGCAGACAGGATGCTGGGGAGGAGATAAAAAGAAAAATGAATCAGGACAGGGGGGGATCCACTGTATCTAAAGTCTGAGTGAGGAAGATAGTTATTAGATGTAGTAAAAGCCCCTGGATGAATTCATCACCTTCTTTGCATTATCTGGTGCATTTAATTGCCAGAGATTCTGTAAGAGAGGGGAGCAATGTTGCTGTTGCTCATCAAGACACGGAGGGTGCTGAAAGGGGTTTTACATCCGTAACAAAAATCATCCAAATAATGCCAGAAAAAGTTGCTTTTCTGAAATAATAGTCGCCGGAGGTGTCTGGAAAGTCAATAAAATATACCAACAACATCACCAAGTTGCCAACACTGCACTCGACCTTTAATATAAAAAGCTTTATGCTAACCTGTTGCATGTTATCCCTAAGTATAGTCATGATCTCACAAGGGCTTCCCAAAAGACAGCACTCTGAGACGCTGGGCCTCTGAAACATGCCCATAGGTGCTCGCTTGATTTCCTGCATTGATGACATCAGAATGCCTGACACTGGGCTATGTGGAGCACAGAAGCAGCTTCAGATCATGTCTTAAAAAAGCCCTACCGTACAGAACAGTTCCTGCTCGAACAGGAAAGCAAAACATCAACACAAGTAGACCAGGAGGATATTCAAAAAAGCAGGTTATGTAAGTTACCACGGTAAGTTTGAGGCTATAAGGAAGCGTATAAGCTCAGCTTTCGGTTCCAAAAACAGAGATATGTTTCAGTGTATGCTTAGTTCCCATGGCAACTCATGCTCTGAACATAACCTGGTCTGGAGCAGGTTTAGTTGAAGGTTAGTTTGTTTTCAGAGAGGTGAAGCAGCATGGCGTGTCCATTTGAAGATGATTTAGTGGATGAAGAAACTCAGATAATACGTTTTCCACCGTAAGAGGGTGATAAGACCACATATGGATGTTGGAAAATTAAACTTTTTTACATTATATATGTATATAAAAATTAAAAAAACTCCCCTCTCACCCTCCGCGGGTGGTTTCTCCTCCAAGCTCGGGTCCTCTACCAGAGGCCTGGGAGCTTGAGGGTCCTGCGCAGTATATATATATATATATTGCGCTTTTCTGGACTGAGGTCTGAGGTCTTTCCAGGTATCTGTTGTAGCCACTCCTCCAGCTTGGGGGTTACTGCCCCGAGTGCTCCAATTACCACAGGCACCACTGTCACCACTTTCCACAAGCCCATACATATATATATGGAGAAAGCATGGACCCCCCAGCGCCGCATGCCCGACCATTACCGCAGCCGACAGGACCCCACAAGCCCGGCCGCCCTGAGAGGACCAGGCGTGGTGAAGACCGACCGCCTCTCCCTGGGCGTACATGGAGGTGTGGGTGTGCTGTGTGTGTGCTGCAGGTAAAATAGGAGGTCTCCAGTGTCTCCAAGCAGAAAGTCTTTCTTTTTGCTGATGCAGCTGTATTACTTTTTTGATGGTGTTTAATCTTCATACGCCGCCAATAAAATCTCCGACTCCGTCTCACTGAAGTATAGTACTCTCTTTTGTTCTCCACGCGTTTCTATGGTGACTCGGGATATCGCTGATCCATTGAGAACGTATTTATACTTACTTTAACGCTTGTGCGTTAACATGAATTTGTGAAATACTCAGACCAGCCCATCTGGCACCAACAACCATGCTACATAGAAAACAACAGTTTACTTTTATTTGGCTAAAAATGATTCTCATAATAAAAAGACCGCTGGGAATGCTTTTACAATAGATCAAAAGATTGGAGTGGGTCTTTAAGTTTACTGTAATCTTAAAAGGTTTTGCTTGGTATGCCTTTAGCATCTGGGGGTATTCCAGACAGCAAGATTAAACTACCCTGACTTTAACCCTGAACTCTGGCTGAAGTCCGCCTGAACTTGCTTACTCTGGGTATGTTGGTTCCAAAAGACCAGATATGAGTTAGCGTAAAAAGTGCTCGACTTGCAACCCTGGTAACTCCAGTTATCTTAGATGACCTCATCTTCATTTTGACATGTTATTCCTACCATGTCAAAAGTGGATAAAGGTGGAAAGATTTCATGTAATCCATGGACACCAGTGAAGATCACCAATGATTGAAGAAAAAAGGTTCAGAGCACTGTCTAGTGGGTCTAGATGACCCAACTCCCAATGTTAAAGAGCCTAGGATAGCACAAGGGCTAATCACACACTCACATGGCAGCAACTCAATACATTTAGGCCTGTAGACATGGTCAAGGCGATCTGCTGCAGTTCAAATCGAGCTTTAGAATGGGGAAGAAATATCATTTTAGTGACTTTTAATGTAGCATGGTTGTTGGTGCCAGATGGGCTGGTCTGAGTATTTCAGAAACTGCTGATCTACAGGAGTTTTTACCCACAAACATCTCTAGAGTTTACAGACAATTGTTTGTAAAAAAAAGAAAACATCCAATGAGAGGTAGATCTGTGGGCAGAAATACCTTGTTGATGTCAGAGGTCAAAGGAGAATGGCCAAACTGGTTCTACCTAATAGAAAGACAACTCTAACTCAAATAACTACTGGTTACAACCGAGGTCTGCAGAATAGTATCTCTGAATGCACAACACGTCCAACCTTGAGACAGTTGAACTACAGCAGCAGAAGACTATAATACCACTCATGTCAGCTATAACAGGAAAGAAGATTGGAAAAACGTTGTCTGGTCTGATGAGTCTCGACTTATGCTGCAACATTTGGATGGTAGGGTCAGAATTTGGCCTCAACAACATCAAAGAATTGATCCATCCTTGCCTTGTAGCAATGGTTCAGGCTGCTGGTAGTGGTGGTGCAATGGCGTGGGGGATATTTTCTTGGCATACTTTAGTCCTACTTAGTAACAATTGAGCATGGTTCCAACACCACAGCCTACTTGTATTGTTGCTGACCATGTCCAGCCCTTTATGACCACAGTGTAGCATCTTCTAATGGCTACTTCTAGCAGGAAAAGGCACCATGTCATATAATTGGAATCATCTCAGACTAGTTTCTTGAACATGACAATTAGTTCAGTGGACTGAAATGGCCTCCACAGTCACCAGATCTTAACCCAATGGAGAACCTTTGAGATTTGGTGAAACGGGAGATTGGCATCATGGATGTTTGTGCAGCCGACAAATCTGCAGCAACTGTGTGATGCTATCATGTCAATATGGACCAAACTCTATGAGGAATGTTTCCTGTATCCTGTTAAAATCAATGCCACCAAGGATTAAAGCAGTTCTTAAGGTAAAAGGGGGTTCAACTCGGTACTGGCAAGGTGAATCTAATAAAGTGGCCAGTGAGATTTTTGTGTACATTAACAAATAAGGGGGAAGTAGGCAAAACTGCCAAATGTAGTGTGGCAATCAAAACATTAGACATAAAGGAAGGTTTGTTGCATATAATGACATACAAACTTACTAGTTAGTGCAAGTTATATCACTGAGCTTATTTTGACCATTTTTTTAAGAAGACAAACATGATCTGCACAGACTTCTTTTGAAAGCCCCAGAAAACACATGTTGACCTGACACATCAGATATAGCTCAATCACAATCACTTTTCATTCCACTTTAATGCCAGATCAACTGATGACACTAAGCCTGTGGGTTCCCTGTGCAATTTATGCCAGCACATTGGAAAGCTGCTTTGATCAGTGGGTCTCACAGCCTGTATATAAAAAAAGATGGATGTTGCCACTGGACTAGAGACATGCAGCTGGAAATAGTGCTGAGGGCTGGCCTGTAAAACATCTCTTACAGAGTTTATCCAAAAATACTTCTTTGTCAGTATTTTTCTCCAATTAGATGATTTAATTTTGTATGTCTGAAAAATGATTCTATAAATTCAAGTGCAGGCATTTTTTTCCCCTCAAATTGAGTTTTAGCCATACCATTTTGGCTCAAATATGATTTCTCTCAATTTCTACAAAAGCTGAAATGGTGGCAGGAAATGCGGCGCCCCAGGCTTCGAAATGATTGTCCATGAACCAATAGGAGATGTCACGGTGGTTATCCACAGTGCTGAATGATACAACTCTTTATCTTCACAATTCTTACATTGGCCAAAAATACTGTTGAAAAAAAAAAAAACAAAATGCGCAGTAGAAGGGGCACTTAAAAAGTTTCACATTTTTTTATCAAGAAATAATGGTGTGCCATATATTTCAAATTCGCACATAATATGCATGTATTCATTCTTACTGATGTCGAAGCAATTATCAATTTTCTTTTTTTTTTTTTTTTTTTTTTTTTACGAGTTGCAAACAAAGTTGTGTGTTATTGTCATTACGTTAATGTGGCTACTGTTTAGCGGTCTTGGACTGTGGCTATGTCTGAGTCTGAATTCCCTCCCTATATCCCTAACAACCAGAAAACTACTTAGTCCGAGTAAAAGTAAAAACCTAAAAGATACAACTACATATGAATACACTGTGTTCTGATGATGAAAACTTGGATCGTTTGTAAAAAAAAAAAAAAAAAAAAAAAAAAAATTAAAACACGTTTTTTTTCACTAAAACTGTTAAAACGTGATGCATTGTGGTCTAAATTCCCCATTCTAGTGAGGATTGATACTCACAGGTTTATTGAACATGTTACAAACAAGTTCTAGAATTAAATGAAGACTAGTATTGCAGTCTGACTGACTGATGGACTCTTTTGTCTCAAGTAATTCACCTTACAGTTTGATGTATCTTACATACATTAAAACAGACCATTCATTGATGGTGTACCTTATAATCTGGTGCACCCTGTAGTGCGGAAAATATGGTATGCAAGTTTAAGCAACTTCTTTAAGCAGGAATCTGTGCTCTGTAGTCCAGCTCTGATGAACTGTGCATCATCCATGGAGCTAAGAACAATGACTGGAGTTCAGGTGGGAGGGATGGAGGTGACCGCCCTCATTTGGAGCCATCATGGCTGACCGTTGTTGGACAGCTAGAGTTCGAGAGGCCAGTGTGACTGTCTCATTACCTCTGCAAGCAGAGGGGTGTGTATGGGCA
Organism: Oryzias sinensis; assembly: GCA_037389245.1. Classification (NCBI taxonomy): domain Eukaryota; kingdom Metazoa; phylum Chordata; class Actinopteri; order Beloniformes; family Adrianichthyidae; genus Oryzias; species Oryzias sinensis. The sequence continues at coordinate 41,839,056 of CM074488.1, read as the reverse complement.
CATCTCAACTCTTCACCTCGGTGTCCCTGTCAGCATGTCTCCTGCTGCTGGTCCTCTGATAAACAGTCTGATGGTTTACATTCTTCACAGTTTCAGTGTCTTCCTTCCTTCTGGCTTAAATAAAAGGGGGCATAAAAATGTCTAGCATGCTCCACGTGATGCATTTCTGTTCCTTTTTGGCATCCAGTTGAGACTTTGTTGGTTTGTGATAGCCACTTTTGAATGCTGCTAGCATCTCTAGCAACATTGGCGCCATGAAGAGGTAATTCTTCTTGACAAAGTATAGGCTGCAATGTGTGAGTGCTTTGTAAAAAAAGAGACACTGATGGAGCCAAAAGAGCTTCAATGAATTCCTTACCTAAGCTGTGAATAAATCACCCTCACTGCGGCATTGAAGACCACGTATGTATCATCCCAGTCTGCCTGGTAGAGATGGAGACCCTTGGTGGATTAGCAGGGCTGGAATTTGGACGAAGGACAGCATTTCACATGGAAAGTCATCTAACAGCATTGTTGAAATGCACTCTCCAAAGAGATGTCTGGCAAAGACATTGGTGCCAAGAACGTGGCCAAAACTGCAATTCTGGCATAAAGCATTCAGGGATGTGATGCATAACAACACAGATGAAAATTAGATGTTTGGTCAGCTTCACAAGAGGAGTCCTTCACAGCGATTTGACAGCGACTTGAATATGTGCTTTAACCAGTGCAGTGGATTTAAATAATTCGCTCTAAGTTGTTATACTTTTAATTAATTTATGCCCTCAAGTAAAAAAACGGCCACTTTTAAACATCTTAATTGTACTTTTAATGGCTCTTTTCCACTCTGGCCTTGTCCAATCCGCCCTCTGTTCCAATCAGTCTGCTTCTTTCCTTGTGTCGTTTCTGAGCAGCATGGCATCCGAACCTGTGGGACCGGACCATCTGTCAGCCACAGAGGAGGGACGTCTAGACATGCCACAACCATTAGAGCAATGGATTTCCACTGTTCCCTGTCTCAAGACTCAAACCTCTCCCTTGCATGCCTGCTGCACTTTTTTCCATTCTGACGGTGTCGAAGAGAGACATGTTCTTCCACTCAGAGCTTGCTCAATACAAATTTCTGAAGGTGGCTAATTTTCTTTTTTTTACTTTGCATTACTGTAGGTTTCCTGAATCTTCAGGACTGACCTTGCTTCAGTAAACAGCATGTGTTGATGTTTTTGACTTTCCTTGTCAGTTTCAATATTTCCTCAACTCTTACTGCTGTTGCTTGCAATATCTAACTAAAGAACCAACATTTTACTAAAACTAGTTTGCCTGTTTTCATGAAATGCTATGCTAAACTGTGTAACACTGGAGCTGTCACTGGCGACAGCAAAATAACAAACTTCATTTTAACTAATGCATGGACAAAAGTGCCTTTGCGATGATATGCAGAACTTTAAGTTAGTTAAGTTTAAAGCTGCTTTCCTCTGCAACAGAAATAGCTGGTTAACGTTGATTGCTTAAATATTTCACTATTGTAAAAACTGCATATTGGGCAGCTTTGATCCATGTCTTAATCTGCTGGATTGACGTTAATGCGTGAACGGTTGAAAAGTTACAGTGGTCAAAACAATGTCGACACTGGAGCCAAAGCTCTGGTGGTAAAAGGTTAAGAAAATTTAATCTGAGGGGTCAAGCAAAATAAAAAAAACTAAATTTAAATGATTTTGCAATGTTATAACACTTCTATAAAAATCTCATTTACAATAACTGTTTAAATGTTTAAAGCAGGTTTAAAACCAAAAAACACTTAACAGTTGTGTACTGAGATAAATTAACAATGTTGCACATTTTTGTGGAGTCTTTTTAGCCTTATATCTAACTACATAGACCCTTTTCAAAATATGAGAATGTCAAAGAAAACTATTCTTATTCATATTTCCATTCAAAAAATATTTAAACTTTCAAAAAATGTAGATTCAGATTATTTTTAGTTGTTTTCAAGTATTATCAGTTTTTTTTCTTTACATAAATTGGGGTTTCAGCTCTTAGAAAAGTTGGAGAAATCTGCCCAAATGCTGCTGGACATGGATTTTTTAAACTTATCATCTGCTAAACCTAAAGCTGGCTAAAGTCACGATGTGGACTGCAAAGTCCAGCACTGGTGTTGGTAAACTCTGCTTTCTTCAATCCAGAATCCCTGCAGCAGTCTATCAGAATGTTCTAGAGGACTTCGTGATTTCTTTTTGTTGAGGATTTGGATAGAAATGCAGATTTCATCTTGCAGCAGGACCTGGCCCCTGCCCATACTGCCAGAAGCAGTGAAACCTGATGCTCGTGCCATCACAGTGCTTCACTGGCGTGCCAACTCGCTGGGCCTAAATCCCACTGAAAATCTATGGAGTCGCTGCACGATATGAGGAAAACTCGCAATATGCAATATTAGTGATCAATATTGCGATGACGATATAACTTGCTATAAATGAACAAATAACCAAAACATCTCTATTTCACTGCAAAGGACCCTTGTCTAATTAGGAAGCCAACATCTAACATAAAATCTTCATCTGATTGGTCAACAACGTGAAGGGCTACATCTGATTGGTCAAATGCATCAAGAGATTTATTCAATTCATTAAATAGTTCTAGTTGCCATAAGATTGTTTTAGCACATTTAAGGTTTACCATTTATTGCGATTTTTGCAGACTTGCGATATGGACATTGCACAGCTTGAAATCGCGATAACGATTAATTTGTGATTAATTGTGCAGGCCTACTATGGAGTATCATTAAGAGAAAATGAGGGGCCCAAGACTAAAAAATAGAGAAGAGCTGAAGGCATTAAGACAATCCATAACTCCAGCACAATGCCATAAGTTGTCACAGATCAACAAGGCATTAATTATGGCAAAGGGATCCCCCACTATCGCCTATTGAATATGGAGATACCATATTGATAAATACTTTATTTTTGCTTGGTTTGATGTGATCATAATATATCTTTATCTTCATGCAAAATGAATATTTAAAAAAACTAATAAGTTCCTGGACTAATTCAAACAGAACCATCCATCCATCCATCCATCCATCCATCCGTTTTCTTAACCCACCATATCCCCTTAGGGGTCATGGGGTAAACCCTGGACAGGTCGCCAGTCTTCTGCATGGCTAAACAGATTTATCTTCCATTAAACTTAAGTCTCCGAATGCATTTATTGTTTATCTTCCATTAAACTTAAGTTTCCAAATGCATTAATGGAAATAAATATTTTTGACATTATGTTCACAATTTTGTGTGTCCATTCAAAACTCCATGGTGAAAATGCAGAGGTTTTGTGGTAACACTTCTACAATCCAGTAAAATGTGTACATTACACCCGTAGAAATAAAAATAAAAAAATCCTTCATCTACTTCTTCACTTTTACTGTTTGCAGTATTCCATCACAGGCACTTTCTACAACTAGTTTTAGAGCACCACTGCAGAAAAACAGTAAAAAGGGATGGTATCACTGTCATTTTTCTGTCAGGGGTAAAGGGAAAAGTCTTCCATGGCTTTTACTCTGTCACTGTACTTTCATCCCCGGGCCTGGCCGCCTTCCTTCTCTATTTCCTTCTTCTGAGATGGTTTCAGTTGGTGGCCTTTCTCCAGGGTATCTGATAGCAGCTCCACAGGCAAACTCATCCACACTTAATTACCCACAATCCCCTTGGAGGGTACAAGTAGAAGGACCAAGGCATGAACTGTGCCTTATTCTGCCTTTCGAAAAAGCTCATGTTCCTTTGATTGCAGTTGTGACTGGTGGTTGGGAAAACTGTGAAGTGAAAAATGAAACTCTGTATAAGCAGGATGTGTCTGTCTGGAGGTTACTCCCAGGCATAATAAACTTTCCCAAAATGCTCATTTACATAAATAGTTGATAGTTTCTAAGCAAAAAACAGTGCAGTTGGGAAAATCCTCTTGACTTGAAATGTCTTGTTCTCTTCAAGCTAATTATATTTCTTAACCCTTGTGCTATCTTAGATAACCACACTATTACATTGATGTGTTCTCCCTACCATGACAAAGGTGGATAAAGGTGGAAAGATTTCATGTAATCCATGGACACCAGTGAGATTCACAAATCATTGAAGAAAAAAGGTTCAGAGCACTGTCTAGTGGGTCTAGATGACCCAACTCCCAATGTTAAAGTGCCTAGGATAGCACAAGGGTTAAATGTGGAAACAGCCATAGCATTGATTTAAAAGGCGAACTTTCTATGCTCCCCCGGTCTACCAACCCCCCAGCACTGCACGACCGGCCACCGCCCTTTCCACTGTCCCGGCCATCAGGATCTCCACAAGCCAGGAGACCCTGAGAGGACCCACTGGGTGAAACACGGCCGCCCCCTCCTATCTGGTATAGGTGTGCAGTACCCCAAGCAGCAGAGCCCCCCACCCCCCATCCTAAGGTCCCTCTGTGTGTGGTGTGTAAAGTGTCTAAAGTGAAAAATAAAATTGGGGGGGGGGCAGACTGGTGAGAAATGGGCCCGGATGTTTCACCGTGCCCCCCTCCACCTAGACCATCCCCGCAAGACACTACATGTATCAAGGTTTCTAATATGCAAGTAAAAGTGTAATTGATGGAGGGTGTCGATGTGACCCCAGAGAGAGTCACCCCCGATCAGCATATCCCACCCATCCAATTCCCGGAGCCCTATGTGTGTGTGTGCAAAATTTGTTAGGGTGGGAGTGGGAAGAAGAAGGTGGATGGGCACAATCAGGTGAAGAGGGCTCTCCCCAAGCGACTGGACCTCCAGCCAGACGCTGTAGGAGTCTCACCTCCCAGTGCGACCAGGCAACCAGGAGGCGGACAGGTCAGCAGTATGTCATTAAACCAATGGGGCTGGAACGATCGCACTCACTACACCGGGCAGCCCCTGGGCGGCTGGCTGGAAGACAAACAGAGAGCCGCTGCAGGATGGGGAGGTAGCCTACTCGAGCTGCCAGCAAGCTGCAGAAATATATAAAAATTAAAGAGCTGTTACTCAGCCATTCTAATGTTTATTCTATTGGTCAGAATAACCATTCTTGATCTGATATATTTTTTGAATATGATCTTGCTAATCTTATTTTCTTTTCATATTTTTATTGAAGTGCAGGTTATTCCAATTACAAACTGTCCAATCAGATGCCTCAATAAAAGTATGTGGTCTCACGTCGGACATTTAAAATGTTTAAATGATAGATTCCCCTGAGCCCGCCTTCAAGTGGTAGAGCTGTGACATTCTAACAAGCTCACTCCTGATTGGCTAGAGTAGTTGCCATAGAAATGCTGACTCAGACCAACCTGGACCAATCACTGCTTACTGTTGATTTCTGGATCCAACACTGCAGCATCCATATCGCAACAAAATGCCAACTGAATTAACTTCATTTGGTTGGTATGGAAGCAATTGTGTAGCATAAATAAAAAGAAAAGTCAAAACCAGCGATGACGTCACTGCTTTCTCCGTGTGTCCGGCCGCTGAAGTTGGCTTGCGGTTCACAGCTTCTGATTCGCGAGGGCACCAAAGGAACATTTCACTGAAATTTTCGCATTAAGATCCAGGCATCCAGGTTTGAGCAGTCCAGGTCCAGCGGTTTGTGAACAGGACCTGGTTTTAGGTGATCTTAATGCGAAAAATGCAGCGGAATGTTCCTTTAGTGCCCTCGCCAATCAGAAGCTGTGAATCGCAGGCCAACTTCAGCGTCGTCTGACCGCACAGGTCCTTAAATATAATCATAACTGTAATAAAAGCACATTATAAAGATAGTCTCCTGCAGCTTTGCGCTGAGTGAGTGTAGATCCAACCAGCAAACGTTAGCATGGCGAAATCTGATATCTGTTGATGGGGCCTCAGCTGTCATCAAACAGCAAATTCAGCGCGAAGCTGCAAATAAATTTGTAAATATGTGGGAATTACATCAGTCTTTATTTTTGTTGTGGACACCACTGGAAACACAAATTCCTATGATGGTTTCTCAGATCGCAGCAGCATTTCCGCCTTCAGCGATCATTGGAGCTTCGCGCTTCGCTATGCAAAGGCAGCTGGCGGTCCAAAGAACAAAAGCTTGTCCGCGGTGCGTCCGAATGAGGACGCAAAAGGCGGACATGCTGCTATGTAGTCCTGAGAAGCTGTGGAAACTCATCAGAAGTTCACAACCAACTCAGAGCAGTCTTCTCTGCCGCTAACAGAAAGCTCCACTGTTCCTAGTCTGTCTGTGTCTCTTAGCAGGCGGATACACGGAGAAAGCACTGACGTCATCGCCCCGCCTCCCCTCTGGAAATGCTCACTCTTAATGAATTTTGCTACTGATTTTGCAGGGTGGATGTGAAAATGCAAATGCAATCCCCTCTTTGCATTTTCGTTTTAATTATGACACAGAATAAGCGGTTTTAAGTATAAAATGAAAAAGCATTTTGAAATATTGCTTTTCATTTTAATTTTGAGTTATTTGATGCAGTTACATTTTGAAAATTAAAAAGCATTTCTGTTAATCCATTTTAATTGTCAAATAAGACATTTCTGAATGAATATTGCTACACATTTACCAGGGACCTTTTTTAAAATGAAATGTCAAATACCATTATCATTATCATTTTAATTAAGTGACAGAATAAGCTGTGTTGAGGAAGGAAATGAAAAAGCATTTTGGTGGATTGCTTTTTCATTTTTATTTTGAGTCAAAAAATGCAGCTTCATTTCGAAAATGAAAAAGCATTTCTGGTTTTGACTTTTCTTTTTATTTATGCTACACAATCGCTTCCATAGGTTGGAGCCAAAAGCTGGTCATTTTCTATTGGTAAGTCACACTCTTTCGCCCCAGTTCTCATAGTCAATGGGTGGAACCAAAACCCTTAAATTGTAGGGAAAAATTAAATCTAAAATTACCTTCTTTTTTTAGGGGGGGGGGGGGGGTCCTGTGTGTATTTTCAAAATGAAATTGACAAAAAAGCACATAATTTTACTTTTCTTTTGGCATCCGCTTCTTAACATTTGACGGTCACACTTTTTGATTTGTGATAAATGTTGTAATATTTTTTTACATAAAAACACATAGGGTCCATTTTTCTATAGCTGTATTTCTTTACATAACAAACCTACTTTTACAGTAACCTCTTCCAAAAAAATATTTTTCACAAACATACTGTAAACGTTGGCCGAGCTCTGTATATTTTTTAACAAAATTATCACTTTGACTTGATATTTCCCCCTTTGATTATACCAAAAGAATAAATCTTGAAGCTCACCGAGCTGTTCCTCTAACATCTTCAGAGCAGCAGGAGCTTTGATTGGTTACAGTCAAGCTCCGATGCTTCTGGGTAACAGAGTTTGTTATGGTCGACTCCCAGGGTGATATGATGAAAACACGGGATTGCAAAAACAGTCCAAAACTAGAGCTCTTCAACAGATGCCCTTGAAACAGCACAAGAGACGCAGAGCATTGGTTTGAAAATTTATTTTCATATAAAAAGACACTATGAAAACATTAGAGGACTACTTTGCACAATTTTATGTATAAAAAAAAAATGAAGGAGAAAAGGAGGGTTTTGTTGTCAATAATAAGTCAACTTGAGTTATGGATGGTTGAAGAAGCTGGTTAACAAGTTAAGCATCAAAGGTCGAGGGTCGGAAAGTGAAGGACGTGAAGTACTGTTGTAAATTTGACCTTTTATGCATCTCAAATTATTTTTTAGGCTGCTGACGTTGGCAAGCTTCCAACAGAGAAATGGACACGACAAGCTGACATGCCGACTTTCTGATCCTTGTGTGTTATAAGTAAGCATTACAACCGATAACGGGAGAAGAGGATTTCAGTCAGTCAACAGGATTTCACTTACCATTCTTGGAGATCAAAACTTCAAACTCATAAAAAAGAATGCAGCAAAATGTCACACAGCAAACCAAAACATGTAGTTCTCCCTTTCTCTAGATCTATTTTATCGGTTACCATGGGAACAGGACTTTGTTTTCCCTCCAAATGAATCTCTTACAGCTGTAAGGTAAAAAATAAAAATGGCTGTGGAGTAACACCTACTGAGTGTAGCTGCCAGACTGCTGCTTTTATTCAGTGGATCTGGGTGCGGAGTCTCACAGAAGGTCAGGTGAATGTGACCTTAGCTCTAAAACTTGGGATCAAACCAATCTCGCTCCTCTAGGACAGAGCAAGCTGTAGGTTTGCCTATCAGCTGATTAGCTTGAAAGGTTACAAGGGCGCCACTCTTGTCTCACCATCTGCGCTGCGCTGCTCTACTACCACATTAGGGATCTTTAAACAGATGGTTTGAGGGCTGCAATGGAAAATGTCAGGACAAATCGCCTTCCCTGGATAATTGCTGTTTTGAGCTGTCCACTTCTCCTGCGTTTCTGCCTGGCTATTGTGTCTTGGCCTTGTTTTCTTAAGTTTCCCTCAAGCTCCAGAAACTGTCTTTTTATTTAGACTGAAATGTTCACCTAGGACTTCTCAAGGCTCTTGCTGCAATCATCCTGCACAGTCAGTTAGGATGACTGATGTCCAAACACTGTTATGCTACTTTCACACCAGCCTCAGTGCACTTTTAAGTGACCACTTTCCATAAAAAGTGTGTTTAAATATGCAATCCAGGCTTCTGTTCTCAAAACTCCTGCACTCACATGTTACTACGCAAGTCTTTAGGCCAGGTTTTGGGCTCTTTTTGGGCCCAAAAAGCGAAGTCACTTAACACAACCTAATTTGAACAATCAGGGACTCGGATTTGGCAGTGAGGTACAGATGGCGTTCTCGTTGATTCACTGCCCCGTTTGAACATTGATCGTGAAGGAGGAATTAGTAATTGCAGTTTGGAATTATATGATACCAAGTCTTTCACGTCTCAGAATAGAGCTGTGAAAGAAAAAAAGTCTGGGGGAAGATTCACAAGATTAGCACCGCTACAACATTTTGCACCAAGTCTCTTCAAAATGCAGGTGCGTCCACTAATATAGGCTAGTTACTATTGACTGTATAAGAGAACTGGACAGAGTGAGAGTGACATCACCCATAGAAAATGACTTGCTTCCAACTCCAGGAAAAGTCAATTCAGTCGCCATTTTTTTCGCAATACAGACGCCGCCATTGGGAGCCACAAGTAATTGGTCCAAGTTGATCTTTCCATGGCAACTGCTGTTGCCAGGCAGGAGTGAGCTTATTCGAAGTCGTCACCCCTTTCACTGAAAGCAGGTTCAACAGTATCTGTCAAACGTTTTAAAAGTTCGAGGTGGGGGCCAGCGGGCACCACAAGCTTTTAGTGAGGCATCTGATTGGCCAGTTTACAACTTCAATAATATGCAATAAGGACAAATTTTATCATGAAAAAAAAGGGATAAGCAAGAACAACTTTTAAAAAAGCTTGGATGGTCATTCTGATAAATACAATGACAGAGTAATACCTGTTTACTTTTTTGTTCTATTGACATTTCTGGGTTTTTTGGAGCCAGCAGGTACGTTTAGCGCGTTCCTGAACCTGCGACATGGCTGGTGTGAACGCAGCATAACAGTGGGGGAAGGCATCATCTGTAACAACTGCAGGACGGACGTTGAATGTCAAGCAGGAAGCATCGTTGTCAGCTCTTCCTGAATCTGACACAGTGTATCCCTCTAACCTCTGTGAATCCCCGCTCTTACTTTCTATTTCATGCTCTTCTTCTGCAGCTGCTGTGCTCACAGACGCGTGATATAATCACACACAGAGAAATCCATGTGAACATGGAATTACACGTCTGACTCTGCTGTTGGCATTAAGATTTCATGCTTTGGAGTGACAGAGAAAAAGGGTGAGGCGTTTTTTTTTTTTTTCCTCCCAAAGAAGCATAGTTGTAGCACTTCATGTTTAAGATGAAATTTATTTTTCACAAATCATCAACTGGTGGCTCTAGCCGTCAACTCGTAAATGTGGGGGGGGGGGGGGGGTAAACTGATCAATAGTGGCATGCTGTTCAGGGATCAGACAAAAATGACTGGAACAGACTTCTCTGGTGTCGCTGTGACTGACAGGTGATGGCTAAAATGGATTCAGGAGCTGCAATCTTTAAACGCATTTATCTTCTGGAGGTAGAGAGAAAAAAAAGGCAGAAAAATGCTTGGATTTCCTTTTTTTCCGCACATAACCTTGGAAGGACAGCTCATGTGCGGTTAGAAGTGTGTGTGTTTTTTTTTTTTTTTTTTTTTTTTTTTTTTTATTTCAAGCTCCTCGTGACTCGGTTCTCTTTGAGAACAGAAAGGAACAAGAACAAGTGGTGGAAATAAGCAGCACAAGCACAAACCAAAGCAGCCTAAAAATGAATGAGCTTCTTGTGAACAATTGGAGCGCAGACCACAAATCGCTGTAGTCGTATCTTTCAGGTGCCTCTTTTTTTGTCTTCTTTTTTGACATTTGCAGGAAGAAATAAAAAATGAAAGAAAATGTTGACACAGGAATGAGAGAAATGAACGGCAGGAACCTGAAGAAAAGAGAATGGCACATATCAGCGAGCAAATCTGTCCCTAGACATCTCCATCCCCCCATTCACTCTCTTGATGAGACAGACTGAAGACCACATGGAAAGACAAGAATGCTTTCGTCATCCATTAGCGAGATGAAAGAAACTAATGAAAGCGGGTTGCTTGGGGGCAACTGTGAGAAACCTCTGTGAGATCTGTTCCTCTTGCTATAAAAAGAACTGAATGGTGCAGAAATATTCTTCTCCCCCATCACCGACACACACACCTCCCTCCCAAAGTCAAACAATTCAAAGAGATTTTCCTTTTTTTCCCTCCAGAATAAAATCAAGACATATTTTTCAAAAAAAAAAAAAAAGTTTTTCATACTTTCTTCTTATTTTAGGGTTCATTTAAAATCGTCTCACGTCACAGATGTATCCAGGCCCTGTTCTTCCTTTTTCGATAGTCTTTGAGAAAATACAGACTACAACATCGTCCCCCTCCCGCGTCTGTCCTCTCCAGCAGTAAACAGTTTGGGATCCGACAAAGTGCGCCTGACGGAGACGGGGAGCCCAGCGAGACAGGTCCTTGCAAAAACGAAAAAATACCGTCATGTTCCCTTGCTTGGTCTTTCAGGAGTCCACTTTCTCGTTGTGCATTTGCATCTCCACGTGAGCTTCTGTGTGTGATAAAGTGTGAGTGTGTACGTCAGGCTTCACACTTCAGTCTGGAAGTCTCCCTCGGACGAGTCGGGCGTATTAGCTGAGGACGAGTCCCAGTTCTTATTGTGCAGTTCTAGGCGGTCCTTCTGCTCGCCAGGAACTATGGACAGCTCCGGGGTCATGGTCTTGAAGCTGTCCCAGGAGCTCTGGTCCTCTGGAGTTGACTTGTCCTGAAGGGCAAAGACGACAAAAGAAAAATATAAATCTTAAGAGTAGGCCACATAAAGAAATACTAAGCTTTGTTCTTACAAATGTAAAAGTTTCTTATTCATTTTATTCACTTATATCATTATTTTCTCTTTAGATGATCTACAACAAAGCTCCTAAAGCCTTACGCTGTATCCACACTGAAAGCACGTCAGGGGCATCCTGTCAAGTCAATGCACAGACGTAATCAGCGGTCCTGCGGCGTCAAGAGCGTCACAGGGGTCTGGCAGCAACGTGTTTTGGCCGTCACATCCCGTTCTGAGCATTGCAGCATTTCCAGAGTTCAAATACCTGAACTTTGTGTTTAGTCAACCAATCAGGGACTAGGCTTTAGCGCTTGATGTGTCGATGGCTTCATAAGTGGGTGGAGTCAAAAACCAACATGGAGGAGAAACTGATCCTTCCCCTCCTAAAATTTGTGACATTTTTTTCTTGTTTCCATCAAGACAATTGTAAAAAGTTCCTCTAAACCTCCCTCTAAACAGTCAGTTCCTCTTTTATGTTTTTCATCGTCTGACTAATGCGGGACAACAAGTCGTCAAACTGGGTCACAGAGAGATGGAAGTACTGCTAAAAGAATCCGTCATTCGGCTCCTGCAGTAGATGGTGAGGCTCACCGTACTGAATCGTACTGAATACCGAATCTCTGAATGATCTCCTGAACCCAGACATGGAGACATGATGACTGATACTTTTGTAGAGCTTTTCAAAAAATAAAATAAACCTGATCTCTCATCATCATCCGTGTCTTCCATGTTTTGAAAATGAGATACAGTCTATACTTGCATGGAGCAATGAGGCAACACTTTTTGATGATAGCTCCCCCCACACTTGTCTGAGGCATCAAGTTCATAAACATTCTTTTGGACAGGCGTCCAAAATGTGCTAGTAAGAGAGACTGCGGACACACAATGAATGCACTAATTGCGTTCTGTATGTACGCAGCCTCAGATTACAACAGCATGAATCATACATTTTATTTTTAATCTATCTCTTAGAGTATTGTACAAGTGGATGAGAAAATGCTGATTTGCATGCAGGTTTTTTTTTTTATTTTAATTTCTAAATAAACCCAAAAGTTGTTTTTAATTAGAAGTCTATGAAAGACCACCTCAAAGGGAATTTTATCCCTTTCATTGTTTGATGCTGCAGCCGGCAAATAGTCACTGCTGTAAAACACTGGAAAGAAGCACGACGAGCATGACTTGAAATACATTTTGTTGGGTTTTGTTTGTGCATGGGTGGTGCTTATTTTTACATAAGCTGTTTACAGTTCTTTAGAGGCTTTAAAGCCCCTTCCTACTCAACCCAATTTATCCCAAGTCGTTATTTTCTTTTTCCCAGATCCTCTTTGTAGCAGTTATGTTGCATTCAGCGATGTGCAGGAAACCTGTTCCTGGAGCTCATGCTGGTTGTCACATGGGACGCCTAAAATCTTTGCTCTGCAAGAGTTGCTCTGCATGTCAAATATTGTATGTTTTCCTTGTAATTTAATAACCTCATTTAAAAGAAAATACTGCAAAAATATGTAGGAGATCAAAGGTTTTTTCAAGGAAATAATATTTATGACATGGATTAGCAGATGTTCCACCATTATGTGTCTTTTTTGTCTGGTTTTTGGAGTTATTTATCCGAGTAGACTTAACTGTTTACCACCATCAAAATATTCCTTTTATTGCATTTTTAGAAAGGAACCATCAATTGTTGCAAAAATTAGCATAATCAAACATAGCTATCGTTATTCTAATGACACTAAAGTACCATACAAATATCTCCACATGCCCTCCGATATGGAAATTAGTCCATTTCCATTGCACGGAATGTAATGGATCACATGCCTGTTGTTTAGAATGGTTGTCGCTATTTCTCCAAAAAGAAACAAAAAAAAACCTTTTGCTGTGTTTAATTGCAGATGTGTAGTTTGTTTTTTCTTCCACCGCCTCCAAATAGTAGCTTTGGCCAACTGACAAAGCATGAAGATCTTCTTGGCTTGGACCTGTGTTTACTGCAAGAGGTCTGCCAATACGCCCTCCACGCACAGTACGGTACAATGCACGCTGGGTAATTAGCCAAAAAACACAATTAGAGCTAGAATAATTCATCAGACTGAAAAAGAAAGAAAAAGCATTATTCAAATTGGACTCGTTGTGTCCTGAAGGTGTCATAAAATGGACACAAGTGGGGAGAAAAACAGAGATAATTGACTCAGATGAATCCTGATGGAGCAAAACACACAAAGGACAAGACAGTCACTCTTGCTACTTTCTTCAGACACAATGAACCCAGGTGGTCCTGAGATTAATATGTTTCTCTTTTTGCATTATAAAAATTGTGTTCTTGTGAAGCTTCAAAAGGTTTGGAAGTTTTTTGATGTTACTTTACATTTGTGAATTCACAGAGTAGAGGTTTAAAGAAAAGGGGGCAGACCTCATTATTTCATCACAAGTCAAAGGCGATTCTCGGAACAACTTTGAATTTACGTAGAACTGTGCCTGCCAGCATAGGAAGGAAGGTGACCCTCACTACAGCTAGCAGACATCAGGGGCTTGAAGTTTCTCCAGGCTGATCATTAAACATAGTCTTGGAGTCAAAGCTGTATAGACAAATGAACATAAAAAGAAGTCAGACTACGCCTGAAGCCATAATCGGTTCATAACTGACACAAACATTTTATTTTTCTGTACTTTCCAGTACTTTTAACTTGACTCACTATAATCATGTGCTCTGCAATCATACTGTCAGATCTTTATCCTCTGATGTCCTTCAGAAAAAAAATTATCATTTGCAAGACCATGATATTTTTTTCTAAACTCTTTATATTTTATTGTACTTAAACCTAATTAAATAGTAAAAAGAAAAAACCTACAAAAGAGTTAAAAATATGTCTATTATTTTTTAGTATAAACAAATGTGCTTTAAATGTATCAAAAATCCGGTTTGGATGCCCAACAGGCCGAGCATCAGTAAATAATTATTCAGGAGCGTAAATGTTTGGAAGGTTTGGATTCGCATGAACCCTTTTGTCCAAATGTGACCCATTTAAAGACCCACTCCAATGAAAACTGTGTATTTGGTGTTTTCAACAGGTTCTTGTAGCATTTTTCTGATGATGGCAGATATGTATAAAGAAAATAAAGCCTAAAGTTGCATTTCTGAGTATTTCTTTGTTCATATTGTTGTAAATCAGAAGCAGACAAAAAAATAGTTTAAAAAAGATCAAATTTGCTAGAAGGGCTACATTTTCCCCGTCCGAGCAGGTATCTGGCTCAAAACTGTATGGATGGATAGCTCCTATATTGCTCTCACTTTTTTGTTGCAACACTAATATTAGGTTGGGGTTGAGAGGGGCTGTAAGCTAGAGGGAGAGTGTGCAAACAGAGCTCTCAGTTATGGGTGACGGGAAGGGTGAGTGGGGTTTTTCCATGGCAACAGTCCCACTCACAACTCAAAGGGGAATTTCTAATGAAGTCATGGCTCTCTGCAGAAATGATGTCCTAGAAAACGACCCTTTTTTTGGGTGTGGGGTGTGTGTGTGTTAAAACAGTATATTGATCACTAAAAGACCACTGGGAACACTCAGAAGATAGATCAAATGATAATCGGAGTGGGTCTTTAAAGTAAAGAACTCAGCAAAATCTGCTCTTCAATTCCATCGCCCACTAGACAAACCCCATTTCAGCTTCCATTTATGTTTTCACCCCCCCCCCCATCCTTCATTGAACAGAACACATTCTATTATTTACACCCCTGGTCCTTGTTAATCACCTCATCTGGCTTGCACACATGCAAACTCATTGATCTGCATTATACTGCACTGCCCCCCCCCCCCCCCCGTTTCACTTTTCAGCTGTGGCGATAATCGTCACCAAAGCGCTAGGGGGCAATATCAGCCTGATTATCATTCTTTCCGCGTCACAGCCTGACAGTTGGTAAAATGAATACAAAAGGCATAATCTGGGAGCCAATTTGCATGCTAAATGCTGGCGAAGGAACATTTTGTAATGCGGGCGTGTGGGTAATGCTGCAGTTAAGCCCAACTTTATCCCTGGGAGGCTCGGCTGACGCGATTGTGCTGCTACTGCATGTGTATCATTCCCTTTTCGCAATCTCTGCCTGTTTCCATTCCCTCCTTGCCCAAAAGCCCCATCTTATCCCTCGCTCTCAGCCAGACACCCCTCTACTTACACTCAACGAGTTCTTTTCACCTCCGGCAGACGAAATGCTCCATCTTTTTCCCCTCTGTGGTGATGAAATGAGAGGAAGGAAGGCATGAGGGAAAGAGGAAGAACAGGAGAAGAAGGGAGAAGAGAGGGGAGGGATCACAGTCACTGACAAGTCTGCCCCGAAACAGCAGAGTTGTTCCCACACCTTCATCAGGTGAACAGGCAGTTGTTGCTTTGTGATTACCCCGTACCCTTTGTATCCATTGCCCCCCCCCCCCCCCACCCAAACAAACACACACACATATGTGTGCAACAGTCTTACAGGCACACATGAGGTGATGCAGTGCAGACTGGGACCGGTGGCTATACACACACATGCGTACAATGTGGGGGAGCAGGCTGGGTTTTCAACTTTCAGATTTGGCAAAGCTCACAAGAAGCTGCAGCTGCAGGGACAGAGTGGGATTTGGAAAGATTCTGAATGTTATGCACCACTAGTAGCATCTACAACCATGACAAAAAGGATGAAAGGATGGATGACACGTTGGTGTAAAGTCATCAGATTGGGAAAGTCCTGACAATGCACGGGGCTAGAGGCTTTGCAGCTCATGTTTTCTAAACAGCGTTGAAAGATGATAACTAATCTGGTAATTAGTGCATGGAAATGCTATCTATCTGCTAAAAGGTGCAACATTGATTTTTACACTGCTTGTGTTACTTAAATGGAAAAGCTTAGATACAGAATGACTGTATCTTTTTGGCGATGATTTTTGACTCCAAAACCTAAACTTGTTAGTAAACCGCACCTCTGCAGTGTCACCTGTTATTCTGGTTTATTACCCTGTCTTACATTTAAAGTGAACAAAGGTTTGACATGTTGTTCTTCTGTGTTGCTATGTTCAAACGAGGTTTGGAAATGCGGTCTACATGTTTTCCAACCAAACTGCCATTGAAGCTCCTTATTGGCCAAACACACCTGATCAAGGTAATCAACAGCAAATAAGGCAGGGTATCTGTAAAACCAGCAGGACACCGGCCCTCCAGGAGGCCTGGATTTGGGGACCCCTGCTCTATACCCTATCATATATACCTTTTGGAGCTTTTAAGTGCATTATAATGTTCATACTTCACAAAAAATTACCCCAAAATGTTATTTTGATTCGTTCAGGTATTTCTGAGTATTTCTCTGAAAACCTGCTCTCCCAATCCACAAAAACAAGTGGGTACACACAATCAGCTTTTACTTTTGAGTTGTTAATTAACAAAATTATTTAAAAAACAAACTAATGAAGTAGGGCTGGACACAAATGATGTTACCTCCATAAAAGACTGAGAACTAATTGCCCAGGGGGTCATGATGAACTCAGGTATGTATTTTAATTGACATCACAGCTGTTTTCAAAGCCATAATCAGTCAGTCTGCCTATTTAAAGGGAGACAAATAGTCATTTGCTGTTTGGTGAAAAGGTGTGGACCACACTGAACATGGACAACAAAAAGCAAAGGAGAGAATTGTCCCAGGACATTAGAAACTAAATTATAGACAAACATTGTAAAGGTAAAGGCTATAAAACCATCTCTAAGCAGCTTGAAGTTCCTGTGACGACAGTGGCACATATTATTCAGAAGTTTAAGACCCACGGGACAGTAGCCAACCTCCCTGGACGTGGCCGGAAGAGGAAAATTAATGACAAATTGAGGAGACGGATAGTTGGAACTGTATCCAAAGTGTCCAGAACAACCTCCAAAGACATTAAAGGTGAACTCCTTGATCAAGGTACATCAGTGTCGGATCGCACCATTTGTCGTTGTCTGAGCCAGAGTGGACTTCAGGGGAGACGACCAAGGAGGACAACACTGTTGAAAGGAACTCATAAAAAAGCCAGACTGTAATTTGCAAAAATGCATTTTGACAAGTCACAAAGCTTCTGGGAAAATGTCCTTTGGACAGATGAGACAAAACTGGAGCTTTTTGGTAAGGCACATCAGCTCTATGTTGGTAGACTCAAAGATGAAGCATACAAGGAAAAGAACACTGCCCTTACTGTGAAACATGGAGGAGGCTCAGTTCTGTTTTGGGGCTGCTTTGCTGCATCTGGCACAGGATGTCTTGAAGTTGTGCAAGGTAAAATGAAATCTCAAGAATATCAAGGCATTCTGGATAGAAATGTGCTGCCTAGTGTCAGAAAGCTTGGTCTCAGTCGCAGGTCATGGGTCTTCCAACAGAACAACGATCCAAAACACACAGCGAGAAACACCCAAGAATGGCTAAGAGAAAAGCGTTGGACTATTCTGAAGTGACCTTCTATGAGCCCAGATCTGAATCCCATTGAACATCTGTGGAAGGAGCTGAAACATGCCATTTGGAGAAGACACCCATCAAACCTGAGACAACTGGAGCAGTTTGGTTAAGCAGTTTGGTTATGAGGAGTGGGCCAAAATACCTGTTGACAGGTGCAGAAGGCTCATTGACAAATACAGAAACAGTTTAATTGCAGTGATTGCCTCAAAAGGTTGTGCAACAAAATATTAAGTTATGGCTACCATCACTTTTTTCCAGTCCTATTACATTAGTTTTTTTTTTTGTTTGTTTGTTTTAATAATTCTGTTAATCAACAACTCAAAAGTAATGGCTCATTCGGATTATTTAATTTTTTATAAACTTTAATTATTGGTAATTTTGAATGTTTCAAGTCATTTCAGTGAGCATTGTGGAATTTCTTTCTGAATCACATCTGCTCAAATGTGCTGCTGCGTGTGCTCGAATCTGCAGGCGCAAATCACAAGTGCGCTACAACTGTACTCGGAATTATGACACATTCCTTGCAAGAAACTTGTGTCAAAACTGATGTGTCCGAAAATGGAACTAGGGGGGGTTCAGAGGAGGCGGAGTCAACCAATCAGAGTGCAGCACACAGAGGACTTGGTAAAGTTAGAAAGGTCTTCACAGATTCAGACTTCCTGCTTCAATAACTCTTCTGATATATGTTCAAATGGTGTGATCCAGCAACGCATCACCACAGGTGTAAATAGCTGATACATACTCCAATTACTGTTTGCTTTCAACTTGATGGAACAGGTTTGTGCTAAACTGATTCAGGATTGTAAGCAGCTTAAAGCCTAAAATCATTTCCTGAATATTTTCATTCTTTTTCTTTTGTGTCACTGAAGTTTTCTTTGTGAGCACTCCTACTTAAATGAATTGATTCCTGTCAGCATCATTCAAAGTATTATTAATTTTTACAGAAGAGACGACAAGTCTTTCAGATTTTGGAATTGAGCTGTGGAAGACAAAAAAAAAAAAACTGTATGAGATTTGCACCGTTTTGACACCTCACACCTAGTCTCTTCCAACTGTAGGTGATGGACATGCGCTAGAAAACAGTAGAAAAAAGAAGAAGAATTCCCTTCCTGCTTGTCCAGTGTGAACACCATGGGCTAAATGTGCGTTCAAAAATGCACGTTTGGCATGTTCTTGAAACTACAAGCAGAGGTAGACTAGTGCCTTTGACTGAAGGAAGACTGACTGCTCTGCTTCATGGTACCACTACCTAGCTGATCTATCTAGACCATGAAGCATTCTATCACTATCATTAACTTTTATGACTATCTATGAATATTTGAGCTACAAAACTGTAGAAAGCTTTTTACAGCTATTTTTTGGTGTTAAAACAGAGAGAAATTGCATCACGTTCCAACTTTGGAAGATCTGGGGACATTGTGATGAACCTGCATTGAAAACCAAAATGTTCAACAAGGCAGTTTGATGATGTTAATGTGTGTGTGTTTTTTTTTTTTTTTCTCTTTTACTGGCAGCTACGTCAGGATGAATTCTGTCACAAAGATGATGTTGAAGTAAGGTAGTTTACATTTGGCAGCTTGGCTCTGGTCAGCATGAAACATGCCACACAGCCAATGGAACAGAGAGACAATTAAAACGGACATGAAGGACATTAATTAAACCAGCCTGTTTCAAACAAAGAAGGAACTAAATAGGTTAAAACACTGTGAAGAGCAGCTCCAACTGAGCTTAAAATGTAACCATTAAAAGCACAAAAGATCAAAAGGATAAACTGGCGCAAAACTGCACTACAACAATTATTTCTGGTGTATGATTTTAATTCATGGTTTTTGTTTGTTATGCCATGCTACTGTAATGTTAGGGATTTTTTTTCCATTTTGCTATCCAAACGCTCAGCATTAAATGTGCCAACTATTTGAATATTTCTATCCTATTGTTTAATGATGCACTCCGCTCATCCTTTGATCTATTTTCAGTGTTCAGTGTTTTTATATTTTTATTTTTTTTTATTATTATGATTATGTCATTTTTAACCAAAATGATAAAAAAGTACGAAGTTACATTTTTAAGGACATAGTTTCTGCAGTAGTTCATTAGAAATTCACCTTAGAGTTGTGGGCAGGTCTGTTGGCGCGGAGCAACCCCGCTCCCCTTCCTATCACCCATAAATAAGAGTTTTCGGCTTTTGTGCTCTCCTGCTAGCTTACAGCCCTTCACACACCCAATCTAATATTAAAAAGGCGAGCATTATTAGAGGCATCCAACCGTCCAATTTTGAGCCAGATGCCTGTTCAGACGAGGAAAACAAAGATCAATTCATTTGTCTGCAAGTGGATTCATCAGAATGGAGCGGAGCAGGGAGCTTGTGGCCCCTCCCTCTTTGACTGCTCCTGACTGACAACAATTTAAATAAATACATCTTTGAGCTTAGTTTTCTTAAATAGTCAGAACAAAAACAAGTTTAAAATACAATCTTCATCAGTGTGGGTCTTTAACAAAGCATTTTGATGCAGTTAAATAAAACAAGCTTGCAAAGCACAAGAGAAAGAGGTAGAGAGAGCCTACATTACTTAATGCACTCTTGTCAAAATTAAAAGCGGAACAAGCCACGACAAAGAGAGAATTCACCTAGAAGCCACCAAGAATTACAAAGCGAAATAAAGATGAGGGGTTACATCAGGGGAAAGTACATACGACACAAATACAGCAGCTTCACACATTTCTACAAGGCTCTGCCACCAGACAGGTGGCAGAGGTCCACTCCTGCACATTTGCTAAGATGACATTGCGCTCATTTGTGGATGTCCAGCACGGCTTAATGGGTTAATGGTGGACAGATGGCTGCAGTTAGTTGGGTTGACTTTACCTTTGTTGACTTGGAGGCCCACGGTTCTGCTGACTGTCTGGCTACAATCAAACTGGGACATGACAACATGCATGCAACATGAAGGCCCAGTCAGCAAACGAGGTGCAAAGACGGGATGACAAAAACAAGGGAAAGAAGCAGAAATCAATCAATTCTGGCATTAAGGCAAAGAAATTATAACAGTGAAAATTGGGGGTAAGTGAAACAAAGGGTGACAACATTGAAACACCAACAAAAAGCCAAGCACAGAATGAGTGGATATCAGACTGTTTGGCCCATGTCACGGCTTTGAGTGGGCTTGGTGCGACTTAAGCATAACTGTATTCAATATATCTGTGTTTTCATGACATTCTGCCACTCAGCTAATGAAGCATTTTGATTCGGCAATGGCGTAATTCATTACAAAGCACACAAAGAGACTTTGTGCTGCGGCGTTTAGCACCATTTACCCTCTTAGCTGCAAAGGAATCTGTGTCACCAGTAATAAGGCTCTTCAAAGGAGCCACATTTGGTGAATGTAGGGTAAATAAATTCCATTAGTGCAACACATTGCAAACAAACGAGCAATCAGCCGCACAGCTTCGGTTTGCTGCCGTCTGGGCCTGCACAATCCATGGCCGGAGCTCCTAAACAGAAAACAGTTCCAGCTGGTGATTCGGACCTTTTCACCTCTTTTTAATTGGCCCAAAGACACTAAATGAGCTAAATGAGTATTGTGCCTGTTGGTGCACGAAGGCAGTGTTAGGCTTGTTCCGCCTGGACTGCCTGTCCCCTCATTAGGAGCCACTGATAGAGCCAGTGTGCTAAAGCTACACTTCAACGGCCCTCACTTTTCATGGGCAATTTGTGCAGAGGGATGAAAACAACTGATGAGTTTATGCTCGGCACAGAGAATGAAGCAAGGAAATAATTAAAAACAAGCTAATGAGAGGAATTAATTATTCAATTAATGCCTCAAACGTGCCACTGAGGGCTGAGCTTAGAGGGAGAAACGAGTAAATGAGGGAGACGCCAAGACTGAAAATGTCAAGCTGTGAGGACGAATGGAGAGGGGAATGAGATATGAAGAGGGGAGAAGAGGGGTGGACCTGCTGGTTTGTGAAATTGAAACCCCTCAGCTTAATGCGAGCAAATTGACTATTAAGACCAAAAGGCTTCGTATTCCAAGACAAATTTCTCTCATTGGATCAACTAAAGTTTGGCCTTTGTCATCGAACGTACTACATCCTCATTCCCAATGAGACAAACTGGAAAAATAAATAGAATTTCCTTTTTTTCTCTCTCAGATTCCCCCTTAATTGTACTCCAACTTTTTTCAGCTTTTGATCTATTTTCAAAGCATTCCCAGTGGTCTTTCAAGTATGATTATTCTGTTTTTAGACAAACTAAAAAACCCGTGTGGTTTGCTAGGACATAGCTTCTGCAAAGCGGCAGGAGTTCATTTGAAATTCACCTCTGAGTTGTGGTTGGTGGGAATGCCCCCCTTCCCATCACCCATCTGTTTACATGTCCTCCATTTAGCTTACAGCCCCTCACAACCCCAGCCTAACATTAGGGGTGCAACAAAAATGGTGAGCTTTCCAGACGTCCAGTTTTGATCCATATTCCAGATCAGATGAGGAAAACAAAGACGTTCATAGATCTATTTATCTGGAAGTGGATGCAGCAGAATGGAGCGGAGCAGGAAGCTTGTGCCCGCCCAGCATATTTTCTACGAAAAAAATAGGATTTTTTTCAACAAAATTTTTTCGTGTGCTCCTGACTTAAATAAAGAAATACCCAGAAATGCAATTTTGAGCTTAATGTTCTTTGTACATGTCCCCCATCATCAGAAGAATGTCTCACAAGAACACATTAAAAACACCAAAAACCCATTTTTCATCGGCTTGGGTCTTTAATGTCTCCTCTTTATTTCTGCTCTGTAAAAAATGAGTAACATCCCAACAATGGCAACATGATGCTTTTTTCCTCATCCCATCCCTATAGTGTTTCTCACAGCGCCAAAACATCTATAAGGGTAGGAAAACAGGTCCACACTTTCTATATTTAACATATTCAACTTCAGGGTGAAAAACAATACACTAGTCATGCCATTATGTTGTGCACCCTGCATCCCACGCACAGCCAGGAACATCAGCGCTTCATTGGACACGGCATGGAAATTTAAGTTTTGACCCCCTGAACCCGGCAGAGAGAATATAAAATAAGCAGGCAAACTCTACGACAACACAGGCCAAGGAGCAGCTTTGAACCTCAACTTAGCCCAAGATGCTACTGCCAGCTGTATTACATACATGTTGCATCATTGCTGTCTTCTGGTAACCCTGATAACTCGATTTGTCTTACAGTTCCATTGTGGAATACACAACAAGAGTGGACTCCCTCCATCTGGCCGCCATATGGTCCCTACCAGAGTGCAGCGCTGAAAACAGAGGAGGTTTGGAATTTGTTTTTACCATTTGCATTAATGTGGAGTCAACTGTGTCCACTTCAGCAGAGGGTGAAACAAGTGATAGCAAAACCAAACTCATATGGGAAGAATCCCTCCTGCAAAAATCTGCTTCCAATTCACTATGGAATTTCAGAAATCCACCTAGCATAAGGGAAGCAGAAATATATCCTACATTAAGAAATCTCTCAGCCATGTACTCCTTGCATCAATCTGCAGAAAATATGCAACATTCAGATGAATCTCCATAACACAACGGCAGCTCCGCTGCTTTCAGCTGCCCAATAGAGCTTTCAAACAAGGGGATTTTCAACACTAGAGGTTAATGCCTGCTCTTCTCTGAGTCCCTCTTCTTCCCACTCATGCCTTTCCTCTTCAATTCTGTCAGTTAAGCATAATGCTGATCTACCAGAATACAGCTTCGAGCCGTCCAACTGGTAAATAAGAGCATTACGAGTCGACGGGCAACACAGAGGAATGACAGAATGGGTAAAAGAGGAAGAGATAAAAAAAAGTGGAGATCACAATTGGAAAGGTTGGAAGTACATGAAATTGGGTCTAAAATAACTTAAGACCACATCAAGCCCATTTCATTTGGACACGAAATGCTGAATCAGACGCAAAAATTGACACATATATGTCCTTTTATTTATTATTTTTCTCTGATATCCACTCATGCCAGCACAACCAGCACAAACATCTTACCTTTTTTTGGGAGAAAAGTCACATAAATGACTTGTGTATGCCTTCATATTATTTTTTCCTACTTGTGCTATTTGATAAACTCTATTTATTTTTGTCAGAGTTAAGGGTAGCACATCATCATATTACTTTTAATGATAGGATTAGAACAATATTTATCTCTCGGTTATTGTGACATGGAAACAAAAATACATGATGTGTTGTGAGCAACATAAACAATACTATACCAAATGAAACTCATACATACAAATAAATGAGAACAAACAAAAAAAAAATGTGGGTTTTCGTTGACAAAAAGACTGGTGATGAATCAGAGCACCAAACAAATCCATCCATCCTGCAGAAATGCTGATGAAGAAGAAGGATTTGGCTTTTGCAGGATCCTGAAGTTCAATTAAATATTTGCAAGGATGCATGGAACTGTTGCCCCGTCACAACACTATGGGACCATTGGGGTTCATAAAGGATAATCACTAAACACTGTGACCACCTGAACAATTAGGTTGACACTGTTTGCGTTGAATATAATCTGGAAATTGATTGGTAAAGAAAAGATAGCGAATGTTTGGGTGAATACCATTCCTCCTGATTACCTATACTGCTCCTAGGCCAGTTAAGCTTTATCTACCATAGTGTACTTTTATATATTTTCGTATACCAATAGTAACAGAGTTACCACAATGAGACTTTCAATAACAAATGGCATCGGATGTCTAACAGGTCAGCATTTTTTTTTTTACTGAACACAAAATATTTCTTCTAGGATTTAGTTTTTGAAAGAGATAAATCAAAGATAATAATTACATATCTAATTTCTTTCTCTAACAGAATTGCTTTTTTTTTCAGTTTCACCAATTTTCTTCTGAGCCATTTATTAAGGAATATTGTAGAGAGAAACTAATGACAGTAATGTTGCTCCTGAAAGGAAAAGCACTAAAGTCTGAATGAAAGCATGATTAGATGTTGAGCTTATGAACTGATAATGGCTTACTTGAAAACATCTTGAGTGGATGAATGCTTTTCTGTTCAGCTTTATGAGCAAGTTAGATGGATGACTTTATAGTTTGCCATTCATCTAGAGTTTTTGGGATCACAGTTTTTGTGCTTGTGTTCTAGGAAACATCCGACCCAACCGAACTGGAACTGCAGTGCATGGAGGAAATATTTTATAGCTGGAAGTGTCCAAAGCTTGACAGGCCTAGTAACAGCTTATGCCTTAGTCACACGCACCCGTACGGGTGCTGAGGGGTTTTCTGGGTTGTTGAAGCTCGTGGAGGGTTGTAGAGAGGAGCGGCCACATCTTAAAGGTAGCGCAGGTGTGTCTTGCAGTTCCCTTGAGGCTGGTACAGCCACCTTTAGGGACATCATGATACTGGAACGCACCATTATTGTGGTAAATTTATCATTAAAGCATCTGTAAGGATAGGTAAGCTCCATGTACTTCTGATGAACGGGTGATGCTGCTGTACGATGCCCTTACGCCGCAAACTTGTCTTTAGTAAGGCGCGAGTACTGGCACCTTAGTGACTGTGTACAAATGCACAAGGTGTGCAGGTGATATGTAAGCGCCCGTAGGACAACAGTATGATGCCAACACAAACGACACTAATTATCTAATTAGCTCATTTTGAACAGTCCGGCTACAAGCCTGAAGTTTGCAAGGAGGGCAGCATATCACGTGAACAGCACCAACAGGCTTCACCATAGTTTTCATGGGAGCTGGAAAAAAATGAAAAACCGTATTTAACCTACTTCCCCCTTACTTACTCTTATGTGTTACAAGTGTTCACCTAAACCTGTCGCACGCAGCATGCCCATAGAAAATGTGCATGAACGTTTCTGCTCTACGGGTTCACTGAGCGGTCTATGATCTTAAAATTTTGTGCTGGCCTCCTGCATGCCTAGCACAGGTTTGCCCATTTCTTTGTCAACAGACAGATTGTCTCCACCCGTACTGGCAGTTGTGACTAAGGCATTGTAAGCTTCAATCAAAGGATCTTCTTGGAGGAAGTATCTTTTCAAGTATCAGCTGGGAGGGAAATGCACATCTTTTGCTGCATGAAAAAAAAAACGGCTTCGCATCAAACAGTGGCAAGCTACTTGTAGCATACAGTGGACCATCAACTAAGGCCATGTTTCCATTTCATTGGGGTAGCTCCTATTCATCAAGTTTATGTTGAGTTCAGTGTCTCTTACGTTGACTTTCTTTGTAAACAAGGGATGATCTGCGTGCGAGCGACGGCTCAGTGTTGTGCCTCGGTGGAGGGGGAGGGGGCACCTGTGGTAAGGGGAACACCAACCGTTGGTAATTACAAAGTTTTGGAGGTCCTGAGCAAAATAATAATTTGACCGTCTTTGAGGTATGGCTACACCTATAATCAGCAAGTTAAAGAGGGTGTCATTCACCTCCTTCCTTATAATGTAAGATGCTTAATGGTGCCTCTCATCAGATTTAATTAGGCATGCAATTTTTAAGTTTCCACTTTCACACAAAATGGCAGCTTTTAAACCACTCGAATAATATATGGGAAACTCATATTTCATATTCATAAATTGGAGCTTCATAAAGATTTTATGTAGTCATTATTGGTCTCCTAAATATAGCTTCTGAGAACCAAACACGTGTGCAGTGACCTCGAACATAAAACAGACACACAATGAACAATTGGACATGCAGACGCTGACAAAGGCATGCAGCCGTACATGAGAAACTCTAATCTGAGCGCGTGGACACCCACACAAACACCATCTCATCTCCATAATTGCTGTGTAGTCAGCATGTCCGTGTCTGGGGGTGACTCTCAAAGTGAGATGTGGACAACAGCAGAGCTGAACTCAAGCTGGGACCCGTCAAAAGGCCTGATGCTGATGGCATTATCCATGTAATTATTCACACTTAAGTGAACTGCCAACTTACTTTAAACATAATGGACTTTAGCTGCATCTGTGCTGCTCCTTGATTGCAGAACTTTGGAACCACTGACATCAGAAACCAAGTGGAAACTGTTCTACCAGTTTGTCACAAGGACTTACATATAACCTTATAATTATATAAGACGTTATTTTTTATTTTATTTTCTTAAAATTGGATAGGATCTCCCATTTCCACTTATTTCCCCTCTTTCTGTTAAATATTGGCTTGGCATGAATGAGCGGCAAGACAGCCAACAGTTCTGAAAGCCGAACTCAACATGTTGAGCAAATGAGGAGTGAAGGCAACGGCCCAGAGGGGTCAGGCACTGAGAAGTGGAAGCATATTCACTCATAAGAGTGTGTGTACATCGTCTCTGCGTGGCCACATTGCGTGGAGAATATGAAAGATGTCAGACTAGCCTTTGCTTCTCTTCTGGCGCTGTAAATTAGATGTGAACCAGCATGCCGTCCATGCCAGGGGAGAGTACACCTATCAAGGCTGGCTAACTCATCATGGCTCCACGCACTGCAGTCAGGCAGATGAGTGTGGAGTGAGAGTGTGTTTAAAACTTAATGGAAGTGGCCCTGTGAAGGTCAGTACGCAACATGTAGGGAGCATTTTGTCTGCTTCTAATGGTGTATTAATATTTCAAAGATGCTTCAGCTTCTTATGCCCAGCCGGGCACCACATACCCATTCTCCTGCTGGCATACATGAATTAACACAAACAGGAAGTTGAAGATAATACAGGGACAAACTTAAAGAGGATCGCTTTGTGTCACAAGCCTAAAAAAACAAACAAACATACATTTTACAAACCAGCTGTGATTGGTTAGCCCTGACTGATTCATACGTCTGGTTTATAATTCATAGCCATCGGTCATATTCTGTCCCTACTGTACTCGTGTGGGCTAGCCCATACTAAAGGCTGTGGCACATTGCCGCTACATACAATTTGAGCATTGTGCACTGATTGTAATACATGAATTTATGTGGCAAAAACTGAGAAACGTTGTGGTTCTTTATGTGAAATTTTGACAGATGTATCACGAATGAACCACGTTAAAACCACGGAAGAAGTATGAATAAACCATGCAAAGAACACATAAACCCGCGCTTCATTGATTTCTTTGTGTTGACATTCAGCAGAAATCTCTTTGTGTCAGCACCATGGTCAGCTCCGCCGCAGGCTCTCGCTATGCTTTTTTAAAATTAAACAGTTGGATTTCCTTAAACTGCACCAGTTCTAAGTTAATGGCGTTTTACAAAGCCGCTACGTACTATCCTTGCCTTTTTCTCAAATTAGATTTTGGTCTTTGTGAAACATGCATGACATGTAATACATAAGTATTTCTTGCGTTCGTCATTCGTGGATGTGGGCAGATGTCCATAGAGGGTCTCGGCTGACATGCTGTTACGTAAACCCCTCGACCAACATCTCCAAGAAACATTTATGAATTACATAAATCACGCATGTATCACAGAGGACCAAAATGTCATATGTGGACAATGCCCAGATTGTGTGTAGCGGTAGTGTGACACTGCCTTTACGTCTCACTTGTGGCTGTCTATATTAACTGTGATGAACTTCTGAGTGGCGTTTATACTTTTCAATTATAATGCGATTGTCTCCAGCATTTCACTATTTTAACATTTTAATTATGGTCTTTAAGATACTGTTTTTTTTTTTTTATATACAGCGTGTTTTTTTTTTCATTTACAAAGTTTATCGAAGATGCTTCCATCTATGTAAATATGTCGGTATAGATTCTCAGTTATGCAGGTCATGATAAAATGAAAAGTTCTAAAAAAAAATCAAAAAAGAAACTTTTTATTCTTTGTAAATACATTTGTGGTTTACTATTGGTCACAAGGTAGGTGGTACATCAGGTTATTTGTTTATTTAGATATTTTAAAATAATCAACATTTTAAATAACACGAATAAAATAAAAAAAAAAAAAACATTTGAAATGATTTGCCACCTGCTCCATAGCTTAGGATGCACACAGGATGAGAGCTGGAACAGAACGTGCTTCCAAAATAAATATTCATGAGGTGGTTCTTGTTCGTCATGATTGCAGTCGGGATAAATGTGAACTGACCAATCAGAATTGGGAATTTGTGCCGTGCCTTAATTATTTTTAAGCGCACTTAATCTTTTAGATTTTAACAGCTGCACTTTGACTTTGAAAAAGAAACATAATTGATGATTTCAAAAGGACAGCGTGTTTGTCATTGAGTCACGGGGACATTTTTTATGGCTATAATTAGCGGAACACTGCATTTAGTCGCTGCAGTGTTGGCAGTAGTTGGCTGCTCACTGGTAGGAGCTTTCGTGCCGCTTCAGATCTCAGCGTATCAGCTCTGAGTGAGAAAACTGAGAGGTTTATGACAAAGTGCCGGGACGGTGGAGATGCATGAGACCTGAGGGTTCCCATCCCGGTCCTGGGCAGTAGTCTTACCTTGAATGTGGACATGGCTGGATCCCTGTTATACCTGTCTATGGTGTGGAACTTGGACGAGTGGTTGAGCTCATGGTACAGCTCAGAATGTCTTTTGCGAGTGTGCATCACTTTCTGGAAGGGAAGAAAGGAAGGGACAGCTAAAATGAAGTCAACAGAAACAAATCAAAACAAAAAGTAAAGGAAAAAAGAATGGATGGGGATCTGATGGGAGTTAATGTGGGGACAGGCAAGGGGAAAGGTAAAAAATGCTGAGGGACTGCGGTGGTGCCAGCCGTGAAAAGGGGGTTAGAAGGTTGCGACAGATCAATCGATTGCTGACTCATGCTCATCCATCACCCACTTCCTTGTTCTTTCCGATTTTGGCAACTGCGAGTACCGCAGAAGAGTCCCTAAATCAAAATGTGATTTTGATGACCAGCAGAAATGCCACTGTTAGATAGAGCTGTCAGCTATAAAGTCTCATAAATGGACCGAACTTTAACTAGCCACCACGAGAGCTAATACAATAACCCAAAATAAAACTTCTGACCAAGCCTTTTTACGACTTCTCCATCACTTTGGTCTGGGAGGCAGATAAAGCTGAGTATCCGTGTTAATGGACATTGCCGGAACTGCTAATCGTCAAAGCAGCTTGTGACTTTGAAAGTGACACAGCTAAGTGATGCCAGCACTCACACCCACCCACTTACTGGCCGAGATTACTGCTTGGCCACAGTTTCAGTGACTTCGAAGACACTGCACTCTTCTGCGCTCTGTCAAGAAGGTGCCAGTACCTCTCTGTCTTTCCTTTCTGCCAGCTAAGGCTTTTGAGGCACGAATAAGGTCCAATAAAGGATTTATCCCCACAACCCTCACAAAGCTGATGCTTCTTGATCAATTATTATTCTTTGGTAAAAAAAAAAAAAAAATACCAATCCTTTTTAGTTCTTGTTTTCCAAATTTATTCCAAAACTCTTGCAGTGCAGTGGAAGTATTACATTTTTGGAAGCTTATTTTTTGATTTTTAAAGTCCTCTGTCAAAAAACTTGTTAAAAGTAAACTTTTAGAAGTAAAAAAAAAAAAAAAGCATTTTGTGAGATATATATATATTTCTTTCCTTTTTTTTGCTCGCTCCCACCTAAACGTGTGATGGATAGTAAACAGGCTGAGTTCAAAAAGAGCCAGCTTCACTGCTCATGCAAATGTTGCAGAGCTACCATCACGCATACCCAGTGTTTAATTCACATGTCAGAAAGGTTGGAGAAGAAAGTCCAGTCTTTAAATACGTTAAAGTCAGATGAACCCCCCTCAATATAAAGAAAAACTTGCTTTTCACAGTTCAGGTTTCTATTTCTACAGATTGTATACCGACAAGTTGGCCAAAGCATTTAGACTTACGGAGATACCGTGGTCCTGAAGTGCAAATCACACCAAAAATCACTCAACACATAAACAGTTTAAAGAACATGACAATAAAGAAAAATAAATGATAAAAAAAAAACATATTGGAGAAAGTTTTAGAAACCAAAACACAGTAACAAAAAATAAAACAAAATAATAAAAATGAGATGTATAAAAAATGAAACAACTAGAAACTGGAAGAGGTAGGAACTCTTAGACATCACTGATTCATGCCAAATACCTTTCAGTTGAAATGATGGACAAATGTCTTCATGCGATCAGTGATAACCCATAGTACCTACCTTATCCGTTTTTTTCTGTTTTTTTTAGATTATTATTTTTTTACATTCTATTTTGATTTCTGAAAACTACTTTTGTTTTCTGATTTTTTTTCCTTAGTTACAGAAATGCAAAAAGGTAGATACTATAGGACATTGCTGACTGGATGATGAGGTTTGTCCATCATTTTAATCAAAAGTCATTTATCATCATATAACTCCATTGGTATGCAGACATTTAAGGTTGCATTTGAAAAACTTAAATGTCAAAACTAAGACATCATCCAATCAGTGATGTCCCATTGTATCTATCTTTTCTGGTTCCTTTTGTGATTCTTTTTTTAACATTTTGATTTCTGTAAAAGACTTTGATTTACATTTTTAATTTGTTTTCTTATTTAGTTGTACCTGTATTTTGTTTTCTGGACTTTTGGTTTGATTTAAAAAAAAAAATAATGTTATTTTTTTAAATTATTTGTTTCACTTTTCTAAATTGTTGTCGGGATCTTTATTATGCTTTTGAGTTAAATGATTTGTTGGTGTGATTTGTACTTCAGGGTCACCGTACAAAGCCCCTATTCTATCCAACAAATACAGCCAACAGATCAACCACAGTTAAACGTTAACCAGGAGTTCAGTCAGACAAACGCAGAACTCTGCTTGGCTGTTTCTTCCACCAGGACCCACCTGACAGACTGGATTGTATGCCAGGTCAGTGCGGCGAATTAGCAGAGCTCACGAATAAGATTGTTGTTTGTTTTTTTACAGCCAACAGACACCAAGCTGAGCTCTGAGGTCACTGTTGGAGAAACAGCATCTGTTTAGGACGGCTCTGAGAAAGTTGCTCAAAAGACAAGGTGGGGCGGGGGCGGGGGGACACAGGCGCGTAGGGTGGGGTTCAGCAATGCTTTTCGCTCCTCTATGCGTTACTTAGATTCTGGCTGAAGCACAAGAAAGCAGAGACAGGCTGATGGTAGGCGATCGGGTTCAAGATCTTACCTCGAAGTCCAGCTCAGAGTACCGAACTCTTTTCCTCTGGAAGAGGAGGGGGCAGGGGGAGAGAAGACAACATCAATGACCACCCCTTGACTGCTATAAAGCGTTGGCGATGCCAATCTCTTTGTGGACTTCACAGTGCCATTGTTCAGTCAAAAGAGCAGGGCTAATTTGCTCTGGCTGCTCAACATGATACAGACATTCGGAATGTCAAGCCAAGATTATTCAGTCTATTTCATCGGCATGAGATTAGTGAAGTGGAATAACCCTGAATTACAATAAAATAATTTCTCGCCTCACATACTCTAAAATCCAATCGCTACAATCCTGGCAAAAAAAGAAAAAAATCCTATTTTGAGGACATTTGTTGGATAAATTGAGCTTTAAAAAAGCTGCAAAAAACCATATGAGGGATGGATTTCATCACATAACCTTGTTTAGGTCCTGCTGCTCTCCAAAGTGCCTCCGTAGTTCAGGCAAGTGGCACACAAAGCGCCTATTTAACAGCTGCAGACATTTCCAACTCATCTGGCCCTGACATCGCACTGAATGGCGTTCCATCCCAGACTTCCTATTTGTCTCTTGCTGTCTGCCAGATTTGCATTTGGCAGGAAGAGGAGCTGCTCTCCACAGTTATTTAAAAGCTGTATTCATCTGTTCAAAAGGGCAGACTTGCTGATCTGATGCTAAAGCAGCCAAATTGGGAAAGGAGGCAGAAATTCAAACCAAGAGAACTTCTTCTTCTTTACTTTGTGAAATAACTTATTGTACTTGAAAAGTTTAATTTTGTTTTGTACGATGGTACACATACAGTATGTGACATGCATATACAGAAGCTGTATAGTGCATGCTTTAGTGAGAAAACAGATGAATCAGTCAGACAGAATTGAGAATTTTCTGTTGATGTGAACATGATTATGTCAAATAAATGCGCTTTTTTTGCAGTTAACTGTTTTGGAATTGATTTTATTTTTCTGCATTCCATGTGTGACTTACTATATAGAACTGTGTTTTAATCGAGCAGTAAAGTTTTTCTTTTTCACTAAAAAGTGATATAAACACTCCAAAATGTATTCAAATATTGCCTAAATTAAGAATTCTTGATGGAACACTAAAGGTAGCAGCAGAGTAAAACCATATTCTTTTGAGATGGAAATAAAAGGTGAAATAAACTCTAAATTCACGGCAAAGCATTTTTAAAAGATAAAAAAAAAAAAAAAACTTTAGCCTTCTAGCACAGTTCATCTTTACATAGTAATGCAGCAAATAAAATGAACCTTTTGTCTATCAAACCTTTGAAAATTGAAGGTGTGGCATGAGATAACTGCTCTGTGGTTTGAGCTTTTTAAAACTGATATTATAATTATTTAATCACTTCCAGCAAAGCTATTTCTTTGAGGTTCCACTTGTTGGAGTTACAGTTGAAAGTTGCAGGTTGGATAGTAAGCATGGTCAAAGTCTGGTAGTTTTAGAATGTATAAAAAAAATCCTGGTAAGTCAAATATAAAATGGGAAGTAGCCAAAAGATCACTGATATAAAAGACATGATAAAAGTTGGATAAAAGTTAAAATTATTATCTATTTCAATATTAAAGCACATTTCATAAACCATTGAAAGATTTGAAAATGTGTGGAGTGCAGACATTGTCCTTAAAGAACAGTAAAGTAACTAGCAGTTTAAAAAAGGCAAATTTTTGCATTATTCTCTGAACTTTCTGGCTTTGTTGAATTGATTATTCAGAGATCAAATAAAATCAGGTCTGACAAGAACGCTACTTTGTGTGATTTCTCAGTTTCATCTCACCCAACCAGTGGAGCAAAACTGCTACTTTGGACGTAGCATTTGAAAATCATCTCGATATCAAGCATCTTTAAACTGAGAAATTATAGTAGAAGATGACATTCAAAGAGTTTCTCATCCTGTGTGCTTGGATCGTTCCAACAGTTATTGTCTCACAGTTTTAATAACTTGCCTTCAGCTTCAAATGAGGCATCTCAGCTTCACTGTAAACGTGACATTCCCATTATTTTAGTCAACCAGCAGAACCCTTTTGCACATAAACACGTGTGTGTATTCACTCTTGCTACAAATAAGACAGATTCCCTCTAATCTTGTCTGCTTCCATTAACATAGAGCACATATGTTCAGTTGAGGAGAGTTATGATGATTAAACTTAAATAAGTGGTATACTGGTAAGAAGAAGTATACTTCATAAGGAAATATTTTGACCAGCATCAATAAATAAACAGCTGAACACAAAATGATTTGTTAAGCATGATCTGTTCTTTGTCAAAATTTTAAAAGTATTTGACAGAAAATAACACTTAACCTTGTCCGAAGGAAACACATGTATGTGGCTGACCCACACTGGTGCTGCAGGTTTTTGAGTCGTTTGGGCCCGTGGAGGTTTGTAGAGAGGACCGACTGTGTCTTAAGAGGATCGTGGGTGTGTCTTGCAGTCTTATGTGTCCACTTTAAGGGACGTCATCAAAATGGTACATACCATGGTCGTGCATGTGGTATGTGTATGACATATGGGTCCACATTTGAACAGTGCTAACAGACCCCTGGTGCTGTGTACTGAGTTTATGGGGTTAAAAAAAAGAAAAATCCTACTTCACCCTTACTTACCCTAGCATGTTAGTGTTCCATACAACCTGTCACCCGTAGCATGCCCGTAGTAAAATGTGCATGTACTTTTTCACTCTTTGGGCTCACCGAGCGGTCTATAATTTTAAAGTTTTGTGTGGGCCACCTGCGTGTCCCGTATAGATTTGTCCATTTTTCAGCCCGCAGGCAGCCCCCTATCCACCTTTATGGGTGGTTGTGACTAAGGCATAAGCTATACACAGTTTTTTCCAGCATCCTTTAAATGATGTATATTTAATGCAAAAGTAGCACTTGCATTGTTCATGTTCAAAACCACAGAACATGCTATTTAATCAACAAAGATCCAACGAAAGATGCTTCTGCCAAATACAATCCATCGTTTTACCCCATATTTGTGATAACTGCATCACCATTATAGCTGCGACTGTTGTTGCAATGTCACATGATCAGGGGGAGAGTTTGGCTCAATGCTCAACTGCAGGTTTTGTTTTGTGGTGGTCTGTGTATGGAGGGGGTAGGCAGGTCCTGGTATTTTTTTGTGGACTGCTTCATTTCACATGTGTGCTTGGAATGATTTTGGAAACCTTGAAAATTAGTTTTTTTGTTGTTGTTTTTTTGCTGCATATTTATTTTACGCTCAAGAATAATGCTGCGGCATCTGGTCAAAGTCTCAAAGTCGCTACAACCCTCATGGGTGTAAAACATGCCCTCAGCTGGAAAGTGTTTTGATAAAAGAAAATCAACCCCTGTTGGCACAACCCACCCTCCCACCTTCAACAACCTCTCACCCACCTCCAAAGATCCTGCTGAGTGGCTGGTATTGGCATTGGTACTTCCCAGGTTACGTGGCAGGGTCCTGGTTCTCTCTACTGTAGGCCCACTTGTTAAAATCTGCCTCACTGATGGTCTCTGGCCTGCTTTCAGGTGGAGCGAATGCCCGTGGGAGTGGATGTGTCCTACGTGGGAGTGCACAAGACCCCCCTGAGCCATCAAATGGCCATGCCCATGGGGCATGGTTTTAATCGTCCCGTAGGAGCGATTGAGGTTCATGGTGATGTTCATGTCGCCCACGCTGGACGGCACAAAATCCGCCGGGTAGGCCTCACTCTCAGCTGGGTGAAGAGTCAGAGGGGAGGGAGGGGGAGGAAAGGGGGCGTCCTCCACTGCGATGTTTAGAGGCTGGTCCTCGCCCCCAAGTCCCAGGCCTACCCCTTGTGATGAGGAAGCTGGGGGTTTGAGACTGACTGTCCTACGTGGTAAGACCATGTAGTCTCCTTCCCCTCCCCCACCGCTTCCTCCCCCACTTCCTCCGCTTCCCGCACTTCCATCTTGGGAGTTGTTGGAGGAAGCCGGCGGTCGAGCCCATCCCAGGCCACTCTCAGTGCACAGGTAAATTGGAGTATTGTTGCGTTGTTGCCCCTGCTGCCTCTGCTGGTCCATGTTCAACTCCTTCTTCAGCGGTGATTCGCTGAGCTCATTGAGGCCTAGGGTTGGGACCTTGATTGTAAAAATAAATAAATAAACACAGAAATCAGTTTATGCAACCGTTTAAAAGAAATTTGATCATTAGTTATGAAGTTTTAGGAGATTTAATCGTTAGTTCTTGGAATAATAATTTCATTGTGTAGAAATGAAAGGACATTCTCCAATCTAATGGTCTGCAACCTGAGGCCCCGGAGCCAAATGTGGCTCATTTGTTCCCTTTATTGTGGTCTTTTGGTTTTGAAAAATAATGGACATATATTATATAAATAATGTTTGTAGTTTGAATTATGTCTTTCAGGGAATTAAGCTTTGTCTTCTATATATAGATGTCAGAAAACTGAGCAAAATATTAAACCAATGAGATTTTTAACACCATACAGTGATATATGGTTTCTAAAACGGTGAAGCTCCAACAAAAATGTGCAAATCAATAACACTGTAAAGGCTCTAAATTGGCTTATATTACAAAAACAAATGTTCTGCCTGTACTGGAGAGCGGTTCAGTTTGACCCCTAGATAAAGCTTGCGCTATAGCATTACACTTTATTCCAGGAGATTTGAGCAAAAAACTGTGCTTTAGACCACAAAAAAAAAGTCCTCAAAAGAGTTTGAAAAATTCATGCTGTTCACTTACTCAGCAATGTATGTTTAGGTCAAACCAGTGCTTGCATTAGCCGTCCTATGTGAACTTCCATTATACTTTAGCATCAGGCTATCAGACTTTGGCTCCACTGCTGTTATGCATTAAGTCACCAGAATAGGAAAGGCGTAAAAGATTGATCTCCACTTTTATGGATCAGTTATAAATGTATTAAGCTTAGATCGATTCAGATCGATTGTCAATTTTATCAAGATAGATGGATAGATGGATAGATGGATAGATGGATAGATAGATAGATAGATAGATAGATAGATAGATAGATAGATAGATAGATAGATAGATAGATAGAATACATACATCCCAAAAGTTGCTCAGATTTATAAATATAAACTCCTATGTTGCACACATACCTGTACGATGAGATTTGGTGGTGGAATATTGCCAGGCAGGGAGCTGAAGTTGACCCCCACTCCCCCTTCCTGATGGGCTGTGAGTTTAGGATCATCTTCGTCGTCCAAGGAGATTCGAGACAGGGTCCCAGTGATGGTAGCTGGGTTACACGTGTTAACATCTTTGAAAATGACTGAAGTGAAACAGAAGGAGGCAGAAATTTGCAGAGACAGTGAGTCCGTTGAAAAGTGGGAAAAAATAAGAAGGAGGAGTGAGGGTTGTTTTCCAAAGTGGAAATTGAAATCAGGAGATAAAGAATGGAATAGATCCAGTTATAAAATGTCATCCACAACAGGATGGCCAAATGAACTTATAAAATAACATTTGTTATTTGCTCCTCA
The DNA here is from genome assembly GCA_037389245.1 of Oryzias sinensis. Classification (NCBI taxonomy): domain Eukaryota; kingdom Metazoa; phylum Chordata; class Actinopteri; order Beloniformes; family Adrianichthyidae; genus Oryzias; species Oryzias sinensis. The sequence goes on along the minus strand of CM074488.1, from coordinate 41,801,697 downwards.
GACTTTGTCCATCTGTTATGTTGTTTTAGAGAGCTTACATCTCTCACAAAAATCTATTAGATATATTGAGTTTTCATTTTTTAAATTGCTCAGGTTGAGTTTTACTTTCCAAACTTTGGAGAAACTTTAAGAATTAGTTTCCGGAAAAGTGCCCCAAAATTGAACGATAGCCATCTTTCCACTGTAGGAACGTCTGGCAGACATGGGTTGGAGGAGAGCCCTTCAAAAGCTTATGACCAATTGAGTTTCAATCCAGTGAAAGTAAGCTCAGTAAACAGAGATCTGGGATACCAAGATTCATAAACAAGAACCAAGTTTAGACCAAACTTGAAGGCGTCAGATGGCTTTCAAAGCTGCTGCTTGTTCCAACGTGGAAAGCTGCATCAAGATACGTTCAGTTTTGTCACAAAAGCAACAGTCTATCGCTACAATCGAAGGAAAGCTGAAAGTATCTTTTAATTCATGGACTGATATCATGCTACGTCCGTTACCCGGTACAAAATGTGCATAGTGGACATAAAACCTGGTCTAAATATGTTTGATCCAGAACTGAAGAAGTTTTTGGTGTGAGCAGGCAGCACACTGACTGAGAACAGAGCATGTCGCATCCTCTGCTTCGCCATCTCATTGGTGCAAAGTGATCAGAAAGGATTAGACTGATTTCTCAAAATCAGTCTAACTTCATTTCTACATCCAAAATGTACCTCAAACAAAAGAAGTCCTACATAAACAAGGGCCTACAGGCAAATCCAGTTCAGCCACCCAAGAACAGTTTCTTGGCAAGAAATGATAAAAGCATCAACGCCTGTGATGTCAGTCAGCAAGACATCATTAAATAAAAGCCTGATATACAAGATTATTTAAAAGTGATTAACTAGCTAAAAGAAGATTTATAGTGAAGACAGTAGCTTTAAAAAATAATTAGGTAAGACAATTTTACTCATTGAAGACCCACTCTATTCAAAATCATGTTTGTTGGTGTTTTTTAACGTGTTCTTGTAGCAGGATGATGATGATGGAGGTCTTATATAAAGAAAATTAAGCTTAAAATTGCATTTCTTAGTATTTCTTTATTTGAATTGTGAATCAGGAGCAGACAAGAAAATACTGTATTTGGGACATAGAAGAAGCTAGACTGTTCCACTTCATTCTGATGCATCCATCCACTTGCAGACAAATAGATCCATGTACGTCTTTGTTTTCCTCATCGGATATCCAATACTGCTCGCCATTTTTTTTTTCAACACTAATTTTCTGTGGAGTCGTAAAAAAGCATGAAAGAGTATGAACAGATGGAGGATGGGAAGGGGGCTTACTCTGGTTAATCTACACCCTCAACTCAGAAGCAGATTTCTAATAAACTGCTTTTCTACACAATCTACCTCCTGGTAAACTACCCAAGTTATTTTTATTTATTTATTTATTTTTATTTGTGGCTAAAAACGTAATAATTATAATTAAAAGACCACTGGGAAAGGTTTTACAATAAATCAAAACATGATCAGAGTGGGACTTCAACGTCATCAAAATGGCTTTTTTTAGATACTTGTTGTTTAGTCAAATTTAGTTCATCATCAGTATTTTTAGTGGTATTGTCTCCACATGAAACCAGGATTTGTCTGTAGGACCTACTAGAGTCTAGGATGGATCAGGCAGTGATAAGTAGGAAAGTCGGGTGCAGAACTTACATGGGTGTCCTCTTTCTGCAAGGGTGGAGGAGGAAAGTAACCGAGTTAATAAATCAAAGCACAACACTTACTAGATAGTGGTACCCTCGTATCACAGCCAAACACCCACACAATTCCATTGTTGACTTGCCAGTGAAACAAGTTTGAACACATTGAGTACTGTTATTATCATGCACAATTAAACATAGATTCATTCAAACATATGCTCACTGAGCAATTATTGGGTAGAATCACAGCAATTGATAAGACAAAGTAATTTAAGCACAACAGTGCAGAGATGTAGAGCATCTAATCCTGTAATTCTATTAGCAGGCTATGAGTGTTGTTGTGTTAAATGTGTGGCGGGCCAATGGGAGTACAGGAAAATAGAAGCAACAAGGACAAGGGGCATAGAAATCCACAGGAAAGGAGGGCTCACCTGTTTGACAAGCCAGATCCACGTCCTTCTCAAAATCCGTCTGAGGGGAACGCAAAGGTAGAAAAGAGGAAACACAATGAGAAAGTGCACCAACACAATTAGTAGAATAAAGGTCCAATGAGTCACAATATCCCAAAAAGGGTAAGATGTGCCCAACAAATTCAATGTTCTTAACCAACTGGAAATGAGGATAACAAGCGTTTCCATAGCAATACCTAATCTAGCTGCTATCCTTTAAATGTTAGAATAGGGATGAACAGAAAAGGAAACAATTGTTTGGTCCGGCACTGATGCAATGTTCTTGATTTGTATCAAAGCAGTATGTGAAGAAAATTGAGTTTCTGGGAGCTACATAATATTACTGTATGCCCCATCAGTCACTTCACTGTCATTTAAATAGAGGCAGACGCACACATTTGCACAGAAACACAACTATTATCTGCTGTGCTACATGAAGCAAAACTTTGCCATCTCCCAGCTGGACAAAAAAGAATATATACTACACAGAGAAAAAATGTAAGTATTCATTTCATGCCTACTAGCCACACAAACACAGCCTTGGAGGGTTTAGAACAGGCCTAAAATTTAGACCTAATACTGCTAAGGTTTCTCTTTGTGGTTAGTTTATGCTTTAGTCACAACTACCCTTATGGATTTGGGCAGGAAATGGACAACCCTGTTTGGGGCACACAGGTGGGCAACACAAAATGTTAAGATCGTAGACCAATCGGTAAGCCCGTAGAGCGAAAATCTTTATGCATTTTCTTTTTAATACGGGTGTGCTGCGAGTGAAAGGTTGTAGCAAACATGTAAGGGCAAAGTAGATTAGATGCAGGCGTGTTTGGATTTTTTTATTTGTTCAAAACCTACGCACTGCTCAAGGTGCTGATAGTCCTGTTCAAGGACTTACATTAGCTTTTCAAATTCATCAGGATATATTTACCACTCGCACGACAATGGTACATTCCATTTTCAAGGGAACTGAAAGACACACCACTCCAGTCCATGACCCTCCACTGGCCCGGTCTACCCCAAAACCCGCAGCACACGTACGGGTCAACCTCCATATGGGTGCGTGTGACTAAAGCATTATTTAGTTTCTGTGTAGAAACACACAGTGGCACTGCTCCATCAAGTAAATCAACATTCACAAATACACACAAGACAGACCTGAATGAAGAAATACCGTTTTCAAAAGAGCAACCACACTCCGCTTTTCTTTTTCTTTTTTTTATAAACTTTTGAAGAAGTAAAACTCATTGCTATGCAGATGTGGTCCTCTCTATTCTTAACACATAGCCTCCCCCTGCCCTCTGCGGGATTCACTTACAAAAGCCTTTCTTTGGATAGTAAACCTCAAAACCTAGACAGTTTGGGCACACCATGTAGAGGCATAAAAAAGCTAGAAAGGTGGAGATGAGAAATCAAAAACAAATAAGGAAATGATAAAATATAAGAAACAGAAGCCTTGCAGGAGAAGAAAAGCTCTTAGTAAATGAATTCCCTGCAGCAGGGTGATTCAAGCTTTATCAAATGGGGCAATAAGAATAGAAACCTTGACACTCCCACCATAAAACTGAGAAAAACACTGACCTTATCTCAATCATTACTTTTAACACATGCAAGTTGTTTAAGGTTAAGTACTGCATGCATTAAATCAAAGTTTCTTTTCAGTTGCATCACAGCTATTTCTACTCACACATAAAAGGTGCAATATGTAATCAGTTCAGACTTAGATTACATGCTTGTTTCTTCCAAAAGAAAATGGTCTGACTTTGAGTGATATAGTTGTCTTCTTTACCAACGGATGAATCAAACGTGGAACAACGTTTGATAACAATACCTGTCTATAGCACTGTACCGCAACATTTTATTGGGACATTTCTCATCCAAGCTGCAAGAGTAACTGTTTTGGATGCCTGTCTCACAGAAAAGACAAGAGGAACCCCTAAAGCAGATTCTAATCAAGTAATTTCACACACCTATAAAAAAAAAAAAAAATAAAAAAAAAACTTTAAATATATTTATACATTTTTAGCATTTTTGTTCAACATTAGAGTAATATTGCAGTTCTGAAAGATCAATGTTTTAAATAAAAGTTATTCTTTTGTTACAGAAAAGATAAACGTTTCCAATAATCCTCATTTTAGGATTCTATTCGCTCCTCTATTTACTCCTTTTGTTGTCAAATATCAATTTACAGATTGCACCTTTTCTATTAACTAAACTATATATATATCTACGAATCTCTGTGCTTTTCTGCCGCCGACATACTGATCGGTTGCTGATGTGATTATAGGCATGGTTGTGGGTATTGTTGAGTATTGGGATGTGCTCATGTGCGTGGTTGTGGTCTAGCCCGTAGTTGCAGCCGTTTCGGGGCAGACTGTGGTAACAGGCTTGTTGGCATGTCTGGTGGCACGTAGGTGGTTGTGGGTGACAACCCGACAGGCACAAGGGAGTGCTGTGACGAGAGCCATGCTGCTGTCCACAGACGCCTGCACCTGCACACTTCTGATAATGTAAAAACAGAATTAAAATGTCAGAGGAAACGATAGACTTTGTATTAGAAAACAAGTGCAGCTAGTTTTTTTTGCTTTTTAATTAGATTAACAACAGTCAACTTTGTGTCTGTAAATGTTGAGTTTCACATTAATATTTTTAAATTTATGGTAGGGGCACAAAGAGATTAATTTCTATTTAATTATAAATGTTATTCTAGATGGTGGCAAACCCACCAAATATTTTGAATAAAAATATTGTCAAGGTTTTTTGGCATTTTAACCAGTTATCTATCCACTATTACTATCCATAAAAAACACTCTGAAAAGGCGTCTTGATTGTCAGAGCTGCATATTTGAACAGGTATCAGGGATTCTCCTAAAGCAAACATAACAAGCCCTGTATTCAATGATAACATAATTAATGAAAGTTTAATTAGTAAAGCTGCACCCTAACTAAGCACAGAGTAAGTGTAGCGATGGCTCTAGTGAACTGAATGATGGCTCACAAGTTGAATTTTGATCACCTCAGAGGAGCATTTAGAAACCTATGAACATTATCACAAACAGGTCTGGGGGAGGAACAAAAGGGCCGACAGCGAGAGCTGTGCAGGGATGTGGTGTGATCGCATTGACATTGGCCAGGCATTCAAAGTCTCTGTGATTTATAGCATTATTAAGCCCATTTAGGACTCAAACAACAACTTATGGGATTTATCTTTTTTTTTTTTTTATAAAAATTAAGAAATATACTATTTTCTGCACTTCAAGGCACACCTTGAAACGTTTCCTTTTTTTAAAAAAACCTCTCTGTGTAGAGTTTTATTATTGTTTAATTTTGTTTAATCTAAAAAAAATCAATCATTGATTTTTTTTAAAAAAAGTTTCATAGTATTTTTATCCTTTAGTTTAATATTTCTGCCGACTTTGTAGACATTATTTTCATGTTTTTCTAACTTTCTCTTCATATTGTTGACTTAAAATGTAAAAAAAAGATTTAATGTAAATAAGGTGTCTCCTTTAGAAGGTGTTTTCTTTTAAGATAATTCATTTTATAAGCATTACATGTCATGCTGAAGATGTCTGTGTTTACTCTGCATCACAGCATTCGTGTTGCTTTAAATTGAACTGTACCATTTTCTTGATTATATTCCTATTTTATTTTTTTTTGATAATAAGTAAATTAAATTTAATTTGATATCAACTGTAATTCTTGTAGTTCTTCTGACAAGCTTGGCAATGATACCTCCCTTTCTGGGATTGGACAAGTAATGAAAAAGTTATGACACTAAGAACTCTCTCATCACAACATTTTGTTGTTTTTCCTTTATATTTCAGGAATATAGTTACGCCCAACATATGAACACTTAAAATCCCATTTGTTTTTTTTTTACTTTTGGACCCATCTGAATGATCTTTATACTGTTGAAAAGGTTTCCAATGAATTTGAACATTTTAATCACATAGCTAAATAAAGTCTGACTGACTGGCGGACTTATCTCTGACTCTTTTGTCTCACTCAATGCACTGTAAGTTTGAAAATAGACCACTCATTGATGGTGCATCTTATAATGTGCCCTAAAGTGCAGAACATAGTTAGGAATAAAAGAAAACATGTCGGCTGTGAGAATAATACTGTGGGTTCTAAAGTAGTTGAGCTAGCACCAAAAACATAATATAATAAGAAACTGTGTAAGCTCATCACTGTTATTTAATTATGTAATAAGGAATTTCTCAGACAGTAAAGTTGGTTTTGGTATGACTTCAGGGTGAGAACATGGAAATCATACATTTTTGGAAATGTAATGAAGATGCACAATGCATAAAAAAAAAAATAAAAAAAAATAAAAACTGCCATTAAGAAAACCAAGAAGAAGAAAGCCTGGATTGGGTTTGATCACTTCACCAACAGCAGCCATGTTTCTGTCTACCGGGGCTGAAGGCTGCAGGTCGCCGCTGTTGGTTACCATGATGCAAATGAACTGCAATGTGGGATGAAATGAAATGTTATTCACCATGATCTGCACCTGTCCATTCTTGCAGGAGTCTGGGGAGTTTTCACTGTCATCTTTACATCCCCCCATCCGACATCGCACCGCATCCTGGACCTATGTGGTGTAAAAGGAAAGAGACCCCAGAGAGAGGGAGGGAAGGGGAAAGAATAATGAGGGAAAGGGAGAGATGATGCATAAGGAAGAAAGTTTGTAAAGGAGCCTTAGGTTCTCATTTTAAAGGTTCTGGACACTCTTTATTCTTTCATGTAGAACTGAATACAAAATCATGCGTAAAGGGCAAAGTTAAAGAAGGAGCCGAATCGTCTCCTAAGTAAGTCATCCTATAGATTATCAAAAAGAGAGAGGAGCGCTGTAAGGAGCACAGAGCTGTACTTCAAAGTGGCCCATCTGAGCTTTCTAAGATCTGTGATTCTAATTCAAATCAACAAGGCAGTGTAAAGATGTTCCAACCCCTGAGCTTACTTGGTGTCAAATTGTTTTTTCTTTATCTCCGCACTGCAGTAAACTCCCATCAGTCAAAACTCAAACGTATCCCTGGAATCTTTAACAGAAACCCCCCATGATTCCTTTCTGCCGGGAGACCCTACATTATACAGTAGGTGTTCCAATACTTGGAAATATTGATATTTCCCACTGTTGCTAATGTCAAGTATCAGAAAAAAAAGGCTTTTTTTTTTCACATATGTGATGCTACCCCTGTCAGATTAATACTGTATAAACGTTTTACTCTGTTTGTTTGGTTTGTCATTTCTGATTTCATCAGTGTAGATTCTCTGGGAAATATCTGGTAAAGCAAAGTTTTACATCAAGAAAGCTGTTTTAAAAAAACGACCTTCTGCCCTTGCCCCAATATGCATGCTCAAGGGGAAAAGATCTTTTAAATTAGAAACGCATTTTTAATGTACTTCTCAGCTATGGATAAAAGAAAATATATTAAATTTAAAAGCAAGGAAATTTATTACTCTAGAGATTCTAGGTGCCTGAAAAAAATAAATAAAAAGAGTATATTAGAGTTTAAAAATGGTCCCAATAGAAAAGTCTTAGGTAGGCACGCTGAAAATGATCTGTTAACAGTCCAGGAATTATAACTACAGCAGCAAAAACATGGACAGAGCTAATAAAAAATTCAATTTCATAATGGAATGACAACCCAGCTGACCAGTCTTCTACTCTAAATACTGGCACAAAGGCCCGACTCCAAAGATAGAGGTTAAAGGCCATGGGGAACTATTCAGAGGTCTCACATTGTAGAATATTTTGCTGTGAAGACAGATAGGGGTAAATGTGTGTCGCACTGTTCATCTTGATACTTTTGTTTAGCCTTCCAGTTCTTTGAAATTTAGGAATTTATAGAAACATTGACAGTAGGAGTTGTTTTTGCTTTTGCTTTGAAGAGGCTGGTGCTCACACATCTTCGTCCCATGGTCAGCCAGTCAATGGACCCGCTGCAGTTCGCCTACCAGCCCGGCATCGGAGTTGAGGATGCTGTCATCTTCCTCCTGGACAGAGCTCTGTCACACCTGGACCAGACTGGAAGCTCTGTGAGAGTCATGTTTTTCGACTTCTCCAGCGCTTTCAACACTATTCAACCGCTGCTGCTGAGGGACAAGTTGGTGCACATGGGCGTGGACCAGCATCTGTCTGCATGGATGCTGGACTACCTCTCAAACCGACTGCAGTACGTGAGGTCTCGCCACTGTGAGTCTGACATGATTGTCTGTAACACAGGAGCACCGCAGGGAACAGTTCTGGCTCCGTTCCTGTTCACTGTCTACACCGCAGACTTCATGTCCAGCTCAGCATCTTGTCACCTGCAGAAGTTCTCGGATGACTCTGCCGTTGTCGGACTAATCATGGATGACGATGACAGAGAGTATAGAGAACTGATTCAGAACTTTGTGGACTGGTGCCAGCGGAACTACCTCCAGATTAATGCAGGGAAAACCAAGGAGCTGGTGGTAGACTTTCGCAGGCACACACACTCTACAATAGCCCCGGTGAACATCCAAGGAAGGGACATAGATAGAGTGGATTCATACAAGTACTTGGGTGTTCACCTCAACAATAAACTGGACTGGTCACACAATACAGAAGCACTGTACAAAAAAGGACAGAGCAGACTTTATCTGCTGAGGAGACTGAGGTCTTTTGGAGTGCAGGGATCACTCCTAAAGACTTTTTATGACTCTGTAGTGGCATCATCCATCTTTTATGGATTGGTCTGCTGGTGTAGCAGCATCTCGGCTGCAGAAAAGAAGCGGCTGGAGAAGCTTGTGAAGAAGGCCAGCTCCGTTCTGGGGCTGCCTTTGGACTCAATGCAGGAGGTGGGAGAGAGGAGGATGGTAGCTAAGCTATCATCCATGATGGAGAACGACGCCCACCCCATGTATGAGTCTGTGTCCTCTCTGTGCAGCTCCTTCAGCGTCAGACTGAGACACCCTAAGTGTCTGAAGGAGCGACACCGCAGGTCGTTTCTACCTGCTGCCGTTAGACTGTACAACGTTAGCTGCTCCCAGTGAACCACGTTAACCAACATCATTGGCTCTGTCAGATTTCTTTTATCCTGTGCAATAACCGATATATGGTCAACCTGTGCAATTTTTTTGGAAATGTATGTGTATATTGTGTATATGTGTGAGTATATTGACTCCATAGTTTGTTTCTTATATATATTGCTCTCTCCCTGCCCTGTACTGCTGCCGCAAAAAGGAAATTTCCCCATCGTGGGACGAATAAAGGAATATCTTATCTTATCTTATCTTATCTTATCTTATCTTATTATCATGTTAATTCTTCAAAAAAAAAAAAAAATCCCAAAGTGGCACTTTGATCCATTCACGCATTTCAGAGTATTCCTCTAAAAACCTGCTCTCTGAGCACCAGCCCCTCCCAATCCACGATAACAAGCGAGTTCTCACATTGTGATGTCACAAAGTGAGGAACAGCCCCTTCCAGCCTAACACAAACACACACTTTCTCCACGGAGCTAATGGTAATCGGCTGAAACGCTTTTTATTTTATATGCACAATTTGCACATCCATCTTTCCAAGTTTGGATGTTGTTTGTTTTTGTGGGTGAAACACAGACATGCTGCTGAGGCCGTCATAAAATTGGCGGTACCCATAAGGAGAAAAAGGCGGGGCCTCAGAGATCGAGGTGTCTAAAAGACTTAGAAAAATAACTAATAATTAATAAAAAGGTATTTATTTAGTGTGATAAAGGTAAATATATTATCATATAAACTGATTTGAATTACTCAGATAGGCTTAAGAGGCAATAAATAGGCATTTAAAGCTAAGAAAAGCAGTTTTGCAGTGATGTGCACCAGTCTAGTCGAGTGATTACGCAATAAACACAACCAGCTAATTTGAGAGGAACCTGTTTGCAGACAAGATGGTGCCTGATATCGGAAATAATACAACAGAAGAATGGGAGAAAAAACTATTTTTAAAGTTTAAAACAAGAAAAACAGTAACTGTTAGGGTCACCAGTTAAAATAAAGTGGAGTTGTTTTTAGAGATATGCGGGCTTCCTGTTCCAGATGAGGACTTCTGGTTCTGGACTTTGATGTGTGACGTCTGATATCACCGATACTTTACTGAAGTGTTGCATATCAGTGCAAAGCTACTTGTGTCAGTATCTGTTGGAATGACGTTAATTGCACAAACATTTACGGTGGCTTTAAGAGCATGAGCTCAGCTGTTAACTGTAGCTGTGTATTTTCCTTTCATGGTTTTGTGTGGTACATGCTGTGGCATGCGCCTTGTTTCCTCTGTTTACTATCTGCTTCATCCGGGTCTACATTTGGGGCCGGGGCTTGTGAAGCTTTGGTTTGGCTTTAGATGCATTTGATTTCAAATTGTGTTTTTTTTTGGCCAATTAAAAAAATATATGTTCCCTTTTTTTTTGCCTCCAGATTTGCACTGGTTTCATTTGATATGAGTGTGTGATGTCTCTCTCCATCTTTAAGAAGAAAACCTTCCCCACACTCATCTATGCTTGTCATCCCCCCTCCCCGCTTCGATCATGAGTCGCATTCTTCTCCACTGATCTCTGCATGCCTTTTTTTTCCGTCCTCCATCATTTACTGAAACCAAGCAGCTCCATCGTAACCTTCTGTTCCTCTCCTTCACATCTCCTGTTGGTTTCTTCTCTGGCTGCCTCTTCGGGGCTTCGGAAATCGCTCCATGTCTCTCCTCTTCTCTGCAGATCGCAGCAGGTGGCACACGCTTTCATGCCCCTCTCATTCTTCTCCAGCCCCTTACATGAACAAGATTCTACTGAGGAGCTCTACTGTGGATCCGCACTTAACAGCCCGCTTTTCTGTCTGCACAGTGTTTTTACTTCATGTTCCTGTGCGTTTCATAGAGTCTTCTTCTGTACTCGTAGAGTCCCAGCTTCCTGCCCCCCCATCCCCCCCTGTATGTTCTGCAGCGGGAAAGATTTGCGCTCAGTATCTTGCGGCGGATTTTCATACATTTAGAATAAATAATTCCTGGATTTAGTGTATCCTGATCCTGGCTTCTTTTGTAATATTGATTTAATGCTGCTAAGCATTTGGAGGCTTTTAAAAATTCACTTACACTGTGCAGAGCGTTTAATATCCTAATGATATCTGGGAGCGAGGCGAACCTGCATGTGGTGTGTCAGCTACAAACGACACATTTACAGTTATGGAAAAACGGATGACATTGGAAATACATTAATTGTGGTGCAGGGACCGAGCGCATCGACATGTGTGTTAATAGGAGTCTCAAAGCCTTGAATACTTGCATCTGCACAATGAGCTACAAATGCAGGATTCCCAGGGGCAAAGCCTGTTTCAAACAGACACCAGGGGCTATTAGTGGGACTTATCGTCTTATTCTGTACAGAATCTGAGTAAGCTCCTTAAACCAGTCTTAGATCCGTTGGACAATAGCGCACTATCACACTGCATTGTGAGGAAGAAGCACCACAATATAGGGCATAAATACTACGCTAATCTCTCCTGGGTCTGATTTGGCTCTGCCATGCTGTGGCCTGAGACTGACCTGGAAAATTAGGTGATTGAATGTTTCCTGATGAAAGGAGTCAGGAAGGCTGACACAGCCGTGTGGCGTGGAATTAAAAATTCATTTAGAACGGCTCCAATTCACACATTGCTCGTTCAACAGGAAGAAAAAGCTGCACCAACCTCTCGTCGCATGGCGCAGTGGACTGTGATGATGACAAAACCTTGGACAGAGTCAAAGACGGCAAACAGGACCTGCAGGAGGGAAACCAGAAGATTTTTGGTCAGAAATGGGTTATTTTGAAGGAGTTTGTGTCGTTTTTCTTGAGGTTTGGGCAATGTCTGATTTCCCTCCTTACTCCCTTACTACAAAAAAACTATTTACTAGAGCCCTGGATTTTAAAAGCAATTTAGACGGCATGCTCACTAATTTTTTTTTTTTTAAATGACATATATAATGATGTCACTGATTTTGGACAGCACTAATGGCTAAAATTATATATATATGTATATATGTGTATATATATATATATACATATATACATATAGTGTATATGACTGTATACACTGTATACTATGCAGTGAGTTGTAAAGGCATTCTGACCCAACCTAAGGTTAAAAGCTGCCCAATCAATGAAATTACTCAGTGACCTCTGCAAATGTATACAATTTTAGCTCAAATACTGACGTTATCTGAAACTTTGCAATTTACTACAATGAAACCCCCCCTAAAAAAAATCCCCAAAAAAGCACATTTTTTCCACAATTAACCAGACAAATGTTAATTCTGTTTTTTTTTTGTTCTTCTAATGATTATTTAAATTTCCATTGTTCCTGTTTAATTAAGAGAAAAAAGAAGAAAAAAAAACGTTATTTTTGTTGGCAGGTGTCGATCAGAAAAGAAAAATAAATTACATTTGCTTTTTATTGTTAGAAGTACACGATAATTCACCTCAAACCTCAACAATCTATTACAATTAACAATGTTTTTTAAAATGGGTGTGGTTTTCTGCACACACAAAAAAATCAAACGTTTAGAATATTAGAACCATTTGAAATGGACATATTTATCTATTTTCTTACCAAAGTACAAATCAAATTTATTTTTAAACTTTTTGTTTCCTAGTAATTTTCTTTTAGAAAAAAATGTCTGGAACAAATTAACTTAACTTAAAAAATACTAAATCTAAATTGTTGCCTATAATTAGTCTGTTCTTAAACTTTTAGGATTTTATGTTTATTATTTCCTTCTTAAGATATAGAAAGTGGGTATATGAATATAATATAGAAATTGTGAGAGTGTACATTGTTATAAATGTTCTGTCAAAGTTTTAGTTTTTTTTTTTCTTTCCAATAAAATCCCTAATAAAACTAAATCTTGTGGTCTGAAAACATTGATGTTGCAGTGGGTTTTTTATTTTGTGGTATTTCAGTTTTCAGTTACTTTATATTTATTATCACTTTTACTTTCACATACCAAATACTGAATAGCAAGTATCTTATTAGTCCTAATTTCATGTACTTTATTACTGGAAACTATTTCTAAATACAAGCAAAAAGGAAACAAAACTGTGAAGTTTAAATGTAGTTTTTTTGACAATATGTCTTTATTTACATACCAAAAAGTTATTTTGCTGCTGATCAAAATGACACATATTTGAGAGAAAAAGAGGATCTGGAAACTTTTGAATGGGCTCTAGATAAATACTGAAATGCTGGAAAACGACCCTGTTTCCAAAACGTTTGGATCCTGCTGAATGCTAAGGAGAAAGATAGTAATAAAACTGATCCTTTTGCCCATTTCGCTGCATTTTCATGTTTCCCTGCCTTTTAGTTGCAGTTTAATAAAATGAATATTACAGCTGGCTGTCCTGCTTATGACACAAAAAAGCTTTTTTCAAAGTACTTTCCTATTACTTTGGTTTGTTGAACTGGAATAAGACTGTTCTGTCCTCAGATGTGCCACCTGTAAGTCAGCTCAGCATGTTAACGCCAATAATATTTTAATTTCTCACTAATCCATGATTTCCTGTGCAATCCATAGTTGTTTTCTGCATTTTTTTGTGGGACATGTTTCACTTTCCACCAACATGACAAACCGTTATTTGATGCCTTCTTCATCAGAATATAATTACTTTCCCAGCTTGGTATTACAGGTCACGTGTCATGGGTTTATTCGGCTTCTCTGCTCCACATTTACACATTTTCAAGGCCGTAGAGACATCACCTGGAAGAGTGTGGAGCGGCGGTCAGTTATGGCGAGCACTGCTGACATCCAGGTCAGCGCTAACAGAGGGAGAACCACACAGGAGCTCCACAGAGACGCCCTGTCAGAGAAGAAGAAGAAGAAGAGGAAGCACACACCAGTTGAAGGGGCTGCAGAGGGAAAACAAGGAGGGATGATTTTGGCCACAAAAGCAGACAGGGCACCGCTGGAAAGTTATGCAACTCCACAAACACACACACACACACAAAGCAATCATAACTATAGCGGCAATCGATTTGACGCTGATTCACACTGCAACTTGGATTGGAAAGAGCGTCTGGACTGATAAGTGGAAGATGACGTGGAATCATGTAGATAGTTTTGATTCTGACAATTGTTGACAATGACATGCTTGACGGACACTAAGTGGCGTGCTGGTGGACTGTGAGACAATAGGCTCAATAGGACAATAGGAGGCTGGATAGAGATGGAGAAGACAGGCCACTGATGACTGTGACACAAGGGCTTCTCTGGAGTAAAAAGAGTCACACTCCAATTTCAAATGTTCACGCTGTGTGAGCACACATTCAGAGTTTTATAGCTGTCAGGCACACAGCTTTATTTTAAATCTATTGGGGGAGCATATGAGTCTCTCTTGAGGCCCGAGAGCAAAACAGAAATTCAAATCAAGGCTTTGAAAATACAAATACTGAAAAGCAAATCTCTAATTATTTCTAATTTATTGTACTTTAGTAAGGGAAGCCATTTCATATTAAGAGCACAAAGAAAAAAAAACATTAAATATTTTATTTTTACAATATGTCTTTTAAAGACATATCGTAAAAAACCGTTTCTTAGCGGGCTTTTAATTATTACTATGCCATTTTTAGCCAAAATGGCATGGAGCTACCTTCCCCTCCCCATTGCTGAAAGCTTCGAGCAGGCGGCTTGTGGCTCACCCAGCATATTTCTTATGTCACAAATCCGATTTTTTTTCAAATGGCATTTTCTCATCTGATGCTGAATCACAACAATTTGATTAAAGAAAAGCTCAGAATTTCAATGTTTAACTTAATTTTCTTTATAAATGTTCTTTGTCATCAGTAGCATTACAGAAGAACATGTTAAAACCCCCAACAACATCATTTTCATTGGAGTGGGTCTTTACAAAAATACTACAGATCAAATATTAGAGCTTTGACTTTCATAAATATAATATAATGATGCTCAACAGATTCAATATCTCAGCACTTGCTTTTTGATTTGGAGATGGCTCCAGGTAGATTTTTAAAGAAACCTCAATCAAGCAGCATATTGGGAAATAAAAACTACAGGAGAATAAATGTGACCAGAAGCTACAAATTACACTATTTGTCTGCAAAAATGTCAAGGTAGATGGAAAAACAAAAGAAACAGACGGAGCTCGGATGGTTATATTGATGACGAAAACAAAAATTAAAAAAAGCTCAAATTCACATGTGTCTCTGAAAATGAGCAATCTCATTTCATTACCTTCCAATCAAAGGATCCAATCATGCAACAACATAACGAAGACCAGAGTCGCTGCTTATAATTGAGTACATTTTAAAAAGGAATTGCAAGCTGTAATGAGAGATTTGTTCCAAGATGTGGCCAAACGATATGCACAAGAGGGTTGAGACTGCAAATAGAGGGATAGCTTTTAATTCTGAGACGGCCTGTGCCGATCATGAAACCATGACAACCACCCGCAGAGCAACAAGGCAATAATAATAGTATGAATCCTGAGAGTGTGGGTTAGGATTGGGGAGGAAAAAAATGCTTGTATGCCAAATAACGTCAAATTGTTACCACTGTCGTGGCATATTTTCCAAAAGGTGCTTTTTAGTCAGTTTAGAGCACAGTCATCTTTTTTCAAAAGCTCGCAATTCAAAGTGACTTTTCACCTGCACCACTTTGGTGATTAGTTCTGACCTTCAAGTATAGTGACTAAACAGAGAACCAACAAAAAGCCTAAAATTTTTCCCAATTCTTTAGTAAGACATTACCCATTTCTGTTTTTAGTTTGACTAAACCTAAAACTTACATTGATAGGAGCCGGCTGTTCCTCTCTATATTCTATATTCCAAACTCTTAGTAGTTTCTTTTTCTTTTTAGTCTAAACCCTTAAACCTCTGGATTAAAGCATGTTTCAGAATAAAAGTGAAGTCAGGGTCAGTCCTCAGCAGATTTAAAGATCGATTACCACTCGGTGAGTCAGTAGAGCCAAACTGTTGACGCACGGACATGCTGCTGGCGACAGGTTGTTGTAAAACACTTACACAATACTTAAAGGTAACTTAGTAAGTCAGACGGAAGCTTTTTCACTTGTTCAACTCCCTCTGAAACAGGCCTTTTGAGTCATGTGATAAGTGTGCACTCCCTGTGTGCAGCCAGTCTGTTAGAAATTAAACAATCAGAGCGTAGTTTATGTATCTCATGTACACCCCATATATGCAGCACGTGTTTAGTAAGGAGCCGGTACTCGCCTACCTTACGAACGACTAGAGGGTGGCATTAGGGCACCGTGCCACAGCATCACCCATATGTCATAACAACTAAAATCGTTCTTACATCACAATACATTTACCACATGCACAACAATCGCAAGTTCCATTTCATGACGTCCCTAAAGATGCAACCGCACCCGTCTATGACCCTCCAAGGGCTTGGACAACCCGAAAACACGCAGCACCCATACGGCTGAACCCTCGGGGCCTGTGGCTAAGACATTACTCCTGAGCACTATTGGCTTAATTGTTTTGCAGTCAATACTGTTAAACTTGGTGCTGAATCAGGAACTAGACTCAACCGAACCAGCTGATCATCAGCGGTCGAAGAAGGGCTAGATGGAAGAATAACAGGACACTAGGTCTTGAGGAACAGGGTTGGCGGTCATTGCTTCTGACTGACAGATGACATTTTGCTGCAACAAAGTTTTTTTTCATTCATTCATCTTCTTACGTTTTGTCCCAGAGCCTATCCCGGCCACTTGTGGGCGAAGGCAGGGTGACACGCTGAACAGGTCGCCAGTCTGTCGGCAGGGCCACATATCACACATCCATTCACTCACACCTATGGAGAATTTAGAGTTGCCAATTGACCTATGAAGCATGTTTTTGGACGGTGGGAGGAAGCCGGAGTCCCCGGAGAAAACCCATGTTTGCACGGGGAGAACATGCAAACTCCACACAGAAGTTCTGTTTCAGGTCCCCCAGCCAGGACTTGAACCAGGGGCCTTCTTGCTGTAATGTCTGCAGATCTAGTTACCGCCCTGCATGTCCATGTGTCAAAGTTTCGTCGGTCAAGAAATTTAACCTCACGCTGCTCCTGGTGTTGGCGCCAGTGTTCCGCACCAGAGCTGCTATTAGTGTGTGAACGTGTGTGTGTGCATGGGTGAATGTGACTGTGGGCCATCTAAGAAGGTAGTAAATAAGTAGAAACAATTACCATTTAAATAATTGGTTTCAAATTAGCCGGATACAAAGACATGATGCAGCCACTCAGTTCCCTCTTTTTTTAAACGGTCACTGTTTAGGGGCCTATCCTAGCTGGTTAAAAAAAAGCTTCCAATAGTTGACTCTAATTGGAAAACCACTTCAGTACATTCTCAATATAATTATTTACAATCCTAAAGCCCGCCCTCAAAAAAAGAAAAAAATATACATACATATTTTAAAAAACACAGGCAGCACCCAGTGGAGCACCAGCCACGATTTAAATCTGCACATCCTCCTTCATCTACTTTAGTTTTTTAGGTTCTAAATAATATAATCACAGTTCAGGCTCATCAAATACAGTTCAACACAGCAGCCTGAGGACATAAATGCCAAGTTTGGTTGTTTAGATATACCAGAGTTGGTGGTTCTGTTTCTTCCCGTATAGCAGTGTCCTTAGGCAATGTGTTTAATCCCATCTTGCCCCTGTGAACGTGGCATGTAGTTAAGAAGTACTTAATATAGACACTTTGTTCTGCTGTCTGACTTTAAGAGTGAAACACAAAAACTTTTCACAGCCGGCTAACTCAGTTTTCTCTCCATCTGTTATTTAATCGTATTTGAAACGTCCTATGCGTGGTACAATAGGAAAGGTCAAGATAGAACATTTATAGTAATGTGCTTAACAGCAGGATGGCTTGTCTAATTGACAGCCTCCCTGAGATTGGGCTGAAAAACCTTTGCCAGGTTGGCTGCAAAGAAGTGTAAGAATCTCTGAAGATGATTTGCAAATGCCGTCTGACACAGGTCAAATTTGCTGAATGCATGTTTGAACCACTTTTGGATCAAAACATGCTCTCATTAAGCACTTGCAGTGCAGGTGAATTGCCTTTTATTAGCCTGTTTTGGCTTTCCAGACGAGTCTGAAAGCTTCCCTGCATCATTACCATCAACCGGAGATTAAAAGGATGGAGGAGAAAGCAGGAGATGGAAAGATGATGATGGGAGGGGAAGGGACAAAGAAGACAAGGAAGGAAGAAAGAAAAAGAGAGAGAGAGAGAGAGATGAAGGTGAACTAACATGGCGCTGCTGGCAGTGGAGCTGGACATAGTGGTGCTCGAGATCACGCCGCACTTGGAGCATTTCAGGAGCAGTCGGCTACGCGCTTCCGTCGGGACACTTTTGGACACATTACACACACAAACACACACGAGACAATATGAGGAAGAAGGTGAAAAACATGGAAAACATGAGCAAACAGGACAGGAAATGACAAGGTGAGGGTGGAACAGTTGCAACCGAAACAAAAGAGAAAACGAAAAAGTCAAAATTGGACCAAAAAAAAGAAAAAAATAGAGAAAAGGGAAGGTGACAAGGAGAAAAAAAAGGGAGAGGGGAGGGAGAAAAAAAGAAAGGTAAATTAAAAACAGATCATTAAAAGTAGCTGCAATGAAGAAAAACGGTCAAAATACAGAGATCCATTCAGAGCACGAGGATAGAACATGAGAGATGGACACTAATGTTAGAACAGTTCTGCTGACTGACCAATTCAAGAGACGCAGACGAATGCACCAATTGTGTCATTGCACTGCTAAAACGTGCAGGTTTGTGTGTTGTTCAGCTGCACCTTAAACACTCAACCTGCATGAAACATCAGAATGCATCGGTGTTTTCTCGGCAGTTTTCTTGAACGTGTTTGGGTCGTTCACTTATATTTGAAATTAGCCAAAACGGCAAAAACGCAGGCTATGCTACGTTAGCTTCCTATCACAGCTCATTGCCTTACTGCCAGCCATGTCCCCATGGCTTCATAAAGAAATACATTATGCTAATGACCGACCGGCTGTCCTGTTTGCAACACCAGTGGTGACTGCAGTGGGATAGCGGGATCTTAGGTACCAACAAAATCCACGGCGTGTGTTATCTCCATGCACACACCCCAATGCTTAATGCTCAAATGTCCTCCTGCCTGTGTGTGTCTGCACACAAAATAGAGGTTTAGTTGTTTGGTTTTTTTTGTTAGTTAACCCCCCCCCCCCCCCCCACAAGGCCCATGGTTGAGTCCAAATTCCCCTACTACTCCCCATCTACTAAAAAAAAAACTCTACAGTGCAGAATTATCTAGTGCCCTGAATTTTAAAAGCAACTCGGACACCATGCTTGCTCACT
This sequence comes from Oryzias sinensis, assembly GCA_037389245.1. Lineage (NCBI taxonomy): Eukaryota > Metazoa > Chordata > Actinopteri > Beloniformes > Adrianichthyidae > Oryzias > Oryzias sinensis. The sequence goes on along the minus strand of CM074488.1, from coordinate 41,782,251 downwards.
CAGGGGCAGAGCTAGAATATTTTATATGAGGGTGGGAGGGGGGCAGGAGACTTCGAAAGGGTGGATAACTGACAACAGCGGTCTGCATCAAAATATCTATACACAAAAAAAATATGTAAAATACATCTTCATTTAAAATGTTGCTTTAACTATTTGGTTACCCCCCCCCCACCCCCACCCTGGTTGCTTTGCCCCTAATAATTAACCTTATAAATGAACTTTTTTATGAATCCACTGTGTTCTGATGATGAGATGGTTTATATGCAATCATTTCTAATGTCGATTTTTCTTTTGCGTTGTCGTCTTTATTCAACAACCTAGTTAGCATTGATGCACATTATTTTTCATAGAGATTTGTGGGTAATTTCTAGGGCACTGGGTTTTTAAATTGTAGATTCAGACAGTCCTACGGAATGGCAAACGCACTATATAATGTACTATGCAGAAAAGGAATTTGGACAAAACCCATTTAACCCATGTCTATATAAACAATCAATATGTATTTAAACAAGCAATTCACATTGGTGGATGTGCACTGAAAGAAACAAAAAAAGAAAATGAGAAGTCAGCAAAATCAATATGTATGAATATTAAAAGCCAAGAAGATGGATGGATGAGATGGCACACGCCTGCTAACGGCTTTAATGCATGTACCAGTGCTAGGTTTTCGTGCATGTCACAGGTTTGAATACATTAAATGTCCATATGTGTCAATAAAGCATGATGTCTAAAAAGGTTTCCAGGAAGATTTCAAGTCCCTATTGATTTTTACGTCCTGCTCATCTGTGAAAGCCAGTTTGGGAGATGAGATGTGTGGAGGTGATGCTGAATTTCATCTCGAAGAGCAAAAGAACACGACAGATGTCTGCTCATTGTCTTAGCAGATTGGATCATCCTTTTTGATTATTGTTAGTGGAAACAGGTGTATGAGTGTGTGTCTGTGCAGACAAGCATGACAGGAGTTTAAATTAGGTGCCACAAAATTATTCTCCGGTAACTTTGGCAAACACTAAGAGTCTCATTTTGTTTCTCACATAAAAAAACAAAAAAAAGTGGATATATTCACTTACCCTGCACGGTGCTTTTTAGATTTGTCTGAAATGCCGTCGCGAGACATAAGCTTGTTGAACACCACAATTCCGATAAGCATGTTCACCTGGAAAATACAAATAGTATCTGTCATGTTGGAAATAGCAATAACTACAATAAAAATTTACTTCAAACTTCAGTTGCAATGTTAAGACCAAAAACAAAAATATGTTTAGTCTTATTATTATTATTATTATTATTTTAATTTCAGTTAGTTTAAATTGGACAAAAGGGAAGAGGTGTTTGTAATGTTACACATATTCAATTTATTTTGCTTGGTGAAAAAAAAAAAATAATTGGGTTAAAAAACACAAGTAAATGTCGAAAGCTTAAGTTTATGTAAAAAAAAAGCACAATTACAGTGTTCCCTCCCGCGTGTTACGCTCAAAAAAATTACTCCTGATATACAAAATCAAAGAAACAGCCCCCCTGCCCACTCACCGTCCCCTCCTATCTGCTTACCTTCAAAAGAAGGAAAGTTATATTAATGTATGAGCTAGGAACTAGGGACTGTGATTGGACCAGCATGCACTGGGGCGACATTACGATTATCACCAGAGCAGGAAAAGCAGCAGGAAGCGATAGAAAATGAGGAAAAAAGAAAAACAGAAAGAAGGCTGAGGACCAAAACACCATTGCTGGACAAAACATGTTCAGCAGGTTGGACATATCTTAGTACAACACAAATACATGCATAGGAGACGACTGTGGCGAGAAACAGTTCAGAGATGGCACAAATTTCAGCTTTCATTTTGGTAGTCCATTTAATGGCAAGTTCATAAATATTTCGTTTGCGAAACATTTAGCTCCAAACTAAATATTAATTTAAAAAACTAAATATTTGATTCGGACAAATAAATATTTATCTAATAAATAAATACTTAGCTACAAAGCATAAATGTTTAGTTTGAAAAATAAATATTTAGGTCAGATCTAAATGTTTAATTTGCAAATTAAACATTTTATGTTATAAAATATAAAGTTTAGTTTACAAACTAAACATTTATTTTGTAAACATATAATTATGAAAAAAATATAAAATAAATATTTAGCTTACTAACTAAATATTAAGTTAGTAAATGTAGCATTTATAAATACATGTAATTAAAAGGTTAAAATATATATATGAAAAAATGAGACCTGTTTTTTTTTCTCCCAAAACAGGCTAAACAACCAAAAATATTGCAATTAATTTTTGACTGTCTCACTTTAGAAATGGCACTCCATAGACTACTGTTCACTACATGTTCAAACAATGATACTCCGGTGGACCCCCATTTGATCTGGCCAGATTAGCATGAATTTTTTGCCAACTTCTTATGTAAATGATCAAATAAGCTCATATCAAAGACTCTTATTTAGGTTAAGACCTGGATGAGCAACCATTGTATGAAAGGGATACATCACTCTCCTTAAACCATCCTAAACTAAGTAATTACAATCTTCTCATTAATATCTGGAAAAAAACAAAAACACTGCTATTACAGCAGTTTTTCTCACTGCCTTTTATCACCAATAGGAATGTTTTGGTAGTATGAACTTATAATTTAATGTAATTCATTCAATCAAAAAAAAAAAACATAAAAACTGACAACATATTTACATTTTGAGGATGTTTAGACAGAAAATCATAAATATAAAAATAAATAAAAATAGGAGACAGTTGCTTAAGTAGTATGTATTTAAGTTCTTCCAAACATCTGGAATTTTGGATTATGTGATACAGATTCAATTAGGAACACACATGCACACACACAAACACACACACACACATACAGCGAAACAAAGCCTTGTACATTTCCACTTCTCTTAAATCCAGTCCATCTGGCAGATTCTCTATGCTGATGACATACTCTTTATAATCCTGACTTAAAATCCATCGGTATTCTATTCCACCTGCTTTGAGAGTCTTTGTAGGGTTTGATCATTCATCTGCTTGTGTTTGAAATGTCAGTTGTGCGATGCATAAGACACAACTGACATTGGCATCTACTTTTTTTTAAGTGATGCTTTTATTACAAAGCTCCTAAAATGGATATCTGCATGAATTCTATCCTTAAGCTGCCAATGAAAGCAGCCCCCAGCTACAGAAAAAATACGTTATATATTTAATACACGGCTGTGAAAAATCTTCAGAGCTGAGAAGCTAAACTCTTGCATTTCTGCTGTCAGTTAAATTTGTGTTTTCTGCAACTTTTGCAAGAGGAGTATTTCTGCTTGAAGCTTATTTCTTTGCTACATCTGAATGGTGACTCATGCGGCTGCTCGCACAATTCTTGACAAACTCTGTCTCTTTCTGATCTCCTTGGCTCTCATGTGTGTGTCACTGCTGACAACTAACAATGCTGCACCAGCTTGTGAGAGGGCCACTGTCTGGTCCCTGAGCTGTGTGTCAGCATCATCCTGCTCTGTAATTTGCCCAAGGCCAGGTTCATTAATTAGAGAAGACTCCAGCGGGAAGGTCTGTGTTTCTATGCCTGACGTCCCATTCTCCTTACAGCTGTTTGCTAAAGTGGGGCCCTGGGAAAAACAGCAGGGGTGGTGGTATGGGGGGGCTGGACAAGTCATCAGGGGCATGGGGAGTTATTGGACATTGCAGAAATGCACCAAAGTTTGAAATATGCAGCAACAAAAAAAAGAAAACAACAACAACAACAACAAAACATATTCAAAGCCTTATTGATGTATGAAATGAATAGATTCCTGAAAATATATATTTTTTAAACAGATGTCCACCAATTGTTGGATTGGTGACCTGCTCCGATTGACTGTACATGGAACCTGGATTGAGTGAGTGTGACGTCACCTATAGAAAATGGCATAGCTACGGCTCCAACCAAATGAAGTCAATTCAGTCGCCATTTTTTCACGATATGGATACTGCCATGTTGGAGGCAAGCAATGTCAGTAAGCAGTGATTGGTACGAGTCATTGTTTCTATGGCAACCACTCTTGTGTTGGAAACCCACGCCCCTACAACTTGAAAGCTGGCTTGGGAGAATCTGTTGATCAAATGTTTAGAACGTTTAACTTTTACTGAGGCTTCTAATCAGTCAGTTAGTAACTTAAACAACTTGCAATATAGACAATATATCGACAAAAAAATAAAATAAAATAGATAAAACAGGACTAGCCAGAACTTGTTGAAAAATATAGTAGCCCACCAATGGTTATTCTAACAAATCTGACTGAGTAATAGCTGTTTATTTCTGAGGAGTCTATGGGAGCCAGCAGGTATTTCCTGTTTGGAACACCAGGGTAGGGAACATTCAATTTGGTTCTCTTATACAGTCAATAATCCCAGCTGTGATAAAAATGGCCATCAAAGATAGTCCCTTTTCATACATACCCATGGCAAGAATGACCCCAATTATTGGAGGACAGTCTCAATCACTCTATCCAGATTTACTAAGCTTTAGTGTTGGACGGACGGGTAGAGTTGGAACCATCCACCAAGGGATTCATCTTGCACAAATGAGTTAACACAATTCAGTGGCACATAAAAACTGATGATTTAAAGACCAGTGAGTTGCAATCAATGCACCCAATTGGGATGAAAAAAACAATGGAGACTGGTATTTGGTTTTACATAAAAATGTCTACAGGAGCAATTAGTATAAGCAAAGTGCATATTAATGCTTTGGGGCCACGCTATTAACAGAATATTTATGCAACGGGATGTTTTTTTTTTTTTACATCCCGAGTTGTAATTCTTCTCTCAAAAAGCTTTTTTTTAACTTCACGTTTCTGCTGTGTTGATTTTTTTTAACCTGAACATTTTGGTGTCAGTGCACTTGCTCCAGAGGTCTGAGCTTGGTATACTGCTCAGAAAGAGTCAGGATTAGACAGCGTGACCTGTGAGAGTTGGGAGGCTAGTTGATCTGACAGCTAAGGGAATGTCTCCAGGACAAAGCAGGTTGAACAGACTCACCAACACGATGACGGCAGCGGGACCCACGAAGGCATAAAGTAGACCGCCCTCCAAAGATAACCAGCAACTACAGGAAAAACCAGATCAGAAATATAAAAGAAAAGAAAAAAAATATTGTCGTCTTGTTCTTGACTTGAACATTTAGTAAGCACAGAATGTTCACTTTTAGTGACTTGCCTCAGGAGGTATTTTAGGTATTTTACCATCTGAGTTAAGCTTTATTTATTTATTTTTTCTAAAAATGCCTTGGTCCTTAAGAAATGGATTATAAGCAAAGCCTTAAACAAATCCTTATACAGTAAATTGAATTCGGTTTGAGAACTGCTGAGAGGTAATGAGTATAAACATGTCCTCCAGTGATGTCATTAAGATTGTTCTGCTCTTACCCCCATCCTAACTGAAGGGAAAAGATACAAAAGAAAAAAAAAAAAAAAAAAAGCTCATGTTGTCATTCAGTTGCTGTATTACTGTATTATAAATGAGTTTGAAGAGATGCTGGATGTAAAAAAACTACTCATTTTCGATGAGCATTCTCTATTCCCTGATGAGCCAATTGGTTGGTTACATTTGTCATGATCTGCTATAGTGTATATGTGGAAAATAAATAATCATACTTTTTAACTAAAACATAATAATTTTGTTTGCATGGGTGAGATATATGACTTATTTCAAAAATTAAAAGGTTTGTTTTCATCATAAAAATGTATAAATTTTTGTTCTTCCAAAGAATTTAAGTAAAAAAAAACTAAAATAATTGAATAAAGAAAATATATAAAAAAAACAGCTGGCCTGTTTTTTATTTAGAATTTATTTAAAAGGAAGATTAGAAAAAAACTATTTTGTTTAAATACATGTAAAATAAATATATAGATAAATAAATAAACAAACAAGCTAGGAGGCTTGCTTTTATATTTGTAATTTTGTTAAACCACGGATTTTGTTAAACTTCAGTTTAAATTTAATAAAAGAAAAATGCATTAACAGGTTAGAGGACCTCTTTATTTATTTGTGTATTCACTTAAGGGGGATAAAAACATTGGTTTAAATAAATTCACAATCAATAAACAAAACACAAACAAAAATCTGTTTAAAATATCTATCCGAACTGATTTGCTCAAACAGAATTAAAGTTGTTGAGTTTTTTTTTTTTTTTTTTAATGGAAAGTTTTGTAGAGAGCAAGACGGAAAAATGCTTTGTAGATCTAGCAGCAAATTACAGTAAAAAAAAATGCTACACATTTGGCATTTTGGTGGAGACTGAGGTTGCAGACATTTGCATAATCGCAGATCAGTAATATTTAAAAATCTAAATATTCATCATGGCCATTTTAAGAGTAAATATTTTATTTCTAAATAAATGAATCCAAATTCAGCATTTGAAGAATGATATTTATTAAACAAAAAAGAATAAAATGGGGAGCTTTTGTAAAAGATATTTTGTAAATTTTACCTCGCTTAATATGTATTTTTTGTGGCAAACATTTTAGGTGTTACTTTATAATAAAATTGAAATAGATGGATGCAAAAACTAAGTTTAGATTATACATGTATATTTATCCACTGGCTGGTATTCACTAAAAAAATCAGTGGGTCATAATATAGATTTTGTGTGTGTGTTAAAAAAGATTATGAGAAGAAGAAAAATCCATTTTTTCTCCAGCTCACAGTAAAATGGCCCTGCACTGAGCCGGTATAGACCCAAGCAGGACTAAGTAGCTTCCATTAAGTGTTGATAATGAAAAGGAGTGGCGATTAGAGTGAGAGACAAGGCAGGAGGTCTGGAAAAAAAGAACACTTACTAGCTTGCTGTTCCGTAACCTCTTGCTCTGGTAAAGCCTACTGACACTGCAACGACGAGAGCTGGGAGACCTGCAGACGAAACACAAAGAGACAGAAGGAGAGGAGATCAAAAGGTTTGGCCGAAGGATAAAAGGGGCTTTAACAGGGTAGACAGGCACACAGGCCAAATAAGGTTCCCCTTGTGGAAAACTGCACCAAACTCCTCCAATTCAAATGCAGAGCTGACTTGTATCAGTGCGTACCATGACCTTATATGACTGAAGCTATGTAGGTAAGGAATAGTGGTATTAATGTAGTCTTTAGTCTTGCTATATATAGCCTTAGTCACATACATTTGACCCATACGGGTGCTGTCAGTTTTGGGGTTGTCTGGGCCCGTAGAAGGCCATAGAGAGGAGCAACTGCATTTCAAGGGGGGCCGCACTTACCCTTGAGGCTTGTACGGCCACCTTAAGGGACGTCATAAAATGGAACGTACTATTGTTGTGCGTGTGGTGAGTGTATCGTAGGGCTAATGTAAGTTGCACGCAAATTATGACATATGGGGTATGCTGTCTAATGTTGCCCTTATGTCACACTTATGTCACTATCCTTCCTACACCCTGCCTCTTACTGACCGTCCGCAAAAAGTTGCATTTGTGGGGTATACACGCAATGCATAATTTCGTTGGATGCCTATGACCTCAACTACACACTTATAGTATAGTTTCCTTATTTGTAACAGCCTATTATTGGTTTGATTGCATGACATAAACCATTGCAAATCAAAAATATGTTCCTGCCTCTCCTGGAGGACGTTTCAGTTTGGCCACTAGGTGGCGCTCACACAATAGCATTACACTTTAGACAGAAATGGTTACTTTTAAAAAAAGTCTCCCTTTTAGAAAATTCATCACTTTGAGTGTGAATAAAGCTGTTCATCTAACCATTGTATGTTTAGATCAAACGAGCGTTAGCACTAGCCATCCTACGGGAAATTCCATGATATGCTAGCATCAAGCTAGCAGACTTTGGCTTTACTGCTGTTGTGCCTTAGATCACTGGAAAAGGAAAGGCATAAAAGATCGATTTCTACTTTTATGGATCAATTATTGATTAATTAAGCTTGGACGTTAAAAGTTTTGCTAAAGGTGGTCAAAAAGTCACACGTTAATTAGCTAAACCAAGCAGTTTGTGTTTGTCTGCCGGCATATGAGTGTCATGTAAGAAGATATACTTTGTGTTGCAGTGTGCCAAAAAACAAAAGAAAAATGCTGGGCCTATAATGAGTTTGGCTCTGAAATATTCATGTAATTAACAAAGCTGTGATTATGGCTGCAAATGAAAAGCAATTAGAAAAAGTCACATTAACATTAACAAATAAGATGGTGGAGAGCCAGCCCGGTCCACTAAGCGAGCAATGACAAAGTTTCAATTAGTCAACAACATCGATCCTAAATTTACATGTGTACAATGTGCTGGACACACCTGTGTGTGAGGCTTGCACACCCTAACTCAGATCCAGTCGTACCCTAAATCTCTTGTTTCCACAGCAACGGATTTCAACCTCATAATTCAGAAAGCGCTGCAAAAGTGAGTAGGACATGAGGAGGACAAGACATTTAATCTGCTTTCGTCGCCCGTTTGACGCATCCGTTACAGTAAGTCGGCCGGACAGTTCTGCCGCAGACACGTGGCATCCAAAACTGTCAATATCACCCCATCTGTGACGGTACAGCACTCTATACATTCTCTGCCTCTATCAGGTAAGGGCATCAGTGACTTGGCAGATTAGACTGCTGGGATCAATATGGAGTTAAATGAGCAGATCATGTGTGTATGTGGAGGCAGCGGTGGTGTTGCAAGGTTGTAATTTTCAGCGCTATCTCGAAGCATCTTGTGCGGTGTTGTGCAGATGTTATCATGCGTTTTGATTATGTCCCTAACATCCCAGGTGCTTGTTGCACCAGCTTGTTGTACACTGAGGATGTGCAGCTGAATAGAAAACAGCAAAGTGCAGCAGAAAGACGCAAAAGGAATGACATCCTCTCTACTCTGCCTGGGTTGTGGGAATGAATGACCACACAGCTGAATCGCATTTAAAAAAACAACAAAAAAAAACATTAGAAATGAGTTAGAATGGCTTTTGGGAAATCAAGCAGCGAGTAATAGTTTATGGAATAGATAAATGAAATATAATGAGCAATGTGGGACTTAAGCACAATGGGGTCCTTTATAAAAAAAAACGATTATAAATGTAGCCTTAATGCAGCAACCGCCCAGCAGTAATAATCCTGTTTTGCTGCTCCCAATCACCAGTCACACCATCACACAACAATGGTTCAATCAGAATCCAGTTCAGGAAAATGCCAATTCAAAAACCTCTGACACACAAGAATGGGTTGGATTTTCATTTAATGTCAAGGCAGAACCTTTTGATTACTAGCTAAAAGTAGTAAAAGCACAAATTGTTGAAGAGATAAAAGTGAATTTATTAAAATGTATTCAACGAAGAGCAAATTCCAAGGCCAACAATTTTAAATAAGTACATAAGTAAGTTAGCTCCCTATAGTTGTTTGTATTCAATGATGCATGTTACAAACTGAAGTCTGTGCCAAAACTAATAAAAAAACAACAATAAAACAATCAAAATAATTATTTTTCCCCCACTTTATCTGTTTCTATGTGGCAAATTGCACAAAGGGTAAACTATCATTGCAGTAATAAAATAAAAATACAATAGCTATGGACCGAAAAACCAAATTGTATGGTATCTGTCACACTTTGTTTATCAGTACCTAATGCTATAAATGTTTCATGAATGAGGTGCTGTAGTAAAAGTGACTGCTGAACTACGTGGTCAAAAATACAGTTGTGTTTGTGAGACTGCTCACCCCAGCCGAGGCACAGGAAGCGCTTGCGTATGATCCTTGACCTGGTCTTTCCAATCACGGCCAGGTAAGACTGCCATGCCTCGGTCAACACCCAACAGAAGGAGGCCAAGAAGAAGAAGTGCAAGAAGGCAGCGGTCACAGCACAGAGGCCCTGAAATAGAAATATGCTTGTAAACCAAAAGGAAAATGAAAAGTTTATGTGAAAACACCAAACAGTTGTAGGAAACAGATGTGAAAACAGAGATGCATTTTAATGTATGTTGGTGTGCTTCACCGGCCGTTTTACCTTGCTAATTGTTTGCGATTGTCCTGCCAAAATCAATAAATTGGAGGCCAGGATGGAGAAACAAAAGTTCACCAGGATGATTGATCTCTCTGATCGGATATACCTACAGAGCAACGGAAGAAAAAACAAAATAGTCACACATCCGCAGTGGAAACGGACAGACAGGTGAAAAAAACAATATTGACAGACTGATGGCTTGAACAGACGTTTGGACAATAGTCATTAAATTCATTTTATCATCTCTGTTGAGCAAAACTCCACCTATCTCTGCTGCAGCTGAACCATGTGTTCTACATTAAGCCTCATTCTGTTTTTTCCCACCACAGATGACACCAAAAAACCCTTTATTTTTTGTTTTAGCACAAATGTATGAGCTGTTATTTAAAAAAAAAATATTGTGAGTAAAGACTATGTATGATAAAAATACTAAAATTACTTGAAGATATGTGCGGCATGTGTGTGTGTGCGTGTGTGTAAAACTCCAAAGGCAGCATAGATGAGCAGTAGGATAAGAAGCAGTGCAGGACACCCCACACCCTGGCTCATGAGTGGCACAGAGGCATGCTGGTAGGACCCATATCCTGAAGAAAACAGTGAGGTTATAGTCACATTATATTTATTGAAAAACATGACCCCAATATGCAGCTTTACATTTACATACTGTAGCATTGAAATGAAAACTAATATATATATATATATATATATATATATATATATATATATATATATATATATATATATATATATATATATATATAATACATATAATACAAAGGTGATGCTGCATAGGTCTAAACCCCCTCAGCCAAATGATCAACAAGACTGGCTATGGATACAGACTCAGAATGGGGCTAACATCAGTCACCTCCTCTACATGGATGACATCAAGCTATATAAGAGCGAGCGTGACATTGACTCCCTGATTCACACCACCAGGATCTACAGTACTGACATTGGGATGTCATTCGGCTCGAGAAATGCAGCCGGATGGTGACAAAGAGGTAGAGGCCCCACCCCAGAAGGAACAACAGCAGACATTGAGGACAATTACAAGTACCTTGGAATTCAACAGCCAAATGGTAACCTAGAGCAGGCAACAAGGAAAGCTGCAACAGCTAATACCTCCAACGAGTGAGGCAAGTCCTGAGAAGCCAGCTCAATGGCCAGAATAAGACCTCGGCAATAAACAGCTACGCACTGCCAGTTATCAGATACCCTGCAGGAATAATAAGATGGCCAAAGGAAGAGATACAGACCAAAGATGTTAAAATACGAAAGCTCCTCACCATGCATGGAGGGTTCAATCCCAAATCCAGCACCCTGAGACTGTATGCTAGCTACCACTGACCATAACTGAAGTGGCTGATATCAAGAAGAAATACCAATGGCTAGAAAGGGCTGGCCTACAGGACAGAATTGAAGCGCTCATCCTGGCAGCTCAGGACAAGCCCTGAGCACCAGAGCAATAGAGGCTCAGATCTACCACACCAGACAAGACCCAAGGTGTAGGCTGTGCAAAGAGGCACCTGAAACAACCGGTGCACAGAACTGCAGGGTGTAAGATGCTGGCAGGTAAAGTATACATGAGCGCACAATCAAGTGGCTGGAATAATATACAGGAAAATGTGCAGAATATGGACTGGAAACCCCAAGGTCAAAATGGGAAACACCTCCGAAGGTGGTAGAGAATGAGAGGGCAAAGATGCTGTGGGACTTCCAGATCCAGACTGATAGGATGGTAATGGCGAACCAACCAGACATTGTAGTGGTGGATAAAGAACAGGTGAAAGCTGTTGTGGTGGATGCAGAAAAGGGGTTTATGGGGAACATCAGGAAGAAGGAACATGATAAACTGGAGAAATACCAGGGACTCACAGAAGAACTGGAGAAAGCCTGGAAAGTGAAGGTGACAGTGGTGCCTGTGGTTATTGGAGCACTCGGGGCAGTAACCCCCAAGCTGGAGGAGTGGCTACAACAGATACCTGGAAAGACCTCAGACCTCTCAGTCCAGAAAAGTGCAGTGCTAGGAACAGCTAAGATACTGGCAGGACCCTCAAGCTCCCAGGCCTCTGGTAGAGGACCCGAGCTTGAGTGAGAAACCACCCTGAGAGGGCGAGTTATTTTTTATACATACCATATTTATATATACAATTTTTACATACAGCACTTTTTGGAGCTCTATTAATAAAAAATATTTTTCAAACCTTTTTTAAAACTACATTCTTTTAGGAAGACCAACATTAATCACACAGATGGACCATACCACATGTTACGCTATTGAAATGAATTAGAAGAATGAATTGTTGGCTATCTACTGCACAGGTTTTCAAACATGTTTATTTTGAAAGTCTCAAACGTGTGTGGTGTGCTAAACAGATTTTAATACATTTGGACAAGGCTCAATATATGGTGACCAAACTGAATGGTTTTTTTGTTGTTGTTTCTAGCCTAATAGCAAATTAAAAATATATATATTTTTCTGATTTTTTTGGTTTGTTGTTTTGTTATACACAAATTATGAATTGAACAAAAACAAAACACTGACCTCAAATTCAACGTTTGAACAAAATCGTTCAGAAAGTGTATCATTGTATCCCTGTTAATCATTAATAAATGACTACAAGTCGATGAAGTGGATTTATTTGTAAAATAAACATACATTTGTTTGCTTGTTGAAATTTAACTGATTTTCCAGCAACCCTTTTGACAATCCGTTACATTCCAAAACTTTACAAAAGAGTGATGTTGTTGACTACAGAACATACACATAACAAGATGTTGATTTGTTCTGGCTTAATTTATTTTGGAAAAAGCTGGGGTTATCATTGTAGAATAACACTTGGCTGTTTAAACATTTTTTCATTTATAGGTTTAGAAAAACATGTCCATGCTGTCCTCTGCTTCGAGCATACGAAGCACTTACATCACATTTCCTGTCAGGCACTTTTAGCTCATTTGTAAAAATCTGTTGAAGCTGATTTGAAATTTCTGCTTTTTCCTTTTTATTATATGCAATTACCTTCAAATAGAATGTCGGAAATCCGTTGCTCTGAACGAGCTGATTTATGACAACTACTCAATTTTCTCAGAAATTATGTTTGTTTTTTTCTTAGAAAAAGCAGAATTCCCACCATAGTGTTGGCCTTTAAAAATACGTCCAGGATCAAGAACCAAGTAATTGTAGGTAAGCTTATATCATTCAACCTTTCAGTTGAGTGCAGATAAATTTAACGCCAAAGATGACCAAAGTACAAACATATAAAGGAACAAATTTGGATAGAAAATGGAATGGGCAGAGCAGGACAAGTGATGGGAGTGGGAGTGGATGGTAGCATGAGACAGTCAAAGCTTCCCTGCCAGTGGTTTTCCTGGCCCATTAAAGAAAACCACTTTTTCAGGGAAAGAGTGGACGCAGGAATACCAAATACAGTGCACACCCAAAATCCGAGCACAGGAGAAAAATAGTGGAAAGTAAATCAAAACCATCCTCACACACAAAAGAAAATAAAAACAACATAAAAAAATGTAGATAATGAGGCATAAGACAAGCATCTGTTTCTGAAAGAGCAGAGGAAATTAAAAGGGGATTGGAAGACAACAGAGGTTGGATTAAGTGCTTGTATTTACAGAGGAAGGTTAAAGGATACACAGGCATTTCTGAAGTTTAATGGATCAGACTCAGGGAGGAGGGCGGGTGGCCAATGACAAGTATAGACACCCACTCAAATTTACAAATTAAATTCAGTTCAATTTTATCTTTATAGCCTTATATTACAACAATAGTATTCTTAATGGGCTTCATACCAGTAATCATATAAATTATTGGTAAATCTGCTCCATAACGGCCTTATAACTCTTAGCACCTTGTATATGGATTGATTTGGATTGTGTTTAATGAAGTCAGTCTGTTATAGTAAAGATATTACCACGGCTAACTTGTGTTTTCTTTATTTTTTTAGATGTTACCAACAATGTTGGAGGTTAGCTGAATACAGTAATGCTTGATTTGTATCCGTTGTTTTTTCCGCTGCAAAACACGCTTTTGGATGTTATTAGAACACGCTTACACAGCTAACATGTGGTGCTGTTGGACACTTTTCTTTCTATAAGGTTGGGAGTTAGTCTAGTCATAGTTACATTTACTTTAGCAATATCAGTCTGTTTTTTACGGGTTAAAAACAAGGTTGGGTGTTGTCGTGAATACACTAACACGGCTAACATGTAGCAGTGTCAGACTGTTTTATTAAGGTGTTACTAGCAGGGTTGGTGTTGGCGTAGTCACAGTAATCTTTGCTTTCTGCCAGTATCATTTTGTATTTTTTATGGGAGTTTCAGGTATTGTAAATACGCTATTGTGGCTAACGTGTACCACGCTACTTAACAGAGTTCTAGAATCATCAGACCACAGTTAGTCAGGTCTGACTGGACAGACTCATCTCTGACTCTAATGCTCTTTATAACCGGTGCATCCTATAGTGCAAAAACTATGTTTTCTTTTTTAATTGGCGTGGTTTGTAAATGTGTATGAAGATAGGGATAGAAACAAGACAAACACTGGACGTGACCGTCCAAGCAGACACAAATGTATAACGACAGGCCGGAGGTGGTGTGTCATGGAAAAGTGCTCAGTCCTCAGAGTGTGGATTCTTGTTAGAGCTGCAGTTTCTGTTTTTCGTGAGCATTTGCATTAACCACAGACAGTTTAAAAATAAGTGGGCTGAGGCTCTACTGCATTCAGGCAGGCTCCTTGTGCAGCTTGGGCCACCATGTGATGAAGAAGATAGCTATTTAGCCCAGGAAGCTTAACCTACTTATGTCCACTTATCGACACTTCAATTTCCCTCCACCGCAATCTAATTCCACCCCACCACCGCTCCCCTTTTTTCTGGCAGTGGCCCCATTCTTTCCCAAGTTCTTTTTTTTTCCTCTTCTCACTCTTCAATCTCACTATTCCTTTTCTATTGTAATGAGCCAAATTAAAAGTGCTAAATGGCACATTAGTTAATCTGTTAAACATCTTTCACAGTCCACTATTAGCAAACTTGCGCTAAGTGCACATTTAGGTAATTAGCGACACTTTGCACATGCAGTGTGATATGTTTGTGAAATGCTTTCTGGTCCAAGCAACAACGTGTGGTCAAAAACAATGGCCACTCTCTTTTGAATGCAGAAATAGTTGGGTTTTTTTTCCAAGGGAAAATATGATGTTTTTGAGTGTCCTTTAAAAACATCTAAGAAGAAAAATGTCATAGAGTACAATCAATTGGCGGTTATATTAACGCAAAGCAATAATTAATTTCAAGGGGCTAAGTAATTATGTTCATCTTAATTATTTAATTGCCGATGGGAGTTGCACCAATCAACATCAACTTTTGGGAATACCTAAATGTCTGATTTCATTTTATTTAAACTGACATGTTGAAAGTTGGTGTGTAGCTATATCTCTGAATTTAAGGAATATGGGAGGTCAGTCATGGAACAATATATAGATTTTTCTTCTCTATTACATGAGTAATAAAATAAAAAATATATTTATATAAATAAGGGGAACTTCAAATTAACAACCAGCAATTGTTCTTGCTTTTGAAAATTATAACAATGAGCCAAAGCAGTCTTTTAGTTAGAAAGGGATTAAGCCATGAATCAGACATAGATTATTTGTCTGCTTGAATGTGTCTGATGAAATATTTGTAATGATATTTATGTGACAAATGTAAAGAAACACTTCCCTAAAAATTGGAGTTTCCTTATCATCATCAAATCTCTATTTTGATCTAGGACTGTGACTGTTCAAAAGGCCAACTGTAGCCCAACACCCATCTTAAACCCACAGACACACACCTGCACGCACACGCACACACACACACACACACATACATGGATACATGTATATTATATATATATATATATATATATATATATATATATATATATATATATATATATATATATATATATATATATATGGCGTATGGCTGATGTCAAGATATCAAGCTGAAAGAGCTGGCTCACAGACAGCACTGCGCCATCCTGGCAGCTCAGGAACAAGCCCTGAGCACCAGAGTGATAGAGGCTCAGATCTACCACACCAGACAAGACCCAAGGTGTAGGCTGTGCAAAGAGGCGCCTGAAACAATCCAGCAATATAAGTGCAGGGTGTAAGATACTGGCAGGGAAAGACTGATGGAGCGCCACAATCAAGTGGCTGAATAATATACAGGAACATGTGTGCAGAATATGGACTAGAAACCCCAAGGTCGAAAAGGGAAACACCTCTGAAGGTGGTAGAGACTGAAAGGGCAAAAATCCTGTGGGACTTCCAGATCCAGACTGATAGGATGGTAATGGCAAACCAACCACAGACATTGTAGTGGTGGATAAAGAACAGAGGAAAGCCGATGTGGTGGATGTGGCAGTGCTAAGCGATGTAAACATCAGGAGAAGGAACATGAGAAACTGGAAAAATACCAGGGATTCAGAGAAGAACTGGAGAAAGCCTGGAAAGTGAAGGTGACAGTGGTGCCTGTGGTAATTGGAGCACTCGGGGCAGTAACCCCCAAGCTGGAGGAGTGGCTACAACAGATACCTGGAAAGACCTCAGACCTCTCAGTCCAGAAAAGCGCAGTGCTAGGAACAGCTAAGATACTGCAGGACCCTCAAGCTCCCAGGCCTCTGGTAGAGGACCCGAGCTTGGAGGAGAAACCACCCGCGGAGGGTGAGAGGGGCGTTTTTTTTTTTTAAATTTTATAAATGACAAATGCCTCAACGGCATGAAAACAGAAAACAGCTCTAACTATTAAAATATACCTAAACAAACAAATCCATTCTTTAGTGGATCCTTTAGCACCACGATCAGTTCACATAGGACTGATTTTGACAGATATTAAAAGATCACAGTAACTTAAAATATATGCACGAAAAACTATTCAAAAAGAGCCATATCTACACTTGACAGTTGTTTAACAAATGTGTTTCTAATAGGAGTTGGCTTAATCTTATTACAGAAAAAAAAAAAAACTGTCAAGTGTTGGTTTGAAAAGAGAAGGGGGGAAAAAAGCACACCTGAAGGCAAACCTTCCACAGTTAAGCTTGTCTTGAAGACATGTTGCTCACATTTAAATAGATACAATCTTCAATAAAACCTCCTATGAAAAAGGGTGATATGTTATGGCTGTATTGCTGTACTTTCATTAAAGTTGAACTGATACATTATAGGAGCATCTTTCAGAGTATTTCTACCATTATGTCTCCTTGGCCAGCCTTGGTTTTTAAAATATCAAGAGTTTATTTTTATTTTTTTCCAGGCACATCTACAAACAGGTCAAATTTCACAAAACCATTCTGTTGCTTGTTTTGTAGCCTTAACAATGTGTTCCTGCAAAATGTTAAAGATTTTTTTAATCAATCAATTTCACAAACTCAACTTTACAGCTTGTCATTTTAATTACCCCACATGTTATTGTCGCTTTTTTTTTAATGAAAATAAATACTTTTCAGTTAATTAAATTATTTGTAAAAAAAAGAAAAATAACTGAGACGCATTTAATGATTTTTAAGTATGTATACGTAAGTATAGTCTTAACAGTTTCTACTCTATTTGGAAGGTTTAGTGGAGTTTTTGTGGGACTTGGTCTCCATTAATTTTGTCGAAGTATTAAAGAGGTCAAAGACTGATGTTGGATAAGAAGGCTTGGGTCTTTGGTCCAGTTCATTCCAAAGGGAATGGATATTTTAGGTCAAGTCTCCACAAGCTGTTCCATATCAGACCTATCCAGTGCCTCCACATGTACAAATACACTACATTCAGAATAAATAAAGTATAACAGAGTTTTATTTTATATTTAATGTTTACATTTGCTGTAACTACATAAATAATCCAGTGATTTTTGGTTTGTTTTTGTTATTCTGCTAATGAATTAACAAAGCTTTGTTTTTTTATTTATATGCCAATTTTTCCTGTCATCTCAAACAAATTTGGATGAAAGTCTACAAATATAGACTGAACACAATATGTATTACAAAAACTTCATTTAGCGAACTCACTCAAGTGAAATAAGAATTATGGCTCACACTCCTGTGGACCTTTTTGTGATTACTTTGACCAATAAGCTAACCAAAACAGCCTTGATAGTCTCTTATTTGGGACATTAAATGTTTGGGATAGCTTAGTCATTTGAGAGTTGATTTGCTCTTCTTTGAAGCAGACTATGGTGGACTAGATAACGGGCAGCCTGACATTTCATAGCAAAGCATGGAGACATTTCTTGGTACGTTGAAAAATTGAGATTGACCTCTGGCTGATGTTGTGACCAAGACTCATACCAAGATACTTTTCATTGCAAAAGTTGCTAGCATACTGAAGTCATAGCTACAGCATTGATGAAACTTCTCCAGACCACTGTCCTACTAGAAAAGGGCTGTCCACAGTATTTTGGCATGTGAGCTACTTGAGCTACTATTGAGACGGCAAGGTCTTAAAGACCTCTCTCTCTCTTTTATCACAAAAACAGAAAGCAGTGAGAATCATATTTTATGTTCTGCTGTAAACCGTGCAATGGGGGGAGCATGGCATTTCGCTGCTTTCTCCGCTCCAGAAGCGCATGCTACAGGTACACACTGCTGCCTTAATAAGCTCTTATCCATATGGCTGGAGCTGCGGAGGCACGCGGAGTGATCTAGACCTCAGTAAACACTCCAGTGGGGCAGAGTGGTCTTCTGCCGGGGACTTGACGCATCGTGGGGCAAGAATTGACTTTCTGATGACAGACAGAATTTGCGTTCAGTGTATTTGAACACGTATGTGCAGTGACGTATGTATCACAGGATGTTCGATTGTCAATGAAGTCACGTACTTCTAGGTGAGGATTTTAATTTGCTGACGGATTTTTTAGAAATATATTTTATTTATATTTGCTGGCCTGCGATCTACCCTCATGTCCTTGAAGATCAACCGGTCGATCGCAATCGACATAATGAGCACCCCTAAACTAGGACATGTACATACTATT
Source organism: Oryzias sinensis (assembly GCA_037389245.1). NCBI lineage: Eukaryota > Metazoa > Chordata > Actinopteri > Beloniformes > Adrianichthyidae > Oryzias > Oryzias sinensis. Next base: position 41,763,264 of record CM074488.1, on the reverse strand, counting down.
GCTCCTATTTCTACATTCAGCTGCTTGTCCAAGAAGGTTAGGAGTCCTGCTCCCATTTTATTTCAGTCACCTAACATCACTTTTTTAAATATGCATTATGCTTCCAAATTTGACCATATTTGAACTCTACCATAATCAGTTTTCTGTGCAATAGCAAGGGGAAAACTTTACATGCCCATCCTAACAATACAATTCTTCATTCATTTATTCATCCTCTGAACCTGTTTTTGTCCCTTTCGAGGTCACGGTGCTGCCCAAGCCTATCGCGGCCACTGGTGGGCGAAGGTAGGGGACATCCTGGACAGGTCGCCAGTCTGTTGCAGGCCCACAAATCACACACCACTCTCACATTCACACTAGAGACAATTTAGAGTAACCAATTAACCTATGAAGCATGTTTTTGGACGGTGGGAGGAAGCCTGAGTCCCCAGAGAACATGCAAACTCCACACAGAAGGGTCCCCCATTGGTGATCTGTTTCAGGTCCCCCAGCTGGGACTTGAACTACTGCGCAAGAATTCTTTTAACCCTTAAACTATTTAGAATGTTTGCAGGTTAATATTACTTTCCATTGTACACATGATAAAATAATAATTTTGCCCACTTTGAGCTCATGCACTTTAGGAAAAGGTGTAAGGTGGATCAGTTCCCTTCTCCACACAATGGTTTCTGACGCTTGGATATCATTCAATTAGTAGAGCAAAGGAATCAACAGTTTTCATGCAATCTCATGCAAATTCCTTCTTACATTTTAGAACCCTTTTTTCCTATAATTATAGTTGACAAGTGCAAGATATTTGTATAGCGTAACCTTGTTGGGCTGCTTCATCTGGGGCAGGCTTCATTCCTTTGCCCCAATTATAGCAACTTAAAATATGAGCTGCCATTCTACAAAACCACATTCATCCCCAACCAAAGTCGGATTGGGATCAGTGGACATTAATACTCTAAATACTGTAAATAAGCCAACACAGAAATGTTTCCATTCTGGTTTGGTGCTCTGTGCAGTAATGATTGAGGCAAAATAATGGATTAATTGCAATTGTAATTTAATGAAAATGGTTGAGGAACAGAAAGGCAGCTAGCATTAGGTTTCTGTGATATATCTTTTATAGGACAATCCATTCTGAAAATGCTAATGCAGTCATTTGGCTTCTACAGCCATTTATTTTCCCAGTCAGTGTGTTTCTGTCTGGCCTATACAGGACAAACTGAGTCCTTAGGTACTATTCGTACCCTTGACTGTCTCCCTCACATTGCTAGTTAACTAGTTAGGCAAGACCCAAACATGAATCCCTCTGCTGCTATGAAAGCAAGCTCAGAGAGGCAACTGAAAGCTGCAATCATTTTTTTTTCCCCTCCTGACACAACTAGGACTGTGGCTCTCTAATGCACACAACACTGAAGAAAAGCAGGTATAAGTAACTTTACTGACCGGAGCCACAAAATCAGTTAAACTGACTTTCGAAAATCCGATAAAAAATTCCACGATCAACCTGTAAGTACCGTGGAAGCAGTGAGTTCAACCATGTCTGTAGGGTGTTAAGCTTTTGTTAAGTCATTTTTTTTTAAGAATTAAGAAGGGAGTTCTGTGTATCTTACAAACGACATGACCTCGCTGCATCACTTCCTTCACTGTCTCATTTGTTTATCTGAAGTAAAAGCCTCTGTATTGTATCCGATAGTCATGGCCTTTAAAGAGACTAAAACACATCCAAGCACAATACACAATAATACACATGCGGAAGTCCCAGAGGCTATAAAAAGTAAACAGGATTAACTGGCTATCCTTCGCTCCACTGTAAACGGCCTGTAATGGTACCACTGCTTCTAAATCCCTCCATTTCTTTCTCCTCCTCCTCCCCCTACTTTTTCTATTAAACATGGAGGTTAATCCTTGCCCCCCCCCCCTTGTCCCCTGTGCCGTGGCCTGGGATAAGCTGTCAGAGCTGGGCTGCTGATACTCGGCTCCGCTCCAACAGCCATACATCTTCGACACGAGTGTGTGTTTTTCAGAGCTTGTATTTCTGTTTCCTGACCATACCTGCTTGCATGTCTTCATTTTGCTTTAGGTGTGTCCCTGGTGAAGGCATTTCTACATTGTTTTGTTTGCTTGTTTTTAACTATTTAAACCCCGTCCCCCTCCTCTGGTGTCAGGCATAACTGCAGCTACTGTTATAAGACTCACTCTGATCATCTTTTGATCTATTTTCAAAGCCTCCCCTGTGGTCTTTTATTTATAATTACACAATTTTAAGCCAAAATGAATCATTAAAAACGTCATTTTCTAGGAAATAGTTTCTGCAGAGCAGCAGTCCATCAGAAATTCACCTCTGAGTTGACGAGGAGCAAGGCCACCCCTACTTTTCCGCCATCCATCTGTTTTCACACTCCCCTTAGCTTACAGCCCCTCACACCCCCAACCTATAATTACTGGTGCAACATAAATAGTGCGTAATATTAGAGCAATCCAGCTGTGCAGATTCTATTAGTCTATTAGTGGATGCATTGGAATGGAGCCAGGCGGGGAGTTTGTGGCAGGCCGACTGTAGCCGCTGCATCATAGCTACTGTGTATACTTTTTTTTCCCAAAGGCATTTCTTTGTCTGCTCCTGATTCACCACGATTTGAACTAAGAAATACTTATTATCTGAAAAATATTTAAAAAAATGCAACATGTTAAAACAGCAAAAAACATGATTTTATTGCAGTGGGTCTTAAACTTTGTAGTACTCTTCATCTATGGAATACATTTGGCAACGGGAGCTCCTGATGTTGGCGAGAACACACTGACCCATACCTTCTGCTTCTGTGCACTGTTTTACTGGAGGGGTGCATGATCTCCTACTAATGACTCCCACCCTCTTCACTAATGCCACAAATTCCACAAAAGTCAATGTCTTTTCCCTCCTAGCCCACTTTCGTTCCACACAACCGACCCAATTGCTGCGTGGCAAGAGGAAAAGTCAATATTGTTTAGCCGTAAGAGGAATCATAGGAAGGTGAAACAGTAGCCGGAGTGACCCGTTTAGCATGTAGGTCATAGCCATTATGTTCTTCCATATTATGGGAATGAACACTTTGTAATAGGTTCCAGGCTCTTGCAAAGAAAGTTTTGAAGGACTAAACGATGACAAAAAGTAATTACTTCACCTGAGGTCCTCACCTTATTTGACCCTATTTACACTCAATATAAAAAAATGATGTAAATGAAGGCAGCAGAGCAGAAGGAAATGACTCCTTCACTGCATCATCAATATCCTTAGTCCTGCAAGGCAGCTAATTATGCCCTTTTTTTCCCCCGAAGCTTTATTTCTCAATGCTGAATCAGCACTGGACAATGGTTGGATTGCAGTTTTGTTATCCTACAACAATGTGGGGGAAAAAAGTGCCATTACAATTTGTTTAAACTCTTCCTAACAAGCACTTTTTGAAGATTCCTGCTAGGAAATGCTAGACCTAAATTAAAATGCTAGAATCTCAGCAACTGTGATGAGCATTTGACTGGAGCTTAGATTTTAAACACATTTTTAGAAAAGGTGTACTATTTGGCAAAAAAAAAAAGAAAAAAGATTCTGGGAATGGAAAATCCTCTGTTGTTAGAGACCATGCATTTCAAGATTAATGGGGTCATTGAAAAAAAGATAAGATAAACCTTTATTCCACACCCAACGGGCACATCTCCATGATACAGCACCACAAGGTAGAAAATAGAATATTTACAATCTGAAGTTTAAAAACTAAATCTAAATACATTATTTACCCCCCTTTCTATTCAGTGTAACAAATGGGATTCTCTTTTTAGGTAGCAAAGACATTTTCTGAGGTTTTTAAAAGAGTGTACTCAAGACAGACTTTGCATTTTCTGCAGAGTCCGTATTTTCTTTTTTTTACACCTTGTCCCTTGGGGATTTTTCTACTTTACACATGGCAATATGAAGACATAAAATTTCCCATGAGCCCCAATGAAAAGCCAAGGATGGGAAAGATGCACCCGATTGCTCTCAATCGTAAATTGTAAATCAAAAGCTAACCCTTCAGCAGAAAAGACTGAGATTTTAATAGAAAGAAATGTAAAAAAAAAAAAAAAGCAGAGTTAAACTGCATTAAATATTTCACGTTATAGACAAACTTTTTGACAAATGTTTTGCTTTTAAAAAATGCAATTAATGAGATTAGTAAAACAACCCATGAATTAATATGTATAAAATGTATAAATATAGATATATTAATACTTTTTAAATTGTTCCTTTTTTTTAAATTAAGTAACTGGTATAGAGAAAGGTAGTAATACAATATCTTCGTTCTCTTTCGGCTTTTCCCATCAGGGGTCGCCACAGCGAACAAGTCGCATGGTAAACTTGGCAATGTTTTACGCCGGATGCCCTTCCTGACGCAACCTTCTCAAAGCAACCGGGGTTGGGACCGGCACGGAGGTAGAGAAGGGAACAGGGAGTAGCCCGGAGTCGAACCCAGGTTTCACGGATGGAAGGCGCCGCAAACCAGCACGAGCTAAACCAGCTCCAAAGGTAGTAATACAAAATAATTATATAAAAAAGTAAAATAATAATTTACAAATACAATTGTAATTTCTGGTAGAGATTCCTCACAAATGAATATTGTAAGACTATTTGTAATATGCACAAGTACAGAGAGGTTAATAGTAAGTAGCTGCAGGCCGACCTTTCTTAGGAATAGTAATGCTCCAAAAACTCCACAGACAATATTTATGAATATGAAGGTCACACTGTAAATCGAGTGCTGTAATAATGTACAGAGCTACAATGACTGGTAATGCATATCTGCATATTTTTTCTTTGCTCGTTAATTTTCCCCATCTATTGATTGAAATTCCAGACTTTTTTACAGCTAAACTTACTTTCCTCTTAGTTTCACTTTGAGAACATTTATGAAGCTTTTCTCTGATTTAGTTCATTTGTTTTACTCTCCTGTTGTAATACAAAAATACTCCAAAAATAATTTAGTCAAATTTGATTGTAATCACTTATGTGCAAAAAGCCAAATTGTAAAAAGTACTGTACAGCCAAAGGTTGCATAATCACACAAGTCGAATGAATACCAAAAAAAAAAAAAAGAATAAATCTAAAGAACAGAATAATTTTAATTTATATTGATAAAAGGTGTTAAATAAATGAGATTAGAAAATGAAGAGATGATTTTACACGCAGCATAAACATTAGAATCCTCAGGATTGTAATAAAAACTGTCATGTGCTTGGTTAACCCCTGTCTTATTAATGGAGATTGGAGCAGACAGTGTACCAAACTGCTAAAAAAAAGCCTTCTTGAATCATGTCAAACACACACACTGCAAGCCATGCAAACTATTTATGGAAGCGCAGGTTAGGTGGCCAAAGGCAAAATCACACTCAAAAAGCTACAAAATCTGCTCATGCTCATTTTCTTTTTCTTATGGCACATGGGAATAGCTGAAGCAACCTGACTTTTTTTTCCAGTTAAACCCCCCAGAAAGCACCCCACCACTCGTTTGTAATTAGACAAGCAATAACAATCACCAAGAATAATCACCTATATTCTATTGACCAACATAAGATGGTGGAGTGCAGAATAGAGAAACCAGCTCGATTCTTACTGCTCACTAACCCGGCCCCTGCTTGCCGTCGCCCAGCAAGTCCTCCCATTGTCCCACTGAGTACATTTGGCTGCACACCGCTGACTTACCGGGTCTTTAGCTTGCTGTGCTAACACGGCGTAGCTGGATATCCTGCTGCACCGGCATTTGGTGTGGACAGTGTTTGATGCAAGCGTTTGGCAGCCTTCGGTGGCCCAGTTTTCTGCGCCAGCCTCCCTGGAGGTGGAGAGAAAGGGGGGTGGGGGGGTGTAGGGTAGGGGGGTAGGACACAGAGAGTAACTATCAGTTAAATGAATATATACATATTTTGAAAAGTCACAAAACTACACTCGCCCGGGAGGTGAGGAGCGTGATGAAACAAAGGAGCAACTCTAGAGGCGGATACTTTCCACCATTAAACCAACTCGTTCACCTAACTCGACCCCGTGCCATTCGCTGTTGATCCATCGACATCCATTGACATGTCTGTTCTGCATTTGAATGTTTCTAGATGTGTGTTTATCCACCTCTAATCTTATTCTTTCTCAGGGCCTTGGGACCTTAATGAATTGTTGCATTGGCCAACAATTACCTGCATGACTTCAAAGGAGACTGGAACATAACTAAAGGATCAACTGTCAAAACATCTTACTGAGGGACGTTGCTTCCATTTATTCAATTTAATTCCATTTTATTTGTATGGCCCAAATTCACAACAACAGTCGTCTCAATGGGCTTCGTATCGGTAATTGAAAAGGTTAAACATAAAATCAAAAGGATCATGACTGCATAGAATTCAATAGGAAAATACTAAATTGAACTAACAAACTGACTAAGCTAAACTGGACATCCCTGCCCTTAGACCCTCCTTTGAAAAATGTCCAAAATATTCATGCTGTCTAATTTACAGATTACGCAAATTGACCAGGCTAATTTGTGTAATCTGATAATTGTATTTGACTTTGAAAATAAAAAATCCGCCTTTTGAAGAATAATAATGAACTAAAAAAAATTAAATTTAAAATAGAAGAAAATAAATGTTTAACCTGATACTTGTCTTCCTCATTTAAACTACATTTGGTTTTATTAGTAGAAGTGGGGATACAATGATTAAAGTGTATTATACCATGGTCTGGGTGAAAACTCGATTCTGATTGGCTGCTGGGTGTGGATTAAAAAGTGATAATCCACAGTGAAGTTCCGGTCATATAGCTTAAATGTTTTGTATCACTGGGCTGGCTTCTTGAAAACAACCTTTAGCTTCATCATCTGGACAAAAACAAGCGGTAAGACGTGAACTTTCTCTCTGAACTGATGCTTTATGTAACTCATTGTAACAATCAGCATAGATATCGTTTTCCTTTGCCGTTGCAGTCCAGGTCAGTGCCAGCATGTTAGTAACGGCTATGTTACCGTGGCAACATGCCGCACCACGTGACAAATTGTCCACTTTTTGTGAAAAAAATTGATCTAAACCACAAAAAAAAAAAAGAATAAAGGAATAAAAACTGATTGGATATTTATTTCTTTTGTAAGTAACCATGGTATAATGGCCTTCGAAGTGTGCACTATCAGAAAGTATGGCTTCCACGGCGTGCATTCATTTCTGATAATGCACACTTCATTGACCATAATCCCTTAGATATCTGTGTAAACAGATGGCATTAGATGGCAGTACTCTGCCCACAGTAGCCAGATTCTTTTCTTCACTCACCTGGCAGAATTACAATGCAGAATCAATTGTAGCAGTGACTTTGATTTGTGGTTAATGAAAACAGTGCTTTGAACACTTCAGATTTTTGACACTTTATTTCCCTTTCTTTTACAACATATCATGACCACAATGGTGGTAAATGTGTTGGAAAAAAAGCAGTTTGAATGTAGAAAGTTTGAAGGATAGTGGTAAAACCTTCCCTAGGTGTGAATATATACTGACATTTTGAACTTGCTGTGCAGGGGGTCTGATTCCCTTCAAGTTCAGGTTCTCTACCAGAAGTCCGGGGACTGGAGGTTCTTTGCAGACCCTTTAGCTGCTCCCTACTGGCCAGAGAATTACGATGTTCTCAACATTTTTGGTGCCAGTTTCTCACTCGTGACATTTCATAATGCAGTCAGCACAACAGTCACAACATAAGAATATGTGTGCTAAAACAAAAATGACAACAACAAGACAAATTAATTGATTTGTTCAGCCAAATTTAAAAAGTGGTGCAGCCCTCTGGCAGTGAGCACTGCTACATTTCTGTCAGGATTTTCATTTCAGTGTCCCTGGTTTGACCCACAAAGAGTGGCTCATTTCATCCACTAGAACAACGAGCAACAATAAACAATGGCAGAAAAATCTTGTTCAGAAATGATGTTATTATAGATTATAGTTAAATAATTTGAACCAGAAGTGAGATAGACATATTTATTAACACCTCGGGAAATTATGCATGAAAAAAACAAGAAAGTTCCCATATGCAGCCAGAGCAAATCCCACAAGATGGGGAGGCCATTATTTCCTCTAAATGACAACAACACACTTATGACAAGTTCAAAGATTGGGAGGGAGAATCAAACCTACAACCCTGTGATAATCAACAGTAAAAGCTCACATTACCAGAAGCTGGACAGCAAAAGAAATCAGCAAAGCAAATGCAATGTTGTATTTCTGACAAGAACTGAGAGGTCATCAAGGGTCTCCAAATGATGTGAAATCATTGTTAGCAGAAGATTTGACCCTGTATCATGTTGGGTTTACCTCTACATTTTCTGGGATCAAATATTCCAATGTTCCTTATCCAGTAATTCAATAATGGGATATGTCAGATTAGAGCATAGATTTTCTTCATGGATAGTTGAAATTTCCCTGTATGCATCAAGTAACTTTGCTCCGGTGCACATGTAAAACTCAGGAGACATAATTCACATGATCTCGTAGAATGGAGTTGCACATGAGAGACAGTTGTTTATTTAAATGGAAAACAGAGATTTTACAAAAATATTAATTCTCTTATTAGCAAAGCTATTCCTATGATAGTTTTCGCTGCCATTTTCAATGTAGAACAGATCAGTATTTTACCATTACATATGAATGTAGCTGTCATAAATAAATCAGATAATAAAATAACACATGAACCACTTTATTGTGAGGAATGACTTTCCACTGTATTTTCCACTCTACAGGGCACATAGAGCTATAAGGTGCACTAAGCGAGACAAGAGTCAGCAATAAGTCCGTCAGTCAGTCAGACTTTATTAACAGCGTTCACAGTAAGTCGTTTGTAGCATGTAAGCCAAATTAGCATTTTCATTTTACCTATAACTTCCAACAGTTTAAAACACGTAAAAATACAGACTGATACTGATAAAACAAACATTACTGTAACTAAGCTAACTTCCAACCTTGCTAGTAGGCAGTCCAACACTGCCACATGTTAGTCGCACTAGCCTATATACAATGACGGTAACTCCCAACCTTATTTGCAACATGTGAAAAACAAACTGATACTACTAACACAGACGTTACTGCGCTTATGCTAACTCCCAACCTTGTTAGTGATATGTAAATATAACTCAGTCCGACACAGCTCCATGTTGCTGCTTTAGCATTTTTACAAAGTCGGTAACTCCCAACCGTGTTTACAACATGTGAAAAACAGAATAATACCACTAGAAGTATTTACACTAAATTCTTACCTTGTTAGTAACAAAAACCTAAAAAACAGTCTGTAACTCTGAACCTTGTTTGCAAAAAAAAAATAAAAGAGAGAGACAGAAACAACTAAAGAAAACAGTATTGTGCACATAGAAATTCCCAACACAGTCAGTCACATGTAAAAAAAAACAAATTTGATCACAGCCACACTTAGCCGCGATAGCGACTTCGCAAAAACAGCCAACCAAACATTTTGGCAGATCTCCTTGTATCTCTAAAAATCACTTTGACATCAGTAAGGATTAAAAGATGCATTGTCGCTTTTTGATAAAAAAAATAAGTCTTTTAAGTTTGCCTTATGTGGGGGGGGATACAGTACATATATCTGATGAATGCCTGTCTGTAGTCATGTGACAAAAAATGTGTGTGCCTCACTTTGCTCAGATCTATCTTCATTTTATTAGTTTTATTTTTCATCTTTTTTTTTCATTTTGCAGTTGCCTCCTCTTTGTTTGTAATTAGCCCAAAAAAGGTGTAATATAATGTCAAGCCATGTCTGGTTCTGTTGTGTATTTGCTAATATAAATATATCCTGATTAATACCAGTGTCATTCTATGCACAGGCAGGCTCAATAATGTATCCTTAGAACAAACACAAAAAATATATATAAATGATGAATTTAAAAAAATATAAACATTAAAATAAACATTACTTTATTACTCTAGGGTCCGATGAGGTGACACCATGACTTGTTTGACATAAAGAAGCACTTAAAAACAACGGGGAGACCTCTTATATTACATTTCAAATTTCATAAATACATTAATCCTTTCTTTTCAGACTAAAATTGTGGGAATTTCCTAAATTTTCAAACTGAAACAAAACATGTGGACTCCAGGGCTGACTTTCTGTAGTGTCCAGGGGAATTTGCTAGCAAAAAAAAAAAAAAAAAAAGTGCTCCTCTGATGGTACATGTAATACCTGTTCCTGTGGTGTGTCTTAGACTTCTATGTTTTCAAGATGTTTTTTTTCATTCATTCATTAATTTTCTACTGTTTTGTCCCTTTCTGGGTCATGGGGCTGCTGGAGCCTATCCCAGCCACTTGTGGGCGAAGGCCGGGGACATCCTGGACAGTTCACCAGTCTGTCGCAGGGCCACAATCACACACACATTCACTCTAAAACACTCACAATTTAGAGTTTCCAATTGAAAAGAGAAAAAATAAAAATGCTTCACAACCATTTTCCATTTCCACACGTTTCGTTTATGTTTTGGCGATTTAGGAAAGTTGGCGTTTATTTACTGACCCAAAAGTATTGAAATAAATGTTTCATAAGTTCTATTGTGTCTTGCTACTCTATAGGACATTGAGTGTTTCTAATGACAAGGAATTCACAAGAAAACAATATATCCTTCAAGACTAAAACTAAAAATACCTTTGTTATGACAGGAGACATGAACATACTGACTGTGACTGACAAGAACGTCTCAACATTCTTTCTCAAATGTTTCCCTGCACATAAAATAATGCGAGGCCTACAAACACAGCCCCTCCAACCTGTAATTAATGTCTGTCATTAGATGTCAGGATATTCCCATATGATTATTAGCTGCTCATGATGCCGCAGAGACTGATTATTGGAAAACGTGCAACGGTAGAGAAGTTCAGGAACGGTATGACAGGTAGAGGTGGTTGGAGAGCACCTCTGTGTCAGAGGAATGCATGAAATAAACAAGCAAGGAGTGACATTTGGTATCAATGCTGCAGAGAACTGTCACGTCACCTTCTCGTTGGAAAGCCAAAGTAACGTTCTCATGACAATCTTCAGACTAAGCACAAAAGCCTGTATTATGAAGAGGATTTGTTGTTGAACGAGGCAATCTCAGGTTTAACCCTCAGTTTTGTTGTTTCCCATAAAGCTACTCCTGTTCTTATGTTTCCTGATTTTTAAGTTTAAATTGTATCCAATACAGGGAGGGCAATTACTTGTACAGGTATTGTGGGAGGTAAAAAAAAAAAAACCTCATGAAATTCTTTTTTTTTTAACTTTAGTCAAAATAACAGAAAATTGCCTTTCCTACTTATTTTTTAAGTGCTTTGGTGAAAGCACTCCCTGGTTTTCAGAGAAAATTGACGAGCAGTCCACAGAGTTCGAACATTTTTTGATGTTGCATGTCTACATGGATTTGAAACATGCACTGAGCACCAATAAGATGTCAGGAAAGTACTTACAAATGGTTTTGCTCACATGAGTGAAATATGGGACTATGGACTGCATTTGCATTAATGATGGTGCAGATCAAAGGCGGAGAGAAGGGAGCGCAGGCTTATTTACATTCATAGAGATGCAATACTTGTGAAGGAATGCATGTCTTCCTTCCTTTCCCGCTGACACAGATGGACCCCGACTACATGCAACAAAGCCATAAGGATATAAAGTATTCAATGCCAATCTGGCTGAAAAAGAGGAAGTAGGCGTAATGGGAAACTGTTTGACAGCTCACAACAGGGAGGGAGCCACAGATTACACCAACACTTATAATCAAATCTGACCTCTTTTGTCTGCTGGGTTTCAGGCTTAATTGACTGCTTATCCTCTACTACATGAGCTGGAACTGAGCAGTGGTGACAAGGGCCTTCAGCTAAAATATTCCCTGTGAGTTTATTAAAGTTTATGTCTTAAATAACTGAAATTATCCAAAACATTGCTTTGGTTTGCTATGATATGACACCTTTTTTGTGTTAGATTGGAGCAAAAGCCTTCAACAGTTTTCTTTGAAGACAAAAGAGTTACATGTCTGGGGCTGGGGGTGCTCTCCTGGGGTGGGGCCCCGCATTGGGCCCAACTGGCGCCGGGTGAGGGGTCTGCTCTCCTGGTTGGGCTGGGGCTTGCACTGTCTGTCCCCCGGTGCCTCCCTGCTCTGTGGCTTTGGGGCCCCCGTAGCAGTTGTTCTCTATCTGCTGCCGCAGCGGGGGTCTTGGTGTGGGGATGGCTTGGTACTCTCCCTCCTTCTTTTTACATTCCATCCTCCACTTTAGAAGAACGTAAAGGTCCACTCGTGCACAGGTGCTGTCTCACCTTTGCACAAATATCTGATATAATATTGATTAAATTAAATATTTCACATGCGTCGGTCAGAATGCTTAAGTATGCGTGTGTGAACAACAGTTGTATTGTGTACATGTTACAAATTACAAAAGGGATTTATTTAAATATACACCTAGTGTGTCAAACGTTTCATAACCCCTATTGTAACAGTAAAATATGTCGCACACAAGAGGTTTTCAGCTCTCGTCTGTCTGCTCAGCAATTGGACAGGACAAGCAAAAAAAATTAAAAATAAAAATGCTGCATGAAGACACTCACAGAAACTTTCTTTTTTAACAATAAACCTAGTTTTTCATTTATGCCATCAGTGGCTACAGCTGAAAATATAAAGTAAGAAAAACAAATAAATAAACGGGAGAGACAAACAACAATTAGATGCATAGAGATGAAAAGCTTTTGAGGATGGCAAAAGAATTTCACACGCAGATACATATCAGTATGTTAATGACAGGAATGTTTGTTCTCCTTTTAAAAAAAAGACAGAGGCTTTAAAGCCTTCAAAAAAAAAAAGACTGAGGGGATTTAACATTCAAAGCATAAAACTGAGAAGTTAGTGAACAAATTGCCTTTGATATTGTGTAACCTAAATTTTTCATGGTTTATTGAGAAAAGAACACAGTCATTGTCTTTAACTGACTGAGAGTTGGTGAATCACAGTGAAAACATGAGGCCTAATTAGTCATAGACAGAATGACAAGTGGGAAGAAGAGTATGTGGTAAAAGGATTTTAAGGATTACGGGGTAAATGGCCTCAAGAGGACACTGATTTAGAGAAACCAACGTGTTAAAACTCATCAGCATAATGCGGTGATCATGACGTGCTTGTGCAATCGAGTATGTGCTAATTTAGCTGCACCTAATGCATGCTCCATGTCACTGATGGCAGCTTGATCATCAGTTTAATGCTTTTCCACTCAAAGCATTTAAAGCCCAAAAAAGGAATAGCAAAATGCATTCAAACAGAAACACTGTCATGAGGGGAGAGGGCATCAATAATTCATGGGAAAGAATTAAACACAAACACCATTACATGTTTCTGTGCCATCATGATCAAAAAATCCCATTTAAAAAAAAGGCTTGCTTGTGTGAAAAAGCTGCTACAGACTACTTGGGTTAAAAATCCTCAGTATCCACTTCAAAATCACTAATTGCAGATTTTGGCTAATCGTGTAAAATCCTACCAATCCATCTTCAGAGAGGTTCGGTCACTTACGGTACATAAAAGTCAATACTAAGGGTGTGAATCTAGTGACACTTTGGTCTGTAACAATATTATCTCTTTAAAGAACCAAAAAACTTTTAGGATAAAACAAGATAAAAGAGCATTTTCCAAGCATTTCCATATTGAAATATAGCATCAGTCGCACTTCTGCTCTTAAAAAAAACAACAACCAGACAACACAATTTTAAGTTATAGTCACTAGAATTAGGGGTTTCACGTTATCGCATTAATTGCCAATAATTATTAAAGACAAATTAGCACATTACTTTTTGGTTAAATTGCGTTTAACCATTCATGTCCTCAAAAAACAAAAACAAAGGTCTGTCTGTTTACGTGCTTGAACGTTCTATCGGATCTCAGCTGAAAACTACCGCTGTGTATGCGGCACATGCCGCTTTGCTGCTGTGATCTCATCAATTTGTGACATTGTAGTTATTAACAGAACTAATATAAATATATATATACGTGGAGGGCTTATCACATGGGAAACTGTGGAATTAGGTATGTCAACATATGCCGGTATATTATGGCAATAATAAGAAGTTTGACATTATTTTTGGAATTGCTCAGAAAGATGTTCCTACTGTTTTTCTGTGTTAAATTAGAGCCCCTTGGACCTGATGTTTTGTTCTTGTGTTTGTTTTTGTTTTTTTTTTACCTCTTTAAAATACCCCTTGTTGGTGTATTTGGTGTTTAAAGTCTGTTATATTAAGACAAATTTATAAAGCCTCTTTTTAGTTTTAATTTGATCGTTCCACAATGTCATTCATTTAAATGAAAGTATCTCTAAATTAGGCTTTTCACAGCCATTATTAGGTTAAAAATAACAGATTAAAAATAGATTAATTAGATGAATTAATTGCAGGTCACATTTAATAAAAAGCACCAAAAAATGATCGCATGACAACACTAACTACAATATACCAAATAAATGTTGGTGCTACTTGTCACAAAATTTGAAACACTGGTTTCATGTGCAAGGGCAAAACTTAGTGTTGCTTCTGCAGAAAACGATCTGAAGCAAACCATAATGGGAAGGATTTTTCTGCAACTTCAAGCTCTGCCAAGTTTAGCAGCCTTTGACTGCTCAAAACCTAAATTCTGGATTTGTTCCAAGTACCCACAGCAATGTTTGACTACCTAACAATGTGGATTAATTTCAATACGAATCCTTTTATGGAGTAAAACCTTATACATCAAGTTTCTAAGACCTGGAGCTGATTTTCTACATTGGACCCAAAATCAAAACAAGAAGTCACAAGGTTATGAAAAAGGGGAAACAGCAGCCAGATAAACAGTCATCACAGACAATGCAATATTGCCCTTCTAGTCCCTAACACATACTGTTAATTTGCTTCCCCAGCACACACTGCAGCTCCCAACAGTTGTAAGGATAAGCGAAACACACGCTGGCTTTTTCAACTGCAACAAAACTAAGCTGATACACAGAACACAAACTGTTGAACAGTGCTGTAACCAGATGGAAAAGTCTTCCCATCCAATGATTCAGCAGAGAGCTGACTCTCTCTAGAAAGTTCACACTTTTTTGGGTGATCTAGAAGCACCATGGTTAACATTTAAGCTCTGTTACAAAATATTTGATCAGAGATTATTACATGCATGGATTCAAGCTAACAGCCTTTATCAGGGGAGTTAAAATTAATACTTGTAACAACACTTTCAATGTTGGGTTTAGAGTGCATGAGATTGTCAAAAGAAATTAGAACTAAATAACAAGAAAGTATTAAAGAAAATCTTACAACACATTTTTATGGCGTGAATATGTGCATTTTTAGCTGAAACACTTTTGACCTAAATATCAACTGTGCAGTAAGTAGGCTTTCCCTTTTTTCCACTGTCCAATGTAGATGACAAGAAGAACATGATATGAGATTATGGGAAACATGTGGAACACTGTACGGCTTATGCGTCTAAATTCTATCTCTGCAGAAACCTCTTGAACATTTTGTTTTGATGAGTCCATGTGATATAGAAAGATTTAGAGAAAAAAATAAGATTGAACGTCTATTCTAAAACATTCTGTTTGTGGTTTCCCCATGGAAACTAAAGAAACATTGAATAGGAATCCTTGATGTCAGATTTAACTTTTCTTCTAAGGACTACTGTCTTTGTCATATAGACCGTGCTGCAGATTTTTTAGTTGTCTTGGCCCATAGAGGGTTGTAGACAGATGCAACTGCATCTGGTGGGTCTCCCTTGCGGCTCCTACGTCCTCCTTAAGGGACGTCATGAAAATAAAATGTAAAATTATCTTGTGTGTGGTAAGTGTATCGGGAAATATTTGTAAAGCTGACGTGAATTACACTCACTTTTGACATATAGGTGATGCTATTGTGCAGTGTCCTTGCTCTGGACTTTTGTCATCAGTACAGTACGTGCATTGGCTCCTTATTGACGGCGTGCAATTGCCGCACAAACGGAGTACACAGGTGATACGCAAAAGCCCGTAGGATGCCAAATAAATAACGTTCTGATTGTTTAATTTCTTAACCTCTCCAACAGTCAGGCTGCTAGCATGTATTCGACAACGGTTGCACACTTAATACTTGAGCAGGACTAATGGGTTCCCTTCGCATAGTGCCAGTCTTTGAACCCTTCCTTACCCGTTTGTGTTGTTCGAGTGTTCTCTATGACCCGTTGCCTGCAGCATCCCTGTAGAATCTTTGTTCTCTGAGCTCACCGAATGGTCTGGGATCTTACAATTTTACATGAGCCCCCTGCGTGCCCGGTACAGGTTTTTCCGTTTTTCACCCCCAGACAGCCTGCGTTTACCCGAAAGGGCATTTGTGACAAACGCATAAAAAACAAGACATGTGCACTGCTTCTGTCCAAAATGTATGTGAATGAACTTTATGTGTATTTAAGTCTTACTAATACACTAGTGAGAGTCAAAGATGGTCACTATTCAACTAGTAAGATGCAAAAAATTCCTGTCTTCTAGTTGCATTCCCATTTTACTGTTTCCGGTCAGAGACAAATTGGCCTATCTAGATATTAATAAATCCATTTCTTGTAAAAAAAAAAAAAAAAGAAAACTCCTTCCCCTCAACACATAAGAACTCTTTATCTGTGACCTCCACTGTCCCAATCTGCTGCTCTCTGGCATGGCCCTAGGGTAATTTATAAGCTACTTTCCAAGGGATTATCTTTCCCTGTGGTGCACATGGTAGCTAACTAACAGGAAATGCAGATATAGCAGTCTTGGTCATGACAATTAAAGGTCTGACATTGTAAAAGCTTACTAAGGACACTAACAACAACTATAGAGAAAAAGGTTCCAAGAGTTGGTCACTATTAGCCAGAAAAACCCCCAAAGCTAAAGCTCTTCTTTGAAAATCTCTCTAAAACTTGAATTTGCTCTAAAGCTGCAATGGCCTGAAAAAGTTTGGCCGACAGTACAGTAGCTACACTGAAATATTTAAAATACCAGAGATATTAGTAGGTATTCATATTCAACATTATGAATGTGTTTTCACCACGCAGATGTCAGAGAATAACCTTAAAAACTCTTTAACAAGCATTGAAGTACTTACCAAGTCGCTTTTAAACCCTGGAGGTCCACATAATGTAATCCAACAGTTAGGGAAATGTGTCTCTTTCCTTTTGATTGCCTTTTACCGCTTAAATTTCTACAATTTTTCCCTTAAACTGCAGCTTTAGTTCTAAACCTCATCAGTCTTTGGGCAAAGCGATGCATCGCACCATTTCCTTTTCAGTCGTTACATGTTGACGTCAGTAAAGAATTCGCTTCCAGTAGAAGAGTCCAGCAGCTTAAAAACAAACCTTTAAATAATGTCTTCACCCATTTTAACGAGCAGAATGTTCCTCACATAAGAGCTTTCCACATGCACCTTTGAAGTCCAAGTGGAGAGAAAAAATGCATGGTGTTGGACTTGATCGTATGACGAGAGAGAAAATCTGAACTCTTAAAATCGATTTGAAGGCAACTGAAAAAAACCTAAACCTGTCTCCAAACCCCACCGACGCCCTCGCTGTGGACTGTTCTCCTAACTCTAATGTGCTGCTCAGAGCCTCTCCATGTCTGTAAAACCCAGTGGTCACAGAATGCATATAAGCCCCATTGGCCGACTCCCTCTTGCTGTGCTGACTCGCTGTTTGACACAGTCTTGATCCCCTGTGTTCTGTCAGATGGAAAAGTGGAGCAAGCCGTATCAGCCCCCCCCCCCCCCACACACACACACACACACCTCCTGGTTGTTGTTCACACTTGTTCAGTGTGGTGGAGTGTATGTTTCTGAATATGCATTAATGGGAAAGAATAATCTACGCTGTTCCTGTGGCATACTGTAACTGTCTCAGCAGCCTGAACATCGTCTTATGTTTACATCTCAAAGCAATCCTTTGCAAAGTTCTATTGAGCCATATAATGACACAGAATGGGATAAGACCTCAGGTGCAGATAATAAGAAGTGTTTCACAGAAAACAGTTCACGCACAATATAAATTGTCTGTATGAACTGTATAAAAAAGATCCCCAAAAGTAACATTTTGTGTTATTAAAAAAAAAAAAAAAAAAAAAAAGAAAGGTGTTTGGCTTATTTAACCAAGTTCTTGGTCAGAATATTCTAGATCATTTATGTTTTTGCATCTTAAAAAATACATTGAGACTTTTTAGTGTCATTCTATTTTATGATTACACCCCATTAAGGATGAGGGTAGGATCAGTTTGGCGTGAAGCCCATGGGAGTCTAGCATGTCAAATCGTGGATGTCAGAGCTAGTTGCTGTAGCTTTTTGCTCTGTGTGTTAGTAATGTGTAATAGTCAGGGTGGGGGCGGAGCTCTTGACTGCTTATCCCCACTCGAGATGAACACCACTTGGGATTAGAAATAAGATTAAGTGAGCCAAAGCCCTTGATAAATTTACTAAACTATACATTACATTTATCCCTTACCAGTTGGTAATATTGGCTGCGGCTCAGGAGATCGCCACATGCCAATTGGTGGATCAGTAAACTGAGTCCAGGCTAGTGTGCTCTATTGGTTAGAACATCTGTGGACTAAGACCCTCGTAAATGAACTGATTTGTGAAAGAAATGAGAAATGATTAAAAAATGCTTTTTTTTTTTTTTTGTGGTTCGAATAGCTTGAAAATGGAATGTTGGAATATAGTGGATGATATTTGTAGTTTTAACACAGGTGCAACAGCCCGTTTAGTTTGTTATGAAATGACATAGACAAAACAAGTATCACCAAAAATTGTAATCTTGAGGGATCTTTAAAAGGTCTGATCTAAACATATAATGCACAATTCATGCTGCACACACAGTAATGTTATCAAAAAAATCCAAACTGTGTGCATAACCCAAAGAAAATAAATGCCCTATTTTAATGATAACCTAACCTTTTTTTCAAACATTCAAATTCAGAGGTTTCAAATTAAACCTAAATCTAGTAGTTCTCAACTGATCAACACTAAGACCATTTATTCTACTTGGACAGATTCCAAAAATGCACTAATTGTCACCTCTAAATGACAGTATTTGCTAATTAGATATTCGTCTGATGTGTTAGGCTTGTATTTTCTGGGAAAGACAGATTGTGGAAAATAAAATAAAAAAACGTATTTTCAATTGTGTCTACCTATAGTTGTTCCACAATTTCTCTGGTCTGATTGTTGTTTAGATACAACAAGATGTGCTTTTATGTTCGTTTTAGAGACAGAATGATTCTTTTTTGAAACTATTCTTAAACTTGTCAGCTATGCAGTCTTATAATAAACCCACTCCGATCATCTTTTGATCTATTGCCAAAGTGTTCCCAGTGGACTTTTGGTTATGAATTTGCCTAAATCAAAAAAAACTTGTGTTGTTTTCTAGGACACTGAAAACAGCAGTATTTCATCAGAAATTTACATCTGAGATGTGAATGGGACTGGTGGTGCAGAGCAACCCCGCCCCCTTCCCGTCACCCATTACTGAGCTCTCTGTTTACACGCTCTCCTGCTATCCTACAGCTCCTCACACCCTCAACCTAACTTTACCAGTCCAACAAAAAAGACAAGCAATGTTGGAGCAATTCAGCCATTCGGTTTTTAACCAGATTCCAGCTCAGACGAGGAAAACAAAGGTGTACATGGATCTAGTCGTCTCCAAGGGAATGCATAGGAATGGGGCGGAGCAGGGAGCTTGTGCCCCGCCCAGTATATTGTCTCCATCACACATACACCATGCCCCTGGTGGAAGGTTGGCGCCAGTGTTCGGCAGAGAAGTGTGTGATTGTGTGTGTGAATGGGTTTGGGACTGTAAAGCGCTTTGGGCATTCGAGGAAGGTAGAAAAAGCTTTACAAGTTTACACTGTTTACCATTTATAATCTTTTTTCAAACAGCATTTTTCCATCTGCTCCAGATTAAAATTAATTTGAACAACTAAAAATTATAAATCCAAATTTTTGCTTCATTTTCTTTATTTATGTCTTCCATCATCAAAAAGTGCAACACAAGAAAATCGTAAAAGTTCTCCAGTGGGACCTTTGGGTAATCACAGATTTTTAGGATTTTAACAGAGCCCTTGAGGCTCAAATGTATTTTATTTTAGTTTATTTATTCCGTTTTTTAATGTCTATAATCACTGTACCCTTCAAATAGTAGACGAACTACTGTGAAGTTTACTCTGAAGCAATCATGTCAGTTGTCATGGCCTGGAGTGGTTTGGAATGACTCCAAATTGTGGCAGGTCGCCTTAAGACAATTTGATGGATGGACAGCAACCACTGCTCTCTGAGATAAAGAATTTATTTGGGATCAGATCAGCATCCTACACCAACTTCTGCTTCTATAAAATGCTTACACCTACTGATGATCATTTAATTAAGTGTAGATTTAGCAGTCCCCATCCGTTGCAGTACTTAGCCTTTAGTTCCCCAAATCAATGTAGGATTTACCATACACTGACTTTTCTAAAGCAATTTCTGACCTGCTCCAAATTGCAAGTTTCCATAAACCTGGTTTCAGGGCAAACCTGATGCATAAACATTGGAAAGCAAAAAAGTGGATCTTATTTTTACTTTCATGTGTAAGATAACGTCAGGGTAAGTGAGTTAATATGACATTCTAAACAGAAGCTTACAGAAGGTCAAAATATGAAGATGCTAGAGGCAAGGTCAGGAACAAAAGGAGAGACAGAAGAATCCCCCACTTAACATTTTCCAGAGGAGAAACCGTGGTTTAAAAAGGAAGATACAATAGAAAGGACTAATTCAAGGTCTAATTTTCCGGATCAGTCACCAGGTTTGCACCTTTTTTTTTCCTTTTATAAGACTCATACATATGACATCAGTGTGAGAACACCGAAAGTGCAGTTCCTGGAATTCTTCCTATCATCTCAGAGACTCGATTTATTTATAGGAGGCCTCAAAAATGGATGTTTCTTTAAATAATCATTTCTTATTTACCTGCTTGGTAAGAAGTGTCTAAAACATTTAATGGAGCTAAACACAAGCCCGGTTTATTTGAGCCGGCGAGGCGATCGGAAACAGGTTGAGAGGTGGTTGAGGGGACAGGCACATGGGGAAAGGCAGGGAGGGAAGCTCAACTATTTGGGTGGGCAGATGGCAGCAACATATGGGCCTGTTAGGGGCAAAATAAATAAATAAACACTCACACATAAATACTGGGATGAACTGTGAGCGCCACAAACTGTTGGCCAGAGCAGCCATCTGACAGAGAACTACCATCAGAAATGCATGGAGATTTCTGAAAAGTGCGCCGCGTACCAGAAAAATAAATAAATAAAACTGCCATTAGTATACCAGTACGTTTGCAGATTTGAGCCTGTTCCTCAGGAATAATCTCCAAATAGAAATAGAAGTACAGATCTAGGAATCTGTGATGATAATTAAGGGGAGAAAAGAAAGGAACATGCTGGGAATGTAATCTGTGTTTCCAGCATAGATGCATCTGTGCACACTAAATATAGTATCCATATACAGGTCACAGAGCGGAAAAGTTCTTTTTTTTTTTTCCGCCACAGCAGAACTTCCTCTCTGCTGATGTCTGCTTTAGCTGCTGTGAGGTGTTTGCCTCCCCTTCCACACATTCTCCACCCCTCCTCTGCCTGCTGCTCAACCTCAAAGCTCGCCGCTCAGTCAGAAAGACAGCCAGGCAGAGAGACGCGATATCTTCCAGCAAACAAAGAGATGCTTTGTACAACATGTTTTCTGTCCATATCAACTCGACGTTCTTGCCAAGCTTCAGACAAGATCTGCTGCCCGGCACAGACAAACAATGGACGGGGAATGAACGACAAATATGTCTACTACATGCTGCTCTGGCCCTTGAGCTGATAGTCTGGCTCTCTGTGAGAGCTCTGCAGGGCCTATGATTTCTTTACTTATTATTAAAAAGTATGACGGAAATTACGGCCACAATAAGTATACAACAAATATGAGAATTAATTCATAAAATGATGAGAAAGAAGTAGGGGTTTGAACGATTTGTTTTAACAACAATTCAATTCGTATCATATGATTGACGAGACAATTCATAGTCTGTATAGGTTCATTTGAACAATTATTGTTTTTCCAGATCAAAATAATCCAAAGGGAACGTTATAAGAACAGTCTAGCACATGGTATGGTCACTGTCTTTGCTAAATTCTTGACTATAGCATGTGTTACACATGTGGTGACAGCAAAAACTGATCAGTCCATCATTCCAGTCGAATGTGTGAAAACACTTCAATGCAAATGGTATTTTCCAATATCAATATAATGAATTTATTTATATTTATAAATGATTTTTTTAATAATATAGGTTGATTTGATTAACAACCTGGCTCAAACAGATCAATCTGGTTAGGAATCTAAAATGATCCTTCAATTCTTCGATTAATTGTTGCACCAGGAGAGGAAGAAGAAGTAGAAGTAGACTTCGAGAAATAAGTCAAAATTTTATGACATTAAAGTTGTACAGTTACAATAAAAAAGTCAACATTTTACAAAAGAAAAATAGTGACTTTAGGATTTAGGGAAATTTAGGATTCAGAGAATCATAATTTTACAAAGAAATGCTTTTTTTTATAAAGAAAACAATGTTGTAATTTCATGAAAAAAAAATAAAAAGTACAAAAAAGTAAAGCGAATTTAGCCAAATTCTTCAGGAGTGTGATGTCCATCCGATTTCTCTGAATTTTCCTAAACATAATAAACAGCTAATGTTTGATTTGTAGAAACATTTTAAAACCTTGAAGTGACATTTTAGTTTTGAATTTTTGAATCGTAATTTTACAACTGTATTTTTGTAAAAATTTGACTTAATATGTTTACGAATTTAATCGTAATCATGGGGGCCCCAATACTCCTTCATAGAAAACTCCCTAAACGGCACATCAAAATAAACCGAACGCCTAGCTCAACCAAGTTATCCAAAGATGTTAAACTGTTAAACCAGGTTCTGGTCAGGTTATTGCGCATTGTTTCCTAGTTTGTATGTTTATGTTTGGATGTTTTCCAAATTCCTCCCAGATGTAATATGTTAGAATGATAGACATCACTGCCGTGTTGCCACTTCATATTCAGTCTGGCTGTGCGCCTTCGCCGTGTCTGCGGATTTAATTTGATTGCAGCTGCAATCTGCAGCAAGTTAATTGACTTTTCCCAGCATTGTTCCTCTTCTACCTTGACGGAGAGGGACTGTTTTCTGATAAGTTACAATAGCATGTCCTCTCCCTGCAAATCCTCACCTCCATTGTTTGCCCTAAACACCAGAGAGGGCTCCTTTAGAGCTGCATTTGGTCATGTGATCTCGTAGGGAAAGCTGAGGTGACCAGAATTTTTTCCACCATCCATCTTGTTGTCATAGTAAAGAGCCTTGCTGTAATGGCCCCCTGTCAAATCCCTCTCTTACACCCTGTCAAAGGGACATATGTCAAATCTGTCCCCCGGAATTATGATCATGAACAACTTACTGACATTGGCAAGAAAAATAATGCCACTATGATTTCATTTTCAATTAACACAACCATGACACGGGTAGCAAAACAATTGCTCCCCAATCCAGCACTGTCCAACTTGCAGTGGAGCATTTAAATTAGAACTGTGCAACAAATCTAAACCGATTTTCAATTACAAGTTTGGCTCATAATATTTGTAAAAAATAGTATACAGCATTTCCTGCTCTTTTGTAACCCTTTCCCTAAGAGCTCTAGTTTATTCTGAAATGCAATTATGGGTCTTGATTAAAGAAGTCTGTATGTCGTTCGGCAAAAAAATTAACGAAAGGCCAGGAGACAATGATCTATTCTAAACTAGCTCTGTGACACATTGACTGGTTGTCTGGTAGTTTTAAGGAGGGTGAGCAGATGTAAAGAATAGTCTTGTAGTTGAATCATGGCATTCTGGACCTAAAATCTTCGGAAGGTAAGGAAACACCAGGCAGGGGACGGACTGGACCAGCAGGGAGAGGGTTTCTTCTGCTACTGCTACAGTTAGAAGAGGATTAGTGTTTAAAACCAAAGAAGTGTAAATCTTAGCTTTTCCTTTCATATCTCAGTTCTGATGTACGAAAGTCAAATAATTGGAGCCGGACACAAACTGCAATTATAAATTTCTCCTCCATTATCAATTTTCAAACAGTTGGCACTTCTGTAAACTAAAGGGGACAACATCTATACATCACTACTAAAATCCAAGTCCCTGATTGGTCAAAGTTTGACCTGGTTTAACTTTCAACACGCTTACAATGGTTGCGTGTTTTGTACGCAGCCTGAAAAGAGTCATAGAAACTTCCGTAGCGATGTTTGAATGCGACTGCCTTGAACGTGGAAGCCCAAAACGCGCATATACATGTGTTTACAAAAGCTTTTTATCGGATGTGCCCACTTGAAAGTGGATTGTCGAGGGCAGTGTGAAGGTAGTTTTAGACTTTTAAGCCCAGATGCTATGATGCAATTTGAACATCACCTGGACAAAGGAGAAGCTTCATTGTCATACAACCTATTGTATGACCATGAATTAAAACCTTCATCCTCATAAAAAAAAAGAATAGGTTTATCACTCTACCTTTCCGTTGAGCTACATATCTTGAGATATAGATTGTTGTTGCCAAAATCTGTGTTTGGTATGTCTCTGAGCATGACTTTGCAACACTCTCTTTAAATACATCAAAACCCCAGTTTAACAGCAATATTAACACAAAAGACATAGTAGATAAGTTAAGAAATCTTAAATGACTCTGTATTTTTGGGTGTCAGCTTCTAAGAACTCATTTATGGCCTTTCACAGTTATGGAGACTGTCAAATATGTGCAACGTGAGTCACTACTTCACTGATAGCAGATACATTTGGGTTTAATCTCTTCTACTTTGGCACTTACAACTCAGTTTCAGCCTTGCCAAGTAGTATGTGGGCCAGACATGACCCAAAGGTCATTATCTAGGTCTAACAGTTGTAGCATGTGTTGCGTGGACAAGGGGTGGTCTGGCGCATATTTTGGCATGATCTACTGTGAGAGTTTTGAAGACAAGGTGGGCTAAAGCCCCCTATAGACAACCATGGTTCAGATTTGGTCTTTTTTTTTTTAGAGGAGGTTGGCACTGAGTCAGCACTACAAGCCGCCAACTTACCGTTAAGTAAAATATTTGGTTGTATAAGAAATCATGTGTAAGATCCATATTTGTCGATCTCAATCTACACAAATTGTTTGACAAATGTGTAGTATGATGCATTACATCACACAAAAGCCATGGTAGTGCGGTCGACCTCTGATTGGGAGATCGCAGTTTCAGTTCCCGCCCCACCAGCCCATGTGTCGAAGTTTTTGCGCAAGACACTGAATCCCACATTGCCCCTAGTGGTTATAGATTGCCAACATCTATCTTTGAAGGTCTGAATGGGATTAGCACTGAATAGGTAAACCCCATTCACCATTAGAGCCTTGGAATTTCTGTCTCTGACCTTGTTGTTACTTGTATTTCGATGTGGGGCTAAACTTTTGCGATAGCCTATAATATTCGTTTTACGTGTTGTACAAATGTAAAATAAGATCGTATTTGGTTAAAGTTCTAAGAAGAACCCAGATAGTTCCTGAAGACTGAGCCTTCATGCCTGATCTGTCTCCACACCGTACTGCTGCCGGAAGCACTGCAGCCTCTTCCATGCTACTAAAAAGTTCATCATTATTATCGACAAACTGGAAAATCCTAATGTAGGTTAATGGAGATAAAAGCACAATCGATCCTGGTTGTTTTTTTTTGTCTGTTGGCTGGTTTACTATTCAAACAAGACCAATTCAAATTAGTTGTAGCCCACTTAGACACTAACACTTAAGAATACTGAGGAACTGCTTTTCTCAAATTAAAGTAAATGTTCAAAGTAGACAACAAAGCAGGAAATTAAACTGACAATTTTGTGAGAAGGAAAGATAAAAAAAAAAATAGAAAGAATAAAGCTGCTCGGAGTTCTGACTGACGTTACCGTTCAACTTTCAGCAGCACGGAGAAAACTGTGTTTTTCTTTGCAGTGAATTATTTAATTAACGATAAAACCAAGGACTTCATTTGAGTGTTCTAGATTCTTTAATAAAATGAGTCAGAGTAGTGAACCTTGACAAACCCTCTGACAGACATGCATTTCTACACACCAGCATGCACATGACATTCATTCATTCAGTCCAACTTACGGGTTGCCATAGTCCCAGACAATGCACTCAGCATCTGATGTTCCCTGCAAGATAGAGAAGAGGGAAGGGGGTGGGGGGTGGGTGGGGGTGGGGGGAAGATAAGCAGTTATTGCCAGTCGAGAGGATAAGTGAGAGAGGAGCACACTGCCAGAGGAGGAAGAGTGATGCTGCATGGGCGATGGAGAGAAGTAAGCAGACAATGAAAGAGAGGGATTGCGAAGGACGGCGGGAGCCAGAGATGGAGAAAGAGTCATTGTCGTGAGGCAGAGTAGCAAATAGCGGCCACGGCGGCAGGAGGAGAGGAGGTGTGCGAGATGTGGATTGAGAGCACTGGAAGGCACAAAAGAGGAGTTTTCACAGACATGAACACACACAATAAACACCCTCTTTAGGGAGAGCTTTCACATTTTTGGAGATCTGCTTTTAAAGTAAATGGAAACAATTAGGAGAATTAAAGTACAATATGTGTGGAAAAAATGGGTTTCTTCAGGGTATGTGCAGCAGATCTTTGGTCCCCCAATGAAAAAAAGAAAAATTAGATAATTCCTCATCCACTGGTTCTTTGCAGTGAAAAGTCGATTTCTGGGGCTCAAGTGGCAGCTGAACTGTATAGTAATCAAAGCACAGAGAGGCATGGTAGCAAAAGAAGACACACTATGTGTCTACGTGTAAATCAGAGGATCAATATCTTTGTCACCATTTGTTTATCTGTGATTTTTAACCAGGCGTGTACGAAGTCAGGTCTGTAGGCCAAATGCGCCCAGCGTTCCCGTATCCACGGGCCTGCAGGCTCTTAAAATCAATAATATGCAATAATATGCAGCATTTTTGCAAAACTGTGCGTATAATTTCTTGATTTTGATTTGGCTAAATGACGTTGTAAACCTATGGCAACCCTGAAACTTTTTAGCTCATTTCTAAACTGTCAACTGTAAATAAAAAAAGGAAAGGTTGACAGTGAGGGCCATTGCTTCCAGGACAAGTGGAAATTTGCAGACCGAGGCTGTTTTTTAGGGAGTTCAAAATCAAGAGGGACTCCAAGGCAGGACATGCTATTGAAAATGTGAACTGAGTAGTAAGGGTGCTAAAATTTAACAGTAATTTAGGTACAAGCATATTTAGATGTATTTTGTTTTCTATTTTAAGGAAAGTTTGCAATCAAATTGCAATCAAATGTTCAGGAAATAGTTTATTTGCTTTTTCACCTCACCAAATCTAGCTCTATTAGTAAAAACCTTTGAACATCCCTGTTCCAAACCAACATTTACCTTGATGGTTATAAACATTTCTTTCAACTCATCATGTGATTTTTTTTTTAGTTTGGACATCATTATAACTGAAGGATGTTGTTTTGGAATTGACAGTGGAAAAATAAAGTCCTAAGAATGATTGTGCAGGTGGCTGAGTGCCCACAACTGAGATCTCATTCATTTAGAGAGCTGACAGGGAGAAAAATAGATCTCTTTCTGTTTTACTTTGTTGATTATGCCTGAGCCTTGCTTTGAGCACTTTGCCTTTGAGCTCCCCCTTATGGCAATGGTGGAATAGAGCAGGACTACAGCAGCCATGGTCTGTGTGCGAGCTATAAAAAGGATCATGCCCACTGTGAGAAAACTGCAGCCCGAGGAAACTTCTGGAATGAAACTGCTTCACTTTGCTTTAAGAGAGCAGTGGGGAGTGATGGAGGTGACGCGCACTCCAGCCAGTCTAAAGGCAAGGTCATTCATGTCTGAACATTTTTAAAAGCGCTCTCTCAAGAATCAGAACATCCATTACTGGACTTGGGGCGACGAGATGATGCAATGCTCACATACACAGGATCAGAGGCATGGGTGACGCAGACTGATGGATGGCAGGGCTTTGTTCTTCCTCGCACACAGAGAGCTGTCAAGCGTCAGATGTTCCTGTGAGTGCAATTCGGCTGTGAGTTCTGCTAGCATTCAGCTTTCAATCACAAAACACCTTGTTTGCTTCAGCTGGCGTGAAAAGGGTGCACGCCCACAATGCTGTCCTCTTTAACACTTACACCCTGCTTGTAACATCATCAACTCAGCGGAAGCTTCTTGATAAAAAGGAAAGTTTTTTTTTTATATATTCTCATTTTATATTTTATTTTATATTCTTAAAAGCCCTTTCATATCAACTCCAGAAACTCTGTTATCACAGATTTTAGCGGGGGGGGGGGGGAGAGAAAAATATGCTGATCAACTTATGAAAGCAGTTCTTTAAATGACAACATGACCAAGATAAAAGGTCAGAAATTAAATGCAGTGAACCCCGAGAGATCCACATTGCAGCTGCTTTTGTGCTTAACTTCAACTGGAACAATCAAACTCAGTTATAGAAATAACAAATATTATGTACCATAATATTAGTACCATAGACTATTGGCCGCTCCAGAGTATAAGTCACGGCAGCCAAATACTTCCTCCAAGCCCAATGCAAGACTGAGAGGCACTTCTTCTTTTTCTGCATTGTCATCAGTAGCAAATACTGATACACACATCTACAGCCCCCTCTAATGGTTATTGCTATTTATATATAAAAAAATTAATAAAACACCAAGGCTGTGTCCAAATTCCTTCACTACTTTCTATTTAGTGCACTATATAGTGCGTTCAAACATTTTGTAGTGATGTCCCAATCTACAATTTCAAAATTGAGTGCCCTGGAAATTTCCCAGAAGTCTCAGCGAAAAACCAGTGTGCATTGGTGCTCACTAGATTAGCAAATATAGACCAAAATGCATTGCGTCTGAAGAATCTTTGCATGACACCACACCTTAAAAGTTGGACGTGGAAGTTAGCATTCGGTTGTTTGCATCTTTTTTGGGGTTAAAGGGAAACTCATTTTAATGTGAATTTTCTTTTTCTTTTAGAAACCGGAAGGTAAAAATAAGAAACACAAACTTCAGCCCCGGTCTATGAAGATATTCTCTGACATTAAACTGGTCCGTGGCCTGAAAAAGGTTGGAAACCACTGCTTTAGAGGGCAAGTTTCAGACCGGCAGGGGGGGGTCTTACGGTAATGGCTAAAAGAACATTACATTTTAATTTGCCACATCGGCCCCAATGACCTCTCCCACAGTGCTATGCTGTTACAACATGAAATAAAAAAGACTCAAAGCTGAAGATTTTTTTATATATATAAGTTTAATCATACAGCACATAGTAATGGTGTAATTGGGCAGCTTTTACGCGTAATTTCTATTGATGAATGACAAAATGGAAAAAGCAGATAATTAAGATCATCATAAGGGAAGAAAAAAAATACTGTAAAACCTCATTACTGTGTTGGTCAATGGGCATCATCTCAAACCCCTGAAAAAAGGGTCTAGTCGGTTTTAATTGGCCCTGGGTTTAAAACTGAACTAACAATTTTAATCTGTTTTTCCACAAATTCAGTGGGGTAATTTTTCTGGCTTTCTTCAAAAAAGTCAAACAACATTCATCAAATAAGCAGATTGGTGTTTGTGATCGTGACTTGACTGTAAAAGGGAATGGTGGGAGCATAAGAAGGATCTCTATGGCAAAACAAGCCTAAAGTGAGTCATGGATACTGAAAGTGAAGAAATCTCTCTTTTTCTGCCATAAAAAACACATACATTAGCATGAAGGATGCATGGATACCATGAGGAGTTTACAGCAGGGATCCCATTTAGATATCCTCGTCCAAGCAAGTTTTAAAAAGGTGAATAAAACAGACTATTTTATGTAGATAGAAAATCCATCATTAGAATTTCTTTTTCTGGATAAAAGAGTTGAAGGAAACTAAAACATTTATGGGATTTGTTAAAAATGCGACCCTCAGTTTTAGATTTCCACACTCGGGGCTGTCGGTGCACGTGCATCTATAAATGCGTCCGAGTTTAACATGCAGAGCCATCGGATTTTCTTTGATCACCTTTTTCTTAAGAATTACTAATGAAAGCTATGTCTAACTGAGGTCATAAAAGGTGCCTCTCATTACACTAGCACTTAGTCATTTCCAAGGATGATACCCCACAAGTCCTTAATAATAACACACTCCACTGTAATGTAAACGAAATAGGCACCAGGAGACACTGCAGTACAACTAAGTCGGAAAGGTTGCATTTATTCAGGCATTTCAGTGAGCTCTTAAGCGCTTTACAGCATGCAGCACTTTTGGTTTCCTCTGAACTGAGGCAACACGGGTCGGCTGGGGAAAGAATCTTTTAAAGCCCTGAGCCCCGCTAAACAAATTTATATTTGTGGCCAAGCTTTGCTTCATCTATAAGTCCAAATAAAATTATACATACATAAGAAATGCAAACTTGTATTTTTTGAAAAAAAAAGTGCTGTATAAGGAATAATTTGTTTTGTGTTTGGACTTTGATATAAACAAATACAGTGAAATCTGGTGGATTTCTTTGAATAAGTCTCCATAAAAATCGGGAAAGCTTTTAGGGATTAGGAGACCAGTTCCCCTCTAGTTGCTAGGGTTTGTACTGAATCAAATACTGTTTTTATTTTTTTAGTATCTTACGGTAAGACATAGTCTCTTAACTTACATTTATCAGTGGCGAAAGCTCCAACTCCACCATGGGCTCGCTGAGTTGTGGTTCTGGTCGCACTGTCACTGTCAGGATCTTTGAGTTGATCACCGCAGGAGGACTGCAAAAAATACAAGCGCATGGACATATGCTTTAAGTTGTATATAGTTGGACATCAGTCAGTTGTTCACAGATGCACAAAAAGAAGAAAACCCCTGACCCTGATTCAACAGTTACTAAGAAACCCACCCATCCTGTAGAGCTGCTGGAGCCCACCCAGCTACTGTTGGACTAAGATGGCGCACATCCTGATAGGTCGTCAGTCCATTGCAGCCCCACACAGACATGGGTAACCACAATCACATTGACAACTAATGCTATGGACACACTGGGCATGCGTCACACATTCAAGAACACGCTAAATGTGGGTTCTTGAAAGCGCTTCTATAATATGGTGTTCATACTAGACCCGATACTAGAGCATGGTCACTACCTACAGTTGAAAGAGGCTTGGTGTGAAATGTCAAACTGGTGCAAAACCCCTAAATCTTGCTCCAGGCTTTTTCTTTCACATCTCTTTTCTGATGTCTAAAAGACTTGGTGTCATGTCATTCCATCAAGGCACAAAGCACAGTTATTCATTACTCCCTCATGATTCATTTTCAAACGGTTGCCACTTCCATGAAATAAAAATGACGCCACTTATGTGTCGCTACCAAATCGGAGTCCGTAATTGGTCAAAGTTCAACTGGTTTAACTTTCAACGCTTGGTCATTGAATGGTAGCCTGAAAGTGGACTTAAGAACCGGTGTGATAACAGTAAAAGGGAAAATTTAGATTCACCAATTAACCTATTAAACATATTTTCTGAGTGTGAGAGGATTTGTTATCTTCTCCTTTTCTTTTTGTTTTTTTTTTCTTCAGGGGTCACAGCGAATTCTCATAGGTCTGATTTGTATATTTGGTTTGGCAAAGATTTTACGCTACGCCCTTCCTGACAAAACCCTCTGCATTTACCTGGGCTTGGGACCGGAACAATGCGACCCTGACTTGTTCCCCCTCATGGCTACGTTAAGCGGAAGCCAGAGTGGCAGAAAAAACCCCACACATACACAGAAAGAACATGCAAACCTCACACAGAGAGGACCCAGGTGTGATTTGAACCATGCAAGGGTGCTAACCACTACACCATCGTACAGCCCCTGAAAGAAACCCTAAATTTCAATTTGCAAAGTTACTTTTAAATAACTTCTTACAGAAAGCACATCTGGATTTGTATGTTTGGGCGTAATGCCTTGCACCATGTTGACTCTGTGACAATAAATGTCAAAAATTCACTAAATAAGAATATGACTTTCAAATTATTGTGTGCCCTGAAAGACCTCATTTCAGATTTTTACTTTGAAAGAAATTGTAATTTCCTATAAAGCCAAAAATATTCTTTGAACAATTAAAAAGTTGAACAGCTGTTTAGGTTTTCAAAAGGTGAAACATGTAAGTCTGTCTGCTGTGCTGCTTAGAATCTTTCCCTTTTGGCATAACTCCAAATACAAAAAGAAGAGTTTTTAGGCTTCCAGGGACATTTTATTACAATGTTCCCTCATTTATTGCAGTGGGGTTGCGTTCTAAAAATGAGGTGAAAGGTGAAATCTGCAGGGTAGGGTTACAGATGTTTTAAGGCAATTAAAACTCCTCACCACATACTTTATTCTCAGACAGACATGAACATTTTTACTATTTTCCATTGTCTCAAAGTTTTGTAGAAAATCAGTTCAGTATTATAGGATATAATAAAGATCTGCCTGCAATCAAAGATTTATGTAGATCAGGCAAACTGAACGCATACAGGAGTTACAGCACAGAGGACACTGATTGACAAGCTCAACACCCAATCAGGATGCAGAACACAGTGTGTATATATGTCATATATATAAGTGGATGCAACAAGCAGAAACAGCTTTTTCATGGGAGATGGTCGTTGATATGTATATTAAAATATGTAGGTTATTGTTGTAGAGCGCAGAGCCAACAACAATGATTTATATTTTATTACATGCTTATAGACAACATCTTTGAATTGGAAATGGCAGTATATATATATTTTTTTTATGGCTGTACAAGCTGTGAATATTTATGTTTTACAAGACTGCTGGGTGAGTTTGAAAATGATACACAAAAGATTAAAACTACCTAATGAGAGCTCAACACAGTTCCTCACTTACAACCCAGTGCTGCACCTATTAACATTCAGCAGAGCTAGAGAGTGGAACAGGATTTTAACAGATTCAGCTCATCCACAATCAAGAGCACTGACCTGAATAAAAGGCCCGGGGCCTGCACAAACACAATATCACAGAGGACTTCCAACAACCCCCCCATACTTCCTCTAACTTCTATTTTTGTGAGTTCTGGGCAGGTTTCATAACCCATTAGGCTTGCTGTTATTCCCAGCCTTTCATAACCTCTCAAAAAGCACACAGCCAATGCAGAAGTTACAAAAAACATCTAGTAAAAGTAAAAATAAAAAAAAGTACATTTTTTATCACCTGAGGTAGAAAAAACCCAGACAAAAATCCTAAAAAAGAAAGAAAAGACTTGGAAAAGGGGAGCTTGGTATTGTTTAGAATCCAAAAATGGCAGAAAATGTGCATAAAAGGGACTTAGGGAGAAAAAATAAATTCACAAGAAGAGTTCATCTGAATATATAGAAAGTTGAAATGATAAAAAAAAAAAATGATGAAGAACCTACATTGGTGCGGGTAAGATGAGGCCCAGAGTCCTGTACAGGATGGCTCCAATGACATAGTACATGGTGGTTTCGGATTCTGGTTCTGTAAGAAAAGACGAGTTTACAGAGGTCAGCAAAGGAGGTGCAGTTTTTTTCTTCTTTTTATATATATACTTAAAGCATTGCAAGACATTGGTCCATATAGTTCCCAGGCAGCGTCTTCTTCCCGTAAAAAAAAGATACACTTATCGGAAATAGAAAATGTACTTTTCATACTTAAAGGGAGGAAACTTAAAACTCTGGTGGGATGACTATTTGTAAACACTGTCTATAATAAGAATATTGGAAAGTAATTGATGCTTTTATGCAAAGCAGGAAAAATAAAGCAGGAAATGCAGATCAGAATGAAATGAATGAAGCAAATTCTGAAGGCTCGGTTGTGATGAGCTGCTGTCATCTGTGAGTCGGTGAAACAATCATGTGCACAATTTCTCTCTAACTTTTGGTTTATTTACATGTGCTATTAAGCCTGTTGACAAATGCTCCGTTGACTACATCACAGTAACAAGTCAGACGCTCAGCGCCTGTGTGAGGCTTCTGACAGCTGCGTTTTACACATTCAGTCTAATTATGCTTCCAAGGCCAAAAAAAAAACCCAAATAAGCCAGGGCATGATGTGGCTTCGCACGTTATGTGGGTGGAGATGTCAGCTGTGTCACTTTGAGACACTAGCAGAACACCTGCTGTTAACACAACATTTATAAAGCTAACTTCAGTGAATGTGACGCTTCAAACTTGTGTTAAATGAAGTAAAACAAGGATTTTGAGCACCTTTAGCCTGTGTCTTTGTTCTCAACTTAGCCACATGGCTTCCTTTTCTTCTCAACAGGCTTTGTTGTTGTTTGCACCATTTTTTTCTGCTTCACAGTTTTAGTGGAAATTCTTCACTCCGATTTATCTGCCATCACTGTATATTCTTCGCTGAGAAGAAAAGAAACAGCTTGTCTTCCTGTAAATGTCACTTTGTCTCACTGAAGGTGGTTGAAATTAGCAGCAAAAAAGGTAGGTAGGTTGCTGTTTTGCTTTTCAAACCAAAAGAAACAAAAAAACAAAGAATAAAAATTACCTTAAAATTATATTTTGTTCTAGTTTAAAGTCCCACTACAATGAAAAATGATGGTTTTGGTGTTATTAACATGTTCTAATGATAGAGGACATGTATAAAAAACAATGACGCTACATTTCTGAATATATCTTTATTGAAATCGTTGTGATTTAGAAGCTAATGAAAAAAATGCAGCCTATTTGTGACATAGAAATACACTGGGCGGGGCATGAGCTCTGTGCTGTTTTTGTTTTTTATATTTTGGCTAAAAACTGCATAATTATAATTAAAAGACCACTGGGACCGTTTTGAAAATAGTTAAATAGAAGCAGTGTTTTCAAATAGTGTGCCGATGATCAGGAAATTACTAATTTCCTAATCCAAACACATTTATCATCACCAGAATATCAGCTCCATGTTCATCAACAATTGTCCAGGTTCCAAACTCTGTAGGTTGCTGACAGCTTTGTGGAGCTCATCTTCTAATCTGTTAGATCCCTTTCAGGGTCACGGGGCTGCTGGAGCCTATCCCGGCCACGTGTGGGCAAAGGCTGGGGACATCCTGGACAGGTTGCCAGTCTGTCGCAGGGCAACAATCACACGCCCATGCACACTCACATTCACACCTAGGGACAATTTAGAGTGACAAATTTATCTATAAAGCATGTGTTTGGACGGTGGGAGGAAGCCAGAGTCCCCGGAGAGAACCCACACATGCGCGGGGAGAACATGTAAACTGTTATAAATGCACCTCGACGCCTCTCAACGTCTTCCGTGTCTATCATAAGGAGGGCGAGAAAAACTTTTGACGGTAGCTCCTCCCACTCTCTTTACATCAAATGTGATGTGCAAATCACATTTGATGTAAAGAGAGTGGAGGGGGCATTTGCGGTACACGTCTGTGCAGAAACAGAGCTGGGGATCCCTGCACCCCTATTTGCTCTCTGCGAGATCCGGTGTCAGAGCGTTTAAAAAAGTGAATAAAATAATGATGCCCAGAGACGTTCACTACAATTTCCATGATGCATATTGTTAATTCCACGGCCTCTCTTACTGCGCTGCTGGTCACCGTCATGAAGCACAAACAAAGGCGAACAGTTCTGTAAAACTTCTTGATAAAAAACAAGAAAACTGTTTAGTTCTCCCTCAAGGTTTTTGTTGCAATTCCAGTGTTCAGTCCATATCATCTTTCTGAAAAAAAAAACAGCTGCTTTCTAATAATGTCTAGATTAAAGGACAAAGTCAATTTCAGACTTTAGTTAAGTTTAAATAGAAGTAATACAAGTAAAAAAAAAGAAACAGAATAGGTATAAGTGGCCAACAGACACATTTAACAAAAATGATTTGATTTGATCACCAAAAATGAATAAAACATTTTTGTTACAATAAACTTAAATATAATCTTGGTGTATGATATAATAGTTAAAAAAGTGCTCTTGCAAAAAACATAAAAATATTTAAAAGTAATTTATAGTTTGGGAAGAATGTCGTTTCATTTGGTTTTTGTGAAGTTTACATTAAATTGCATTTTAATAAACTGGAGGGAAAAAAACAACCAGGACTTTGTCAAGGAAAAAGTGTTCCTTGTTTCAAGAAGGGTTGAAAAACACTGGATTAAAAGATGATTGGAGTAGGACTTTAAATGTAATTATTCACTGGTGTGAAAGGAAAAACAAATAAGGGTATAAGAAAAATCAACAACAGGATGAAAAAAATACAATGACAGGGTTTTCAGGAGGCAAAATGTTCAATAAATTTCAACACCCTGTGAATTTGATGGAGTCTAATTGGACAGAGTCTGTGAAAGCATGCAAATGAGGGAGTCAGTGTATTATGGGTAAATGGTAAATCAGCGTGTGAGCGGATGGCACCCCTGCACTTGGGGATGATTAATACAACAAAAGCACTCAGTCACAAAACTCCAATTTCCCACTGACAGACTTTTCGTCACTTTCCCCTCACTGAGCATGCGAATGATTGGTGGTCAGCTGCAATCTAGCAGAATGGCAAACCACCAGTCACCAGCTGCAAACTTTAATATGCCATTTATCAGGAAAAGATATGCTCAGAGTTGATGTTCCGCCAGAATTTACTGTTTTAATTATTAATGCACGCTACATCCACACAGCTTTTCTACAAGTAATTCTTTTTTTATACCCTTCTTGAATTCCAATGGGTTTTTAGAATGCATCACTGCACAGCAAAGCAAATAGTTTTACTAATCAGAAAAAGAAAAAAAAAGTAGTTTTCTCTCATTTCCAAAAGCAACTGTGAACTAACCCTTAGATTTACATATTAAGATTCTTAGAGTGAATTCAACAATAAGAGTATTCTGAACATCTACCCGTAGAAGCCAAATATACAGAGATAAAACTACAAACTGTTGGAAGATGATGGGATGAGTCATTGCTTTTCAAGTTTCCAAAAATACAGGTCAATATTCCGTAGTTGGTATCCTCTAATGACTAATGTCAGGTTAATCATATCATGATGCTTGGGTTTCACCTCTTCAACACAGCAACATCAACAAAACTCTCCTTCCTGAAGTGTGTTGAACGTCTGAACATCCAATCACCAAAGAGCATTTTTGCAATAGAGGCAAAGCTATTTTATGTATGATCTGGGGGGGATTCCAGAAAGCAGGTTATGCTAGCTCTCACGGTAAGTTTGAGGCTAAGGAAGTTGATAACCTCAGTTTTTGGTTCCAGAAATGGAGGTATGTTTCAGGGTAGGGCCAAGTTCCCATGGCAACTCATGCTCTGAACATAACCTGGTCGGGGGCAGGTTTAGTTGAAGGTTAGTTTGTTTACAGAGAGGTGAGGCAGCATGGCGTGTCCATTTGAAGATGATTTAGTGGATGAAGAAGCTCAGATAATACTTTTTCCACCGTGAGAGGGTGATAAGATCACATATGGATGTTGGAAAATTAAACTTTTTTACTTTTATCTAACATAGTTATTTGCTTCAGTTAAGATCAATCATTTGTTTGTTAAGTCAGTTTAAAAATAACACGCAGTTTTCAGACAGTTATTTTACTTTCATTCAAATTAATTCAATTAAGTAGATTTAACGTTGGTCCTGCTGTTAGATCAGCACCGCAAAGGATTGTGGGATAGCATTTCCTTTGCCTGTCTGGACGGATTTTGGTTTAAGTGTGGGTTTTTGACCAAATATGTTTAGTTGTTTAGCTGTTTTACTGTGTTGTGCCATGTTTTGCTGAGTTGTTTAGTCCTACTGTGCTTATGTCTCTGCACCATGAGTGAGAGTGAAGGAGAGGATGATGAGTTTATATAGCACCCCTACGAATAAGCATTATAATGTCAATGGCGGAAAATTCTTTAATGAATTTGTGCGCTACGTGCATTTTTTCCCGTCCTTTTTATTGTTATAAAAATTAGCATATCTGCTGGCTCATACTTAGACATATAAGAGATCAAGAAATATAATTAATTAAGATGGAAAAAATATAAATTGAATTGGAGTAATATGACATTTAGTTAGATAATACATAAATTTGAGTTGTATAAACAATTATTGAGTTTTATAGACGTAAGAAATTAGGTTGATTAAATTTTACTCAATTATTTATTACCAACAGAAGTAATTCATTCAGGTGGCAAAATTGGATAAGTCATATACATATATGCGTCACAAGGAAAATGGAAATAAGATCAGAAACTTGTGTGTTTACTTTGTCTGTTCTTACTACAAGCAGAAACTCTTTCTTTTGATGATGCAGCCATATTACATTTTTGATGGACGTATAATTTTCATACGCCATCATTAAAACCTCAGACTCCGTCTCACTGAAGTATAGCGTTCTCTTTTTTTCTCCATGCGTTTCCATGGTGACTCCAGAAATCGGCAATCCATTAAGAATGTCTTTATGTACTTGACATGCACGTGCATTAACCCAGGGTTACAAAGTCCAGCGTAATTACGCCAACTCATATCCGGTCTTTTGGAACCGACATACCCCGGGTAAGCAAGTTCAGGCGGATTTCAGCCAGAGTTCAGGCTTAAAGTCTGGCTAGTTTAAACATGCTTCCTGGAATACCCCCCAGATCTCCTCATACTAAATAAAACAGAAAAAGAAAACAATCTCTCTTTTGTTTAATATAATTCTAATGTCTTTTGTTATAAAATGCTACTTAAAGAACAAAAATGCTCTAAATCAGTGTTTTTCAACCTTTTCTGAGCCACGGCGCACTTTAACCTTAAAAAAAATCCCGCGGCACACCGGCATCCAAAAATTAAAAAATGAGGAGAAACTCATAGTCTGTATTGATCTACAGCCCCCTCCACAATCCCACATGCATTTTTGTGATAATTGTAGCAGAAAAAGCTGGAAACTGCAGCTGTTTTTTTTCTAAAAATTTTCTAAAAGATTTAAAAACAGTTTGATATGTGTTCGTTGGTTTCAGGACGTTTAACAACAGATCTCCTTGTGCGCTGTCACTCTCACAACCCAATGCATCATGGGAGATGTAGTGCATAAGCCGGAGATCGCTTTTCTGAGCTTCATTGTTTTGTTCACTTGTTCCACGGTCTGATATCGGATTCTGTGGAAAGCTACACCGCTAAAGACGAGCTTAGCTGGTATTTTTGTTAGAACTGAGCGACTTTACAAGCTAAATCGGGACAAGGAAGTGAAGACTTTAACTACTTCTGATTGGTCAGATTGATGACGTGTGATTAAGCCCCCCAAGAATGATTGGTGGAGACAGTTAAAGGGACGGGACTTTTCCAAAATACAGCCGAAGGTGCAGCTGAATCGCGGTACCGTCATTCTATCAAAATGTCTTTAATAAAATAAAATAAACGCAAAGAAAAAGTATTTAACGATCTTTAATATTCCTAACTCCTCATTGTTTTATCAGGGCCTGTTTGGATGAACAAACAGCTGATTTGCTGGAGATGGAAAATGTTTTTAGATCAGTGAATGAGGGCAATTTCCCACAGCGCACTTGACATTCTCCCACGGCACACTACTGTGCCGCGGCACACTGGTTGAAAAACACTGCTCTAAATGAATGAGACTGAAGGATTCAATAAAAAATGGTATTTCACATTTTTAGTAATCATCAATACATAAAACAAAAAAATCATCAATATATAAAACAAAACAAAGATCATCACAATATTGTTGATTTTGATCTCCCATGATGCATTGACTTAAAGTGACAGCGTCCCTGTTAAAGGTCTTGAAACCACAACAAACACACATCAGTTTTTAAATCTTCTTTATGAAATCAGAAGTCAACAGTTTAGTTTTCCTTCAAGGTTTGTGTTTAGCCAAACAGTTTGGTCCAAGTCATATTTTAACTGAAACAACGTCTGGATTATTTTATATGTTAAATTTAAGAAGAAGCATTAATGACATTTAAAGAAACAGGATTAAGGTGAAAAAGTCAACATACACAATTAAACTAAATCGAAACAATTTATTTATCGAAAAAGAAATAAAACTTTTTTGATAAAGTTTTCAAAGACTTCATTTTTGATTAAGACAAGAGAAACTAATAAAACGTCAACATGTTTACTTTTTGTGTAGCTACAGAAAACATAAATATAATGTTAGTTTTTTGAACAACATATTGAAATCATGTTGTTCAAAAATTACAGTTACCTTTGCACTAACATTAAAATAAATATAAATCATTATTCAGAAAGAATATATATGTATTCTTTTTCTTTTTGTGAGGTTACACAAAATTGCATGTTAATAAACTAAAGGGAAAAAAAACAATTACCAGGGTAAAAGTTCAAATAGTTTATTTTAAAATTATTACTGAAAACTAACTTAACTGTTATTACATCTTTTAGAAAAAAACAGCTGTAACTTGCAGCTTTTTCTGCCACAATTATCACAAAAATTCATGTGAGATTGCAGAGGGTCTGTACATCAATGCAGACTATGAGTTTCTCCTTTTTTAAATATTTGGATGCTGGTGTGCCGCGGAATTTCTGTCAAGGATAAAGTGTGCCTTGACTCAAAACAGGTTGAAAAACACTGAGATAGACAACGGGAAATAGGCTGAGCATGATAGAAAACAGATAATTGTAGGAATAAGATAAAACTTTTGGACAGCATGGCAGCAAGAAAAATGTTTACTAAATATCCTAAAATTATATTTTAGGATATTAGTAAATGGATTTATTCATTTTCTTAAGGCCTACTCTGATAAAAATGGTATTTCTAACATGTTCTTGTGAACATGCATGGTAATGGAAACATATAAAAAATGTAAGCTTAAAATTGCATTTCTGAGTAATTTATTCAAATTGATGTGAATCAGGAGCAGATAAAAAAAATGCAGTTTAAAAAAAGAGCCTATTTGTGACATAGAAACTATGCTTACTGCTCTGCTTAAACAAATAAGCTCTAAGCAAAAGGGAGGGCAATGGGGACGGGTTGTTCTGCACCAACAGTCCCACCCACAACTTTGAGATTAACTTTTAATGAACAGCTGCTTCTTTGGATTTTTTTTTTGTCTAAAAATGGCGTAATCATAATTTAAAAAAATCACTGAGTAGATTTTTATTTATTCTTTTACAATAGATTCAAAGATAATCGGAGTGGGACTTTGTCATCTCAAACCAATTCATTCAAATATATTTGTATGTAGATTACAATAACGTTGAAACCTAGAAACCCCAGCACTTGTGTTAAAAACCAGGGTGACATTGTCTAAGTGACAGCTGACAGGTTTTTTAAGGGTTGTAAAATTATTGAGACTGCCAGGACTTTTGACTTTACCAGCTCCAATGTAGTTCTTGATGAAATTGAGCCTTAGGCCTTCTCCACCACACTGTTTTCATTCATCAGCTTAAACATATCTCTCATTTGAAGAAATACACTTGACCATTAAGTCCTAATGACTATCCATGGAATAATCTTCCACAGCAATTAGCTAAATGAGTTTCACTGTAAATCTTACAAATCCCTAATGCGGTGTAAATAATGACAGTTCCACCCAATAACATCTGGTCTTATTTAAAGTGACTTGTGGCAAAGCCATGCTTGTCTGGTCAGCTTTAGGATGCATGCACTGACATTGGGCAAAGGTTTTTCTCTGCAAAAATAGGTCTGCTATGTCATGGCTTTGGGATAGAGCCTGCAGTTTAGATATATGTCGGGTGAGATGCAGTGAATGGAGCGGAGTTTATCACCTTGATAAACCTGTGAAGAACAGTCCCAGCCTGTGCTCACTAAAGCAGAGCATGAACCTGTGTGCATTGGCTCCAGCTTTTACCTGTGCCTCCACTAAATCAGGGCTGCTCATTACCTCGATCGCGATCGACCGGTCGATCTTCAAAGACATGAGGGTAGATCGCAGGCCAGCAAAGATAAATAACCACAAAACTAAAAGAGTACTCCTAAAAAATTTGCCAGCGGATAAAAAATCCTCACCGAGAAATACGGGACTTGATTGACAAGTAGAAACGTCCAATCGAACATCCTCTGATACATATGTCACTGTTTAAATACACTGAGCCTAAATTCCGTCATTAGAAAGTCGCTACTTGCCCCATGGCACATCAAGTCCCCGGCAGAAGACTACTCCGGACGACTGGAGTGTTTCGCCCCATGAATATCCTCCTGCTCCATAGCCGTCCCCCCTTTCCATGGCACCCGCTCCACATGGAGCCAGCAGGCTTGAAAGCCATGTTCCCCCCATTACACGGTTTACAGGAGAGCATGACATACGATAGTCGCTGCTTTGTGTTTTTGTAAAAGAACCTCATCTGCCTCATCTGTTAATACAAAAGTATCTTTGTGTACTCTTACTGTGTAGTTTTTTAATTATCAGTA
Organism: Oryzias sinensis; assembly: GCA_037389245.1. Classification (NCBI taxonomy): domain Eukaryota; kingdom Metazoa; phylum Chordata; class Actinopteri; order Beloniformes; family Adrianichthyidae; genus Oryzias; species Oryzias sinensis. The sequence continues at coordinate 41,720,880 of CM074488.1, read as the reverse complement.
CATAAATAATGTAATGTATTAATTGTTCATAATATTATGTTTACTACACAGTATTTTAGTCTCAAAATACCATATATATAGGTAGATCTTTGAGACGTTGTCGTCTCAAAAGTAACCTACATGGCCAAAAAAGTTTGAGCACCCTTGCACTAAATGGATTGTTTTTTCGAGTATGAAAGTCTGTTGTGGGGTGAAGGAACCAAACAAACAGAATATTTGCATACAGCCAAATACTTCATCAGGTAAAGTCACAAATTGAAAAGAGGAACAGAGTACCAGTAGTTTCAAATGATATGTGCACTTTGGATGGCAAAGTATACCACTGCCATCAAAATGGCATTTGCATATGGTGAAAATGATCCTAAAAAGCCCCAGTAAAATGTTAAAGGGGACTTTTATTGCTATAAAACAGTTCAAGCTACGATTTAGTCCAAAAATATGAGTACCAAAAATGACTAAATGGTCGGCAGTTAAGGTGATCAAATTGTGCGTAGTAAGGTGGGGAAACATCAGTCCAGTCAAGCGTCTTTGGATGTCTTCAATACTAATCACATTTTGGATTTTAGATAAAAGAGAAGCCAAAAATAGACATATCTAGATGAAAACTGAGGGAATTAAGAGGGTTGGACCACCTTGGAGTGCACTAACTTAGAAAAAAAAGCTAACAAGAGGGCAATGACGGGGTATCTTAAAAAAACACAAGTCGAAACCCCCAAAAAATCAAGGTCAATGCAGGAAAACCTGTGGAGTTTGGCCCAAAGAGAGTGGCAGTCTGATACCAGGAGGAGCTTTGCTCTTTTTGCCCGCAGCCTCTTTGCACTTTAATTTGGAAAGGGGAAGGAAGGACCAAGAAAAGGAAAAAGAAAAGGCTGCCAGTGTAATTTCCTTAGGGATGTGACCTTTGCCTTTACTGTTGGTGGATGGCCACTGCCACTGTAATGTTTTTATCTACTATAAAATGCGTACTTTTGTATCTCTTACAGACTTTTCTCTCCTCAGAATTTTTTGCTCCAAACCTTCCTGAGTCAATATTTGTGTTCTTAAAATTATGCTCTTTATAAAAAAAAAAAATTCTTCCTATTGTTTCTTGTGCATTTGCAAAAAGATGCTCTAAAGGTCAAAATGAGCATTTGCACAGTGTGAGTATGACTTTCCAAACATTTAGTCTTTTCAACCCCCCTGAAATGACCTAGCTTTGGTCTGGGGCCGAAAATACAACATGCATCAGGTTTGGTCGTTGAGCATTCACTTGGTGAAATTCATAAGTGTGTCTGTTTTATTCACAGAACAACACCACAAATACATGAAACATCATCGGATGCTACATGTGGGAGTTCTGCAGACCACTTAAGGAGTAAAATCAATGGTTTTAGATCTAGTCTTTTAAGTAATAAAAGTTGTTGATTTTTTTGAACCTATAGCATTGCATTTATCAGAGGAAACACTTGAAAGTTTTGTCCTGGTTGATGCTGCGGCACTTGGTCGGGTTTTCTTCCAGTTTAAATCCAACCACCTGCCTTTTAGACCAAATCCCACCAGTAAAAACATTTTTTGACTTCTTTGGGTTGAGCTTTTAAATATTGTGAGTTACTCTCTTTCGACAGATGTCGATGCTGCTTTTAAAACGACAGTAGTGAGGCCTCTTCTGAAGAAGAGTAATTTAGATCCATGCAACTATAACCATTATTGACCGGTATCCAACTTACCATTTTTAAGTAAAATGATTGAAAATTCAGTTGTAATCCAAGTCAATGAGTTTTTAAATAAAATGAACTTCTTTGAAAAGTTTCAGTCTGGTTTTAGAACAACCACACAACAGAGACAGCCCTTGTTAAATAGTAAATGATATTTTATTTCAACTGGACGGTCAGAACCTCTTAGTCCTGGTCTTACTGGATCTGAGTGCTGGATTTGACACAGTAGATCAAAGTATTTTACTCAACAGGCTGAGAGGTTTGGGCATTTCTGGTGCTGTTCTGAAGTGGTTTTAATCCTATCTCGCAGACCGAAGATTTTATGTAATATAGATACATACTCCTCAAAGGTCTTTTTGATCTATATATGCTGCTACTTGGGGATGTCATTAGGAGGCATGGCATTTTTTTCCACAGCTATGCTAATGATACACAACTATACATTCCTGTGTCTCCTGATGACGAAGTGTTAGTCAACATATTCTTAAAATGCACTTTAGACATTAAGTCATGGATGGCAGAGAACTTCCTACAGTTAAACCAAGACAAAACAGAGGGTTTAGTGATCGGTTCTGAAGACAAGAAAGGGATTGTTTTACACATTGGGTCTACATTGCATCATTTTGGTTAATTATTCTACGTGTTACCTTAGTGTGTGTTTATGTGTGTGTGTGTGTAAGGTGGGGGGGTTTTTGTGGGAAATAAAAGAGGACAGTAGACTAAACACATCTGAAACTAGATTTGACACAAACCACTGAATGTTGTCACTGGCTGGAGGTTGGTAGCAAAAAAAAACGCTTGCACACAAATGTTTTCTATCGCGTTAATCTTATTTCTAATCTATAACTATTGTCATTGTATTAAATATAAAAAATAAGGGTTCAACTTTACATTTGCTTGAACGTTGTACTTGAACTCAAGTGAAAATGTGTTTCACATTGCTCTCAGGGTCTCGGTGTATGTGTATTTAGCGCGCAGTGCACATCGGCTGCTGTAGTGACATCATCAATGTGCGACTTTGTACTTCCTAAAAGAACCGACCGTAACATTGCCACGACTCATATATATTATGTAAGGGATAAAGCCCCTAGAGGCATTTGTTATCTTAGAATAACACGAAGGGTTGATCACATGGGAATGGAAACCGTAATAAGACGTTTGTACTAAAAAATGTTTTTAATGCTCAGAAAAGTGTTCCTACTAATATTATGTTCTTGTGTTTTGCTTTTTTCTTTATTGTTCGAGTTTGAAAAAAATGCCACTTGTTGCTGTAAAAGTAAAGGTTTTAATTAAATAGTCTTCATTAATTTTTTTTTAGTTGTATTTTAAATTTGTACTGCACCAGAATGTCACAAATTTAATTTAAAATACCTCAAAATGAGGCTTTCCACAGCAATCATTAGATTGAATTAAAAAGAGATTAATTAAATGAGTTAATTACAGGTCAGGATTAATTAATCGCTCAAAAACGTAATTGCATGACAGCACTAATCAAAGGTTTTCCTTGTTCCTTTTTCCAGCAAATGTTGCTTCCATGGGTCTGTACATGGAGAGTATTATTTGGTGATCAACAGCAAGCTGAATTTCAAGAGAGTTATCCAGTGATAAGCTGAGCTAGACATTTGATTATTTGATATGGTTAAAACTATGTCCTAAAAAATCTTCTGTTTGGACAGCCGTTAACACATTTCATGTTCTTAAAACAAATAGTAATTTATTCAAAAGTGTATGTAGAATCCATTCTAGCATTACCAGTTAAGATCTTTGAGGATTACTTAGTCATCTACCAGTTAGTTTAGTCGGACTTTGGTCATAGAAAGAAAAAAACTTTGAAAAGCTTCATTCACTTCTGTTTACAGGTTTTCCCCAAACAAGCCAAGAGTTAACATTTTACACAGAGCATTTAACTTCAGGCCCACATCGCCTGCCCTGTAGTTTATTTACATTTAGCTGTGCGCCATGTTCACAATAATGAGAAACTATAATACTTGCCTGAATTAGATGCTTTTCTAGGTCCATACAATTACATAGGCATGCTAGCACAACTGATTTGGCAGCACGTGTAAGCAATGCTGCAAATGAATAAAAGCCAGAAATGCTAGGAGACTGCACCCAAAACTGGTTGCTCTGATTTATTCTGTTTATGTAGAAACAAGTGTAAAACATTTAAATCAATGCAATGATCAGAGTAGATTAGGTACAAAAATAGAAAAATCTAAACTAATTCCCACCAGCTCATTTACAAAATGAGTTGCTCACCTTCAGTCGGACTGGTGAAAACTTTTTTAGGGATGTAGAGCTTATCCTCCGAGGTCCTGGCCCAGTCCTTCATTCCCCTCCGGCCTTTCATGGGGAAGTTGATATCACTGGATACTGCTGATACGGGCTCTCTCTGGATGGTTACCACTGAGCAAACAAGAGATACCGAAAAGCTGTTAATGTCTGGAATGAAAGCTCAAAGCAAGAAAGCACAACAGGGAGAAAAAAAAGTCAGAACACGGAAAAAAATAGATGCAAACAAGGAAATGGATGTCATAAACACTGATAAATTAGTGCCAAAAATTATTAGCATGCTTTAATTTGACACAATTTGACTCACTGAGATTATTCGTCACCACCAGGAAACTTTGAAAAGGCTTTTGGGCCTCGCCAATGAGGTGAATGAAATCTTCTAAAATCCTCATCAGCAGAGCAGCACCGGGAGCGACCTGTAAAAGAGAAATTGAAAAGGAGTGAGCATGGTCATAATGAATTTAGAGCAGACTATGTCACAGCTTAGAGCATCTCAAATAGTATTTTTTAGAATGTTGCAGGATTAAAGCCATGACCATGAGGCAGAACATTTGTTTTGTTAATCATTTCTTAAAACGTTTTCTAAAGATCCAGGTGACAAATAAACAGAAGTCATCTTAAAAACCCACTCCAGGCATCTTTTAAACTATTGTGAAAGCTTTCCCAGTGGTATTTTAATTGTACAGTTTTCTAAGACATAGTTTCTGCAGAGCGGTAGGAGGAAATTTGCCTCTGAGTTGTGGGCAGGATTCCCTTTTGCTGAGAGCTCTCTGTTCACATGCTTTCCTTCAAGCTTACATAACCCCTTATACCCCTATTAACATTACTGGTGAAACAAAAATGGCAAGTAATAGCTATCCAGCCATTTATAGTTTTGATCCAGATGCCAGCTTGGACGAGGTAAAAGAAGACGCACATGGATCTGTTTGTCTGCAAGTCGAAGCATCTGAGGAGGAGGGAACTGACATATTTTCTATGTAACAAATACGACCTTGTTTAAATGGCATTTTTGTCTGCTCCTGATTCACAATCAAATGCAATTTTTAGCTTAATTTTCTTGAAATATGTCCTCCATTATGAGAAAAATGCCACAAGAACTTGTTAAAAATATCAAAACCGCTATTTTCAGTGGAGTGGGTCTTTAAGGGATCCAAATTCATACTGCAGCTGTGAAAAAGTAGCTTTCATGTTAGCGGAAAGACCAAAAATCTCACACACCTGATGAGCGTCCTCCCATTTCTCTAGATTTTCTAAGTCCAACATGTGGCTGACAACCTGGAAGAATTTCTAAACACCAAAACATAATGAAACGTCATAAGTCTCAAGTAAATGTCTGAGCCATAAACACTTTACCGCCTTGGTGTGTACAACATCTTTGGAAATTTGACATTTAAACGTTTTCTGTGCTCACCTGCACATCGTCGGGAGCTGGGATGTAGGTTGCTCTTTTGAAGGTGTCCGTCACATTTCGCAGGATCTCCGTGGAGAAGAGAAGGTCGCCACTGTAGTAGCTCCTCCTCTGCAAAAGTTCCAGGAGACTCCGTACGATCTGAGACATGCCCTCCCCAGCCAGGGTCCTCTGACCCTTCGCGAGATGCTCTCGTAACTACAACGTGTCAAGAGATAAAGAAATTACCAATGGGTAAAAGTTCTAGTCCTGCCAGAAACTAAAAAAAAAAAAAAAAAAAACATCAAAAATTATAAACCGGGGAAGGCCAACTTCAGTATTCAAGGGCCACTGTGTCTACATGACTGATTACCTGGATCAGGTGTGTTCAGCTAGTTAGAACAAGTCAGAATAGGGTATGTTGGGGAACAAGCAGGAAAGCAGCCCTTGGTCCACACCCCTAAACTCTAGACACTTTACAGATTGCATACAGTCACTGGAAAAAACCCTCAAGAAATCTTGAAATCTTCACATCAAAAACAAATAGCTTCATATTGGTGCAAGCAGTTAGACATTTACCTTTTTGTGAAGGACAAAATTAAAGCTGTAGGACGGTAACCATTTCGTATTTTCCACACTATAAGGTGCATTTAAAAGCCTTAATGTTCTTCAAAGAACGCCAGTGTCTTAAAATCTGGAGATAGCTTTTATACAGATTCATTCTGGTACTGATGTCGTACCAATGTTGCTCTGTCAAAAGGTCTGTTTTTTGTGGGTTTTTTTTCATTCATTTTCTTTCGTTTGTCCCTTTCGGGGTCACGGGGCTGCTGGAGCCTATCCCACACGTGCCTATCCCGGGCACTTATGGGTGAAGGCAGGGGACACCCTGGACAGGTCGCCAGTCTGTCGCAGGGTCACACATATCACATGCACACTCACATTCACACCTATGGACAATTTGGAGTGACCAATTAACCTATGAAGCATGTTTTTGGACGGGGTGGGAGGAAGCTGGAGTCCCCAGAGAAAACCCACGTGTGCACATGGAGAACATGCAAACTCCACACAGAAAAGTCCCGTGTTGTTGTTCTGTTTCCGGTCCCCCAGCCGGGACATGAACCAGGGGCCTTCTTGCTGTGAGGCAAGAGCGCTAGCCACTGCTCCACAGTGCAGCCGTTTTCATTTTTGCTGTTGTTTTTTTTCGTGTGTTGCAAATAAGGTTGGATGTCACTGTTGATACACTAACGCGGCTAACGTCTAGCAGTGTCTTTTAATGCATTCATAACATGGTTGGGAGTCTGCGCAGTCACATTAATGATTGTTTTTAGCCGTAGCAGTCTATTTTTTTTTTTTTTTACAAATTACAGAAAACGTTGGGTGTTATTGTAAAATACGCTAACGCTGCCAATATGTTGCGGTATTGAGCTTTGTTTTTTTTACGTATTACTAACAAGGTTGGGAGTTAGCTTACAACATTTGTCTTAGCGGTGTCAGTCTGTTTTCTTTTTTTGGCTTGGAGTTGCAGGTATTGTGAATGTGCTAACGTGGCTAATGTACGGTGGCCAAGAGGTGCAAGACACGTTTACATTTAAGATAAATGAACAAATACTGAAACACAACAGTAAATCATGAAACAAAACAGCAAATCACGGAAAAAATGACAGAGTCCTGAAACCCAAAAGCAAATCCAGGTGCAAATGACCAAATACCGAATCACAAAAAGCGACTCCGTTACAAACGACCAAAGCCAGAAACACGACAACGAAAGTTTCCGGCCGGCAAGTGCAAAGCGGAGTGCAGCAGAGGATGAAGAAAAAATTAACGAAGGCGAGCAGCTGCTAACTATCATCTTGAAAATACACCATTCATTGATGTCGAACCTTATAATCCGATGCGCCCCACATGCTGAAAATGCTGTACTTGTAATGCAGCACTGCAGTCAAAGAGTAATGTTGACAACTTTTTCAGGGCTTTAAATAGAAGATTATGCATTACCTTGGCCATCACTCTTGCTTGGGAAAAAAAGCTGATCTGCTTATGAGGTTTTATCATCTACTGTACACATTTTCATTAATAGATTCTGGAAATTAATAATAATCCTGGAACCCACGGGACACAATCCTGAAAACCAATATTGAATGGCCTTGACCTTCAATGCAGGAAGCCCTGATTTAAAACCAGGCGTAATTCTATTATGGAAATTACAGCATTGGCTCCAGCTTCCGAAGGCTATTGTCAGTGGATAGAGTCTGCTGCAGCGGCCAAAAAATAAAAAAGAAACATTAAAACCAAATATACACAAAAGGCCGGTCAATGTTTTGGAGCAATTGCTTTTTTTTTTAAATTGCTAATAGGTGTCTTTCGTTCTTTTATTTAATTGCATGTAAACAGTATGTAGAAATGCATTTCTTGACTGACAAGGTAGTAAACATTCCTGTGGTTTGATGGGTCACAATTTCAACTTTATCAGGTTTTCTGTCGACAGACATAGAAAACTACAGGTTAGTACATAGGTGATAGAGTAAGCCTATAGAAATGCTCCCATCAATGCAGATACCAAGTTATATTTATTTTCCAGGAAAGGCAGTGTGTGATCTTGCAAGGCAATTCCAAGCAGTGCTGAAAGAAAAGCCTGCATGTGAACGTTAAATGTGGACAAAAACGTAGAAGAAGGAGAGTTGAGTGACAGACAGAAAAAACAGAAGATGGTACCAATCAGAGAAAATTAATTATAGAGTCCTGGTGTTAATGAAAGGCTGAAACAGAAGCTAAGAGTGCAATCAGCTCTGTCATGCATAATGCCTGACCCTTATCTCCTTCCACCATCAGAGTAGATGGGAAAGGTTGAAGTTCACGGAGCAGGAAAAGAGTCTCCCCGATGAACACACTCATTAGCTGTGTTCATTAATTGATAAGTGTAAGCGCAAAGCCGTGGAAAAGCTAATTACAGATAGTGGCAAACCATGAGTAAAGACATTATTCTGTGTCTATTTTGAGCAAACTTTAAGAAAAGAAAAAAATAGAACACTCATCAACACTTTATCTAAAGAAAAATAGTTCAAAGTGAGGTTCATGGTGTGAATGCTGTGTTGGAATAACAGACAAACGAATGGAACTGAAGTCCTGCAAATTCTTTGATTAAAAGAAAGGAACTTACGGATAAATGTAAAAGTCTAAATTCAAGCGAGACGCATCTGGCGAAGCTCGGAGGACCCCAGAAAGCAACTCCGTTATTGTCCAGCATACAACGACGACTAGCAGATCCTAAAAACAAACACAAAAAAGGTAAAAGAGACACAGATGTAGTTAAACAAATTCAATTATCTGCTTGTTTTTTCTACGAAAAGATGCAATATGAAGCATTGGTGCTCCTATTCTAAAATTTACGAAAGCCAATGACAAGAACTTTGTAAAAATATTGATGAATTATGTCTACACCCTTCGATTAAAATGCATTTGTTGATATTATTACTGGGCAGATCTTCATCCTCTTTGTTAAATTCTAATTCATTCTATGCAGTGTTGGGTAAATGACGTTTAGGAGTAACGGATTACTTTAGGTGTTGGAGGAAATTGTAATGAATTGACTTTACTCATTATGTATTTAAAAACATGAGTCCCTTTTACTGTCACCCTAACCCTCCATGGCTTACACTTAACTGAAATGTTTTGCCTTTTTTGTTAACAAATCAGAAATAATATCTCTAGAAATGCCTCTACGAATTCGGTGACGTTCATATTTTCGCCGTCTTCCCTCAACTCACTCTGACCAATCTCCAACGCTGCATTAATGCTCATGCGTCAGTTACTCCGTTTTTATTTTACTTTTTTTTTTATCTCAATTTTGTTTTTTATCTACCCCAGAAATGTCAGAGCCGATTGTTTACACAAAATCCTTTGTTTCATTACTCACCCATAAGGTGAAACGTGAGTAACAATGTAACATGGGTTTCTATGGTATATTTATATTAGTATTTACCTAAATTTGAAATGTAATTGTTCTTGTTGATGACAGTAATTAAATTACAGTAATTGTAATGCATTACACCAACACTGCTTCTAATATTTAGAAGAGCTTTGGTTTAGTTTCCGAATTGATTTTGTTTTAAAGGTTCTTTATGACTTTTGTGCCTAATGTTTTACTTGGCTATTGTCAGAAATGTAGACTTGCATGTTGCAAAGCAGTTTGTTTTTCGTAGAGAATATTGTGATCTTGATTTAATATGATCCATGAACGACTTCACACCTGATTCGCAACGTAATCTAGAACATCGCCTATTTAACAAAAGAAAAAATTCCCCAAAATTCCCAAAAGTCCCATCTCCTACAGAATGCTTCTTTAAAAAATGTCTTAAGTTGTCAAAACTTCTAGTTTTGCTGCTTGACTCTTTCCCCATTGCACATGTAAGAAATTAATGGAGATTGGCAAAATTAGGTTTGAAACTGTTTTTTTCACACAGTGAGTGACATACAAATTAACTTTCAAGTTTCTTGGTTAATTAAGTAAAGCACTTTGACTTCAAATCAACTTTAATTCTTTAAAATATAATTTAGATCCTGGCAGGTGATCTGTTATGTGTGATTTGACTTTGAAACAGCTGGCAGCATGTGCAGAACCTCACATACTGAATGGTACCTCTGAGCCACATTTAGCCTCTGAGAGAGAAACGGGGAACTTCACAGCTGAACAATCTCTTCTGTTTTGTGTAAAATTGGGTTGAGTGAAGCAAAAACTTTAAATGTACTACAAGGACAAAGGACAGAAGATTAAACTTTAAGAGAAGTAAGTTTTCAGGAGGATTCTGGTTTGCTTGACTAAATAACTGCAAGAATGGCCTGTTGGTGTTCAAAAGCTTGCACTGCGCAACAAGAAGTAGCCTAAAATTGGAAAAGAACAAAAGTATTGGTCCATTTTTACTTAGGAAGAAATCTTACTATAAAAAACTACCCAACCATTTAGAAAGAGAAAAAGAAGACAAAAAAGCTAACTTATTAAAGTGTGGATGCCATGCTTTGAACAACTTTGTCAAATAAAAAAGCCCTTTAAACGCTGATTCTATTGATACCAAAGGTTTGCGTCGAAAAAAATCCGAAGCATATGAAAAATAGACATCTTTCGAAGGAATCAGAGATTTGGATCTGCCGCTAGAGCGCAGGCTGGAAGTGAACCCGATATGACCTGTGACGTAACGAAAGGCGTTGCCTTTCGCAGTTGCTTAGGACAGCATGTAAACAAAACAGGTAGTCTTCGTTTCTCTCGTGTTTAAATCTGTTAATCAACATGCCAAGTCGTTGTGTGGCAGCAGGATGTAGCAATACATCTAGTGAAAGTGTATCTGTGTATAAAATTCCCAAAACAAGAAACGCTGCTGAAAAGGGGAAAATTTAAGAAGGTGGACGGCGAAGGATTTTCCCCTCCAGATCTGCAGGAGAGAAGTCTGCGTTTTCGAAGGGACAAAAACCGGGACACAAACGAAGAATTTTGAACGGAGAGTTGGGAGGAGGATCTTGGCTTCTGAGTCGAGGAAAGGCGGGTGAGCTGGAAGCGAGCGAGCCGTTTTCTGGGTCGGA